>CM068827.1:36986432-37586432 GCA_028554795.2 Sinohyriopsis cumingii
AAGACTCTTTTTGTCTTCTAAACAATATAAAATGCACGTTAAAATGTTAGTCAAGATGCTATTTTCTCCATTTGCATTTTATTAGTCTTCAAATATTTTGATATTACTTGAAAGCTGAGAATAATGTCTATGACACAGGAGGAAATGAAATAACAAATCATGAATGTATAAAACGTTATGAAGGACATTAGGCATCCTATATCATTTTAATGGCATGAATCCAAACCTGTTACAGCTCTGAGTTGTTTCGCAAGAAAATCAGCGCTGGACATTATAAGAAATTTTGTGCTAACATTAAATGCGTGAACGAAGTGAAAGATAAATCTTACAATGACGAGTTTTCATGGTATTGCAGGACATTTTTTGAGAGATTATTAAGGCATCTAAATTAATTTCTCCCATTCAAGTCCTGTTTGAGGTCCTGGAGCAAAACGACCGGGCGCCCTAATAGGATTAACTGACCCGCGCTTGAGGTCTGTGTTACATTCCCGTTGAATTTAATCATCGTGTTATGAAATGTTTATAAAACTCGTCCAAGCGAGGTAGTCAGGGTAAATAAACTTCCTTAGCGTTGCTTACTTACACTACAGCTACTCAAACAATAACTTGTACACACCCCTAAAGGCATCGTTGAGTGATCCATCTATTCCGGAGGCGGGGGTGGGTTTGTTAAGCGCTTAGTCTTTTGGCGATATTTCCCATAGAAACCACTTGCATAAAGTTTGCGCATGGTACACATACTTAACATGTGCAAATTTACATATGTATGTATTAGTGCGATATAACATTAAATTTACAATGAGTCCAAATGCGTTTTAAGCTGTGTCTGCAAATTGGGAATATCAAGTAATTGTTTTGTACTATTTGATGGCTCAAACTTTACAATTCTTATAGGAAGCGTTGAAAGTACTTTAACTGATACCAGCAATATAGATGATGATGATAATGATGACGATGATGATGACATTGATGATAAAAAGAAAGGACGTTATTTTTTCCTTAAATATGTATTCTTTTTTCTTCTATTGTCATCTCCATCTATTAGTTCATCAGTGAGAGAAATAGTCTAAGTACAAATTGTACCTCATTTTTCAGTAATTTTCCCTTTATGATTACATATGACTGCTTAACTTACAGGTATTGCCCACGAGTATAGAAGAGCGATAATAATAGTCAATGAACATTAGTAAAGCAAATAATTATGAAAATGCTACATTCTGTCAAAATATGCTGCGCCACATGGTTTTCGGCAATAAATGTTTATTTGTAATAGGAAAAAAAAAAAACAGTGGCAAAATTGGTTCAGAGGGATTACCATCCACTTTATGTGAAGGCTCCAACTTAAAAAATGTAAACGTATGTCGCTGATCAGATAATTAGTTTGTACACTTTAACAATTTTCGCGTAAAGTCAGTAACCACGCCCAATACGTACGTGGTTTAGAATAAAATAATACAAAATTACGATTATTTCGCTTGCCAATATCCTCATCACTGCATTACTCGATCATGATTCATCTCTTCGTATGACTATATTCTATGTTCATGATTCATCTGTCTGAATGACTATATTCTTTGGTTATGATTCATCTGTCCGAATGACTGTATTCTTTGGTCATGATTCATCTGTCCGAATGACTATATTCTTTGGTTATGATTCATCTGTTCGTATGACTATATTCTATGGGCATGATTCATCTGTCCGTATGACAATAGTATATGGTCATGATTCGCCTGTCCGTATGACTATATTCTATGGTCATGATTCACCTGTCTGTATGACAATAGTATATGGTCATGATTCACCTGTCCGTATGACAATATTCTATGGTCATGATTCACCTGTTCGTATGACTATAGTCTATGGTCATGATTCACCTGTCCGTATGACAATATTCTATGGTCATGATTCACCTGTCCGTATGACAATAGTATATGGTCATGATTCACCTCTCCGTATGACTATATTCTATGGTCATGATTCACCTGTCCGTATGACAATAGTATATGGTCATGATTCACCTGTCCGTATGACAATATTATATGGTCATGATTCACCTGTTCGTATGACTATAGTCTATGGTCATGATTCACCTGTCCGTATGACTATATTATATGGTCATGATTCACCTGTCTGTATGACAATATTATATGGTCATGATTCATTTGTTCGTATGACTATATTCTATGGTCATGATTCATCTGTCCGCATGGTTATCCTACTTCGTCGTGATTTATCTTTTCGTATGGCTATAGTACTTGGTTGCGATTCATCTGTTCGCATTACTATATTACTGGGTCATGATTCACCTGTACGCATGGATATATTACATGATCATGATTCATCTGTCCGTATGGTTATACAATTTGGTTGTGATTTATCTGTCCGCATGTCTATATTACATGGTGACGATTTATCTGTCCGCATGGAGTATTACATGGTCGTGATTCATCTGTCCGCATGGCTATATTACACGGTTCTCATTCATTTGTTTGTATGCCTATATTACTCGGTCGTCATTCATCTGTCCGTATGGTGATACTATTTGGTCGTCATTCATCTGTCCGTATGGTGATACTATTTGGTCGTGATTTATCTGTCCGCATGTATATATTACATGTTCGCGATTTATCTGTCTGCATAGCTATATTACATGGTTGTGATTCATCTGTCCGCATAACTATATTACATTGTCGTGATTCATCTGTCCGCATGGCAATAATACATGGTCGTGATTTATCTGTCCGTATGACTATATTACATGATCGTGTTTCATTTATTCGCACGGCTATGTAACATTGTCACGATTCATCTGTCCGTATGTCTATAGTACATGGTCGTGATTCATCTGTCTGCATGGCATTATTACATAGTCATTTGTAAATAATTATAATATTTCTCGAATAAATCTGTTTTCCTCTACCAGGGCATTACTAGTATGTAATCGATAAAGAAACAAATAAGCACGTGCTATTTAAGCGGAGAAATAATTCGATAAGAAAGTATATTCCACTAGTCGTAGGTGTTGGGCGTGGTTTATGAGCATAGTATATCTGCGAAGATGTCAAAATGTGTCACATTTGTATCTGATCAGTTTTGTTGTTTTACGTTCTAATAAGATGGGACCACTTTTTGAGACGCCTGCGGTAGCTGTCCTGCAAAAAACACTGTTTTGGTATTACTTGGCCGGGGTTTGAACCCGCGACATACAGCATCCGATGCGGACGCTCTAACCACTAAGGCCACCCGAGCGGTCCAAACAAACTCTGTCTTTGCACATTTTTTTCAGATGAAAAATAAGAAAGTTGTTATTGGAAAATATGTGCAAAAGCGTATTTGAGCTGAGTTGTATGGCAACTTGTTGTATTTGAGCTAAGTCGTATGGCAGCTTGTCGTATGGCAGCTGAGTTGTATGGCAACAGTTTTTGAAGGCAGAGTGTAATTATGTGTTAATATCTGCAACACATAGTAAAATAGGGTACAATATACAGCCCAATACAAGACGGGTGGGAAACGGTGGGTGGATGGGCGAAGACAGACTTGAAACTGCTAAATTGTTTCAGTGGAAAGTTGGAACTAACGAATAGAGCGTTTACCAAGAAATAAGTAAATTATAGTTTTTTATGCTATTAAATTCATCTATATGAACCAATGTGCTTGCAAATATAAATTATTGCATTACGAAAATAATGTAACCATACGCACTTGTGTGTGTGTGTGCGTGTGTGTGTGATTTTGGATTTTAACGTAGATTCAACAGTTTTTCTGTCATAAAGATACAATGTCTGCTGTGTGGCAGTCGATAGTGATGTTGAACACTGGGGCATCATGCCGCATACATGAAGCATGATGTCCCACCCGGTCACATTATCCTGACACCAGGCTGACCAGTCCTAACACTAACCTCTCAATGACGTCATGAACTAATACAAGGTTTTATCTGGTACTTGATTTCAAGACGATACATGTAAGTTAGAGTTTTACATTTTAGCTTCGTCAAACCTTGCACTGCTATTCGTGTCCTCTAAACACAATTATATTTTTGTTCTTTTGACTCCACCGGGAAACACGAAGAAGCAATGGATTTGAATTTTAAATGTCTAGCTCTCAGAACAGTATAAATCTGGCCCGAAGAATATTTCCATACAAGCTGGGTCTTATTGCCTATTCATAGTCCATCTAGTCATCAAACCGTCATTCATCCAACCCTTGAAAAACAAAAACATTTGTAAAGTAAAAACCAGAAATTTATAATGCCAAGAGGTTTAAAATTCCCAACAGAACTATTTTCTAGAAAAGCTAGAATGTGGCTATATTTGTAAACAAAATATATGTAAATTTCTCGCGCATATACCTTTTGATACACGTTTACATACTGACACTTGCAAGCCGTTCAAATTTTCACATGTGAAGTATCACCTTTGCATTACGTTTAGACATCATAAAAATATAAAAACCGATTCACATGGCAAAATATACACACGTTTGACAATAACAAAGGTACGAGGGCTTTTTGAAAAGTTCTCAATATTTTCTTAAAGCATTGTTGTTTCTTTGAACTTGTTTTAAATGTTATGCCGATATGTAGGCAAAATAACGTTCATTAAAATGATCTGCAACTGCACGTGTATCATGCCGGACACCTGCACATATATCAGTGTAATACAAAAGATGTTAATGACAGAGATGTGAACATACTGGGTTTAGATAACCATTCCGCTCCCGAGCAAAGAGCATTCAGAAAAATATGGGTTTTCCGAATGAAAATAAGTCCAGCTTGTATCATCTTTACATAGGTACTTCTCTGTCGTATCCTGTAACTTCGAGGTGGTTTAATCGTTGTATAATTGGTCGAAAAGCCATGGAAGATGACTGACATTCTGGAAAACTATTGTCATACACTTGTGAGCGGAAAGTGCTTTACCGTTTGTTGACGGATATCAAAAACAAACTCTGGTTGAATTCGCTAAAGAGCTAGTCGCCAAATACGAGAAAAGTGCCCAGAGATGTTATAACGAAATTTTTACGTGTGGTGAAACACATGTTTACTTACTTGAACCCGATTTTAGATGAAATAATACATTGTTAATCGAAAGAAATCGAGAAGAGACTACAAATCGCTTAACATAGTCAAGAGAGTTTTACACTAATTAATTTTCTATGCAAAGGGCCGATCATGCAGGTACCTATGCCTGGTTCTTCAAGTATTATTGGACATTTATATGCCTGCAAGATATTGCCAAAAGTTCTGGAACACTATCGAACCATACGTCTGTGCTTTGGTATCCGAGGAATCCATCAGCTCCATGATAACGCAATGGCGCATAAATCCGCCATCACAACAGAGTGAGTTTCTGAATGAGTACATCATTGTTTTTTTTTTCCCACACGTCCCTGATTTAGCTCCAAGTGATTTTTGGCACAGCCCCGTTATCAAAGATACATTAAGAAGCGACGTTTCCAAACTTCCAAGTAGTTGGAAGTGAATTTTTCCAGTGTGTGAACAAATTACTAAAAAGGTGAGTACCAATTTGCATTTAATAATTTAATTGGGATAATGAGATTGAAAATGCCTGTACTGGTGCAATGAGAGTAATTTTGAGAGGATGCACTGATCCACTCATTGTTCACTAATAAAGAACTTTGTTGCACATCACACTAACATTTAGTATATTCTTTTGTATCCTGGCATTCCAAGAATAATCTTGTCACACGATTATATGGTTAACCATCCTACTAGATATAATATTTTGTGGAGCACGAAACTATCTTGAAAAATTATAAAACAAACAAGAGAAAATTATGAAAGACAAAATATAACGCAAATAAAAATAATCGAAATTCAAATATAGATCTTGAATTGCGACTTTTTACGCGCGGCGTAGGGAAGAATTCCTCGTTACTAGTTAGATAGATGTGATGATTTACAGTGACAAAACTAAAGAAAGTGCATGTTTAATAATAATTATATATATATATATATATATATATATATATATATATATATATATATATATATATATATATATATATATATATATATATATATATATATATAATACTTACACAAATACCATATATATATATATATATATATATATATATATATATATATATATATAATACACACACACACATGTCTGTATGTATGTATGTATGTATATATATTATCTAATACTTACACAAATACCACCAGCACCACTACTAGTACTACAGTACTACTACTACTACTACATCTACTGCTACTAATAATAATAATGATAGTGACGACAATGATGATAATAATGATAATGATGATAATAATAATAGTAATAATAATAATAATAATAATGATAATAATAATAATGACGACGACGATGATGATGATACAACGTTTATTCATAGCAATGTTCTTAATTAGTGAATACACTAACTTCACACGAGCCTTTCTTCCACAAGCTAGTTTTTAAATGGAACAAAGTAATAAATAATAAAAACACGATCAAGCTGAGATAAAAATGATTCATTATCTATTCACCTACTTAATTTGTCAGACATGCTATCACAATATTCTGTTACAATTACATTCAGAAGCTGACATATCCATTTGTATTCATTTATGTACCCATGAAAAACATTATCTCACGTAGGCACGCCATTTAAATATAACTGGAATTTTCATTGTGACAAATCTATCGCTAATTATTAAACAAATTACATAACAAACGGAGCTTATATCGGTAGCGTAGCAACCGCCCAAAATATCCTGCAAGTGGTAGTGGTTGGTGGTAGTGGTAGGGCGGGCAGTGTGTGAAACTCGCTAAAATTTTAAAGTCCATAGGACCAGGAACCTAAAAATGCTACTGGACCTCTCCAAAACTAACTGGTCCTACATTTCACGATACAAGCAGACAAAATGACCCATTGGTAAATGCAGGTATATATGACACCAACCCTTAATAAGGTTATGTATTTAATGAAAAATGGAAATATAACGAAAAACACAAAATAAGATATTTGTATTTTATATCGAATGCATTAGATTGTTTTCAGCATAGCACTGGACACGGTCTATTGACCATGACAATTCTGACAACTGTCCAGCTGATCAAGATCCATGCATACCTCCTATAGAGGCTGGACATCATTGTCCAGTGCCAATCGTAGTAACAAGCAGCAATGATGATCCGCATTCATTAACTGGTCATCAGTGACAGCATCAGAACTAGAAGAAGCCTCCAAAGATAAGTTATCCAATGTATAGGAAGGAGTACACGAAATCTGGTCTGCGGAAAATGAGTTCCAACAGTGAACTGCATCTACGTCATGAATATTTAACATCATTATCTTGGTCTTAACATGCATCTTCTGTCATCATGCTGTCTTTGCTTGCCTCTCTGATTCATCCCAATTACACAAGTTGATCGGAGGTATAAGGGTACCAACGGCACAAGCCCGTGGGTAGACTGGGCTTGGGGACGAACTTGATCAGTGGGTAACATTGTATTCCGAAATAAATGAGAAAGCTAGCTTTGATTCGTGCATTATGTAAAAGCTGTCAGCCTTTGAAAAAGCTGAGTCTCTTGGCAACATGTGAAATTATCTTAAATCATATCTAGATCATAATTCGTTTTTCTTTATGATTTAAAAAAAATCTTTGAAAATATATCTCTTGTGACTGGATAACGCTTACCTCTGTCTAGTTCCAGCAGAGTTATCTTCCTTGAATACAGTTGAGTACCTGGGATCTGCCCTTGATAAACGTAAAACCTAATCTTGATGTCTATGACAGTGCGTGACACGCATGCCGAAGTAGGATAGAAAGTATATCTCTTCCACCGGATATTACCGTTGAGGTTATTGAGAGAAAGAACAAAAATCGGTACCGTGACACCCGGAAGTAGCACGTGTCATCAGACATGACATAGATCCATACGAATGTGTTTAACTTGAGTTGCAAGCGTCCATTCTACGAAGATTAAACGCGAGTTATCTCTCTTGTCATCACACCCATTAAGAATCAGGTCACAATTAGTACTTCCAGTTCAGTACCAAAGAATATAGTTCTAGGCTATTTATAGAACATTTTTTCCTCTCTCATTTTGGTGGTGATAGAAGAGTTATATTTATGCTTTTTTGGTAGGGATTTAAAGGTAATTGTTTATTCTTGAGAATATGAGTTCAGGGTGTTGTTTTCCGTGTGTATTTTGGCGACAGTGCACAGTGAGTAATAAGGCCTTGGTGATGATCCGGAAGTGAAATCTGTGTTCTGATTACATGCTGCTCTGTTGACAGTCCAGAGTGAGAGGTCAACCTTTGACAAGAACTTCACCGTGAAGTCATCTTTGAAGGTATTGTAGATTAACATATGATTTGTATTGATTGTCACACAGTAGAAAAGGTTATTATTGAGAAACAAATGTAGAGAACATATAATACAATTAATTGTGTTCTATGTCCATTTGGACTCGGATCTCAATTATCTTTCCAATATTGTTCCTTCATTTGTATGTCAGTACTTACAATTTCCACTGTGTCCAAATCGTAATAAATCATATGTTAATCTAAAGTGTCTTCAAAGGCGAATCCATAGTGGAATTCTTGCTATTGTGGATCATAGATTTCACTTCCTGGAACAACAATGCCTAATGGCTCACTCTGTACTGTCAGAAAAATGCACAAACAACTATACCATCATGCTAATTTTCTAAAGAGGAACAAAATGTATTTTAAACCAATACCAATAATGCATAAATCTAGCTCATGTAACACCACGAAAATGAGAGACTGACCCGGAAGTAATAATTGTGACTTGAGTCCAGCAGATCTCATTGATATGTTTCAGTCTCGCTAGTCTACTTCAGAAACATTCAATGTTATTTTTTTTCACATGATTTTTATTATTTATTTTAATATGATACATATGTTCTCTACTTACATTCAAGTCGAACTGGAAAGACGAATGGCTTACTCCTTGTTTGCTCCATGCGGGGAAATTTCCATCAAGCAATATTTCTTTTTTTATTGCGAGCGGTCCTCAGTGGCAACGCACAGAATGGGCGTGGAACAGTTCAATTTTCTCCGTGCGCCAGCCGAAAGGGATGCCAACGAGATGTTTTTGCAGGTTTAATTATCATAGTGTTTCACATTCACCCTAGCGTATCGGGAGAGGTGGGGGACAATTCTTCACAAAGTTGGTAGGGGAGGGAAGAGAGGATGCGAGTGGATGGCAAATGACAAAACTATTCGCTGTAAAATAGGAGGAGCGCCACGAAAGAGCATTGCCTCCAGGTGTCTTGAACCCTCGTGCCGCCACTGTTGGCCCCATAATTAAGTTGTACGTTTAAGTTTAATTTTATATCGGCGCTATACAAATGTCCGATACGAGCGTCTAACACTAGGGAACTAATTTTCAGAAAAAGTGTCTGTACAGGATATGCCTCTGTCATTTAATTTCATTTATTAACAATGTTATTCAATTTTATTTTATTTTATTTTATTTTATTTTATTTTATTTTATTTTATTTTATTTTATTTTATTTGTTCTTAAGACCAACTGTCTGTTCGGCGCTCTCTCGCGTGTGCGTGTGTATGTGTGTGTGTGTGTGTGTGTGTGTGTGTGTGTGTGTGTGTGAGAGAGAGAGAGAGAGAGAGAGAGAGAGAGAGTACATGATATGCCTCCGTTAGTTCATTTCATTTATTAAAAATGTTATTGAATTGAATTGAATTTTATATTATTTTCTTTTATTTTTTTTTTATTTTTTTACTAAGTCCAACTGTCTGCCTGGTGTGTGTGTGTGTGTGTGTGTGTGTGTGTGTGAGAGAGAGAGAGAGAGAGAGAGAGAGAGAGTTGATGATTTTGCTTTGTGGATGTGTAGGTTGAACACAATAATCTATAATAATAAAGATTGGTTATATGTGCATGAACTTCAAACAGTTTGTATGATAGAGAAGCGGTATGTCATGCGAGCGCTGTTAGTATACATCATATAAGTAATAGTATCACTGACTGGCTCACAGGATGTCTTGTGTCACGAAACGAAATAGTATGTCTCCCTCGTGCGATCTTCTTTCCATTTCGAGTACGATTCGAAATAATAAACAGTTTATTCTCCCTTTTTGGTAGGGGGTATGAAGATTTGTTTACCCAATGCGTAGAACATAACTTGTGGCGGGAGAACAAATCATTGTATCTCGGCTTAACAAAGGCAACACGCAAATAATACTATTACAATGTAAAGGTAATAATAACAGTCATTATAATGACATTAAAAATGGCAGCTAATCATTAAAGAATTATTGAACTTTAATAAGTATTTCATATTATGATATAAAAAGTGTTTTCCCGATGGCATATATCATATTTTGTTAAAGGGTAGTCGCTGTTTTCAAATATTAGATTTAAATTTTTCATGTTTCCGTACTTAATTTTGATAATTTAGCTATTAAAAAGGAATAAATTAATAATAAATAAAACTATTAATTTATTCATTTTTAATAGCTAAATTATCAAAATTAAGTACGGAAACATGAAAAATTTAAATCTAATATTTTATTTACATGTACCCACCAAACATTATTTTATTACATGCAAGCTTAATTTTCTTCTTTGCTTTGATAAAGATAATGTCAACATAAGACCGTTTTTTAAGGAAAAATGTGAATATGTGAGGAAAATGTTTTCAATACGTTCTGTTTCATTATGTTTGTAAATTGCAGCAAATACGTTATTGTTTTATGGTGTTTGTGTATTCATCACAACGGTGAAAAATATTGTAATGTGGCACATGGGATAATACCCTGACCTCTGTTCACCTTTGCATGGACAAAAAGTATTTTTTTTATATATTTATTCTTTACTTTTGTAAGGAATGGTGATGCTCATCAAATTACCTATTGAACGGTAACTGAATAAACATACATTTTAAATGTATTTATGTATAGTTTTAATGCAGTTAACTTTTTGGAAAGTGTGTATAGAAAAAGAATTGAAGTGCGCATAGAAAATGTTTCGCATTGTGCATAGCTGTACCTTTCAAAGCATAACCCTTTGCTAATTGCAAAGTATTTAACAAAAAGTATGGTATTCGAGAATTGCAGACGCATATTTCAGACGATGAAACATAAAGATGTTTTTTGGTACCGTGGAACAGCACCTTTGTGACAAAATAATTGCTTGTCGAACAGATAATATTAGCAAAGATCCCAAGCCCATGACATTTAGACCTTTGCAACATAATGTATAGACAAAGCGCATCACCATGATTTATTGTTACGCACAATTACCTGTATATATTATTACGTATATATTATTATCATTTATCTCTGCCTTGGAGAATCGTATTTCTAATGGAATATAGACGTTTTGTGTCCCAGATAAGTACTGATCATTGGTCAAATATGACCACCTGGTTGTGTTTTGAGCTATTTATTAGTTCTTGATGCACACGAACGAACGCACGCACACCGACAATAAATTATTACCAATAAATATGGAATTATTTTAAGACAATACTTCGTCAGAATAGCATCTGAAACAAACAATTTTCGTCCTAAATAAGTACAGTTCGTTATATTAAACCGTTGGAAACAAGGCACATTACGATCTGCTGAAGCTGAGACGAAATCACAGTTCATAAGGATGGCTGTCTTTCTGTGGCATTTTCATTTCAGGGGAGGGGCCCCGAGTGGCCGAGTGGTCTAAAGCGCTCACCGTTCCGGATCACTGCCATCTCACCTCAGTCTGCGTGGGTTCGAGTCCAAGGCTCGGCTAGCGTGGGTACGTGGGAAAGCCTGTCAGTAGCTTCTCGTGGGTCGGTGGTTCTTTCCTGGGTTTTCCAGGGTTCTTCCTCCACCAGTTATACTGGCCGCCATGTATAGCCTATCTTGTGCTGAAAAATGGCGTTAAACCCTAGAACACAACAACAACAACACTTTCAAAGGATGTTTGATCTGATTATCAACCATGGAAAGGCGAAAACATTTCTTCTGAATCAGCATTAAGCACTGATGCTATGTAAAACATGACGGATTACGAAGGCCAGCGGATCCATTCAAGATCCGTCGGCACCAAATATTGTGTTTAATTTTCGATATGAACTGTTCGATTTCTCCTCAGTTATTTGCAAATTATTTGATTTCACGTATAATCTCTGTCCGATTTCACGTTTGTTTACTGAACGGCTGAAAGAACTTGTCAGGGTTTTACCCTTTTATATTTTGAAATAACCCCAACAATTGCATTTTTTTCTTGATTCATAAGTTTAGATCTGAAAGAAAATGCCAAGGTCAAGAATATCACGAGAGAAATCGATAAGAATTTATATATAATACCCGACTTCAATATGCTAAAACTTTTAGTCCATATATACTGTCGATTTTTAAGATGTGATGTGTATCAACGAGAAAGTTGCGTGACATCAAGATTGGAGAGTTTTGATAATAGGACCAAAATATCTGCAATTTTAGCGTGAAGAAACACGCATGCTTTAACAATTTATGGGTTTTCACTAACCTATGTGTGTCCATACACTGAATCAAACTTTAATAAATCTGTTTCGAATTCCATTCACTCTGTACGATGGAAAGCACGTGTACAGCGTAAATATGTGGATTCTAATAAACTAAAAGCTTCGTTCGTGATTTTTACTTTGGGTCGGGCAATGAACTCGTTTGATATGGCGTAGGACTATTTCCCTGACAAATATCGTCAACATATATTGAACGTATTCTTTTTTAAGCCGACTTGAGGGGAAAACACTTATGACGTATGTAGTTTTGTGTATGAACATCAATTTGTTGTATCAGATATTCGTGCTGTGCTTGTAACTAAACTCTAATGAATGCATATGTCAATTTTCTCTCTCTCTCTCTCTCTCTCTCTCTCTCTCTCTCTCTCCTCGGCACTGGTCTCACTTTGCAAATAATATACTACTATACTATATTAACTGATTATGGCCCACGTTGGAAACTTATCAATCATAAAATTGTATTACTCTACACCTAACTACGGACTAGATATTTACGTCATATATATTTTTTATTATTTTGGTTTTCATCATATAAAATCGTCCTGGAATAACAAATGTGCCTTTCGTCTTGTAAATCTCGAATGCCTATGAAAGTTTGCGATGGCCAAATGTCAAATGCTGTTACAAATTGGTCTTATTAGACCCATATTTCAAACCAAGGGACATAAAAAGCATGTTTTCGGTACCACATGAACAGCAGATTAGTGTCAAAATAACTTTTTGTCGAATTATTATTATTATTATTATTATTGGACCTGTCATTTAGAGTCATTAGAACGTAATATCTAGGAATGGCGCTGCACCTTGATTTACACAATGACTCCTGACTGCCTGCACGTACATTTACGTAACAGGTTATAATGATTTATGAAACCCGATGATAACCTGAATTTCAAACGAATATAGAAGTTTTCAGGTGAGCCATTTAATAAGGTGAATCTGACTTGAAACATAAAAAAAGAACAGAACATGGATATTATTTAATAATACAGCTGTCCCAGCTTGCGCCATTCTCTCTATAACTTGTGTCAACGCAAGTTATAATAGAATCAATTTACCATAAGATCCAGAACCGCAAAACTCTAGGAATAAACACCTTGTATAAAGGCGGTCGCACTCCTAACGGTAAAATTTGCTGCTTCGTATATTCTTAAAAAAGCAGTTGAACAATACAGAAGTTCCAATATGACGATAATATTGCATATATCTCCATAATGTTAAAAAAAAATTGGGCGGGATACTGGAACCCTTTCAAGATCATGTATATTTTTCTCCTCTCCCCCACACCTACCTACCTACCTACACACACACACACACACACACACACACACACACACACACACACACACACACACATACATACATACATACATACATACATACAAAATACATACATACATACAAACATACATACATACAAACATACATACATACATACATACATACATACATATATACATACATACATACATACATACATACATACATACATACATACATACATGCATGCATGCATGCATGCATGCATGCATGCATACATACATACATACACACACATACACATACACACACACATACATACATACATACATACATACATACATACATACGACCGCTCGGATGGCCTAGTGGTTAGAGCGTCCACCTCGGATGCGGGAGGTTGCGGGTTTGAACCCCGGCCGAGTCATACCAAAGACTTACGAAAATGGTACTAACTGCTACCTCGCTTGGCGCTCAGCTTTAAGAGGTTAGTGTTAGGACTGGTTGGCCTGGTGTCAGGATAATGTGACTGGGTGGGACATCATGCTACGTGTCTGTGGCATGATGCCCCAGTGCTAGACATCACTATAAACTGTCACACTGCAGACATCGTAACTATATGACTAAAAACGTGTTAAAGCTACGTTAAAAATCAAAATCACACACACACACACACACATGCATACATGCATACATACATACATACATAGGGACACACACACACACATACAGTAACATTACCTATTGATGAAACTGTTAATCACGGTCATGGCAGTTTTTAGCCGCGTCGCATCGTATTCCACGCATTCCTGTATTTTTGTTGTTGTTGCCTTGTTTACTAGCATCTTCAGTATATATCATTTAGGCGTGTCTCCAATAAGATTTTATCAGTAAGGTTCCTATTCTATAATTATTGATGAATTGACGCGCTTACAATGTTATTTTTAGTCAGTCTCGAACGGATTGCATTTACATCACAAAATGTTCATATTTTGACTGAGTTGTACCTATCAGTGTACCTATCTGACTTTCCAAAATGCATGATAGTACATACATAATCACACTGTGTAGGCCTTTCCCAGTTCCCCGAAATGCTGATTACTATTTATTCAAAGACAGATGTGCAACATATATCTACAGAAATTTGACTTCTAAGTTGTCGATTCAAAATTGTTTCTTTTGATGTAAATATATTAATGGTGTATTAAGGACACATTTCAAATAACTATGAAAGGCTGATATAGGGGCTATCAAATGACCTCTATGGCAATATTCATGCTTCTCAACAAGGGCAGTATAAGTGGGGAATCCACACACCTCTTTGAGATTAACATGTCATATTTGACAATGTATTGTTATCCTACACTCCATAACTGTATTAGCACGTAGGCGGCGTTGTCCACACCTCAAGATTGTGTGTTTAAGATCTACTGTCTCTCTCTGGTTACCGTATTTCACAGACGCAAATTCAAACAACCGTAAAAATATATATATTTTGTCTTGAAATGCGCACCAAAACAACATAAAGAAATTTAAATAATGACCCGAAAATCTAATCTCATTCATATTTCTGATTGGAATGAGAGATAGTGCATCCCAAGAGTCAGGATACAATATTTGAATATAAATAATTGTGTGGGGTTTATCGCCATAGTTTAGTACTTGGTAGGATATACATGACGGCCATTATTTTGTTGGAGGTAGAAAACCCCGTAAAACATGGAGACCCACGGGATGCTACTGGTATGCTTTGTCACATAACAACGTTATTCGAGCCGAGACTAGACTTCAGGCAGAGTTGACATGCGAGGAATCTGCAAAGGCAAGCGCTTTAGACCACTCGACCACCCATGGTACCTTGAATAGAAGCAAACTGAAAACGTAATAATCAATGCAAGTGCATTGTCGGAGCAATTGTTTAGCATACGGACCCAATAGTTGCAAAACAATATCTTTCAGTTATCTTTAAAGTTAGCAGATTAGAACCAAATTTAGTCTTTTTCAGCCTTAGACTATGTCGAACTTATAAAGAATGAAATTTAAATTTTAAAAAATTGAAGATTAAATTTTGTTTTACTTTGGCGAAAATGTGATAAATTTAATATGTATCCGCTGCATAAGAATAAGTAAATTAATTCAGTGTCTTAATATCACATAATGTAGGCTAAATCTTTATTTAATTAACTTGGGGTGAGGTGGGCGGCTTATTATCTGCTTGAAATAATGACTACGGATTTCATAATCGCTTTAGAACTGAATTTGTGGTCGAGTCTATTAATTTTTTGTAGCCTTCTCGAATGACTTTGTTCTCCACCTTGATCTGAATTTAAGTCAACGGGACTCACCTGATCTGAATTAAAGACAATGTGCCTCACCTGAAACGAAGAAGTTAATCTCGTGATAACATCACATGACGAAAAAATTCAAACATGAGGCCATGGCAGAGAAAAGATTCTTTGATGTGTTAAAGGCTATCGCTCTTCAACAGTTTGTGGGTTTTTTTTTTCAGTGTCAGGTATATTAATATGTTAGGTACAAAAATTTAGATTTCATGCCAATTAGCGTTTTTAACAAGCATCTTGTCTCCTCATAAAAGACTACACAGAACCGTTTATTCTCGTGCATGAACAAATTAATGTAGATTACGGAAATTGTTCCAATAATTAATTCGTTTGAGAAAACTATAATTGATGTACAATTTACGGTCTGTATTGTTGTTGCACAGGTAAAATAGCACCCAAAAGAAAATGACTATCATATTAAAGTACTGACTACTAGAAATTTAAGTCAATTTGACTCCAATTGTAAAGTGAATCACCTGCAATTGCCATTGTTTATGTGGTCGAAGCGTTTGGGATTAATACGTTGTATATGGATACCAGTGGCAAGCTGAACAAGGCTTTGTACATAATTAAAAAGGTTGACATACGTTTACTTATATACATACATATACATACATACATACATACATACATACATACATACATACATACATACATAAAGAAATTATTGATTGAACTATTTGTTCGTATTTACTTATCGATATGTTAATCATTGATTAATGTGTTATTCGAACTGCTGATTGCTTGATGACTGAACCATTCCGTTTCATTGTAATGGTCGTCGGAGTAACGCAAACACTATCATTACGACTACAAGTCCTCGAACACGTAATTAACCTCAGACAAAAGAAAGGGAAAAATAGACAATTTGTTTTATATTATTGATCATTCTAATGCAGATGGATAATTCAGCCTGGTCAACATCACGACATTTAGGTTTATAGTTAATGTGCTTGCATTCGTTTTTGAGCGCATACGGGTATTTAAGCCATCTGACTCGCGCAGGTCCGTTAGCTCCACGACATGTCAGCAACTCATGCTGTTGATCACCCTCTTCAGACAAGCGCCTTATCAACCAAACACCAAATAGCAGGGTTAAATGTTTCCCTACCTCGCTACCGGAACAGGGAACAGAATGTAGTTATAGCATTTCCACTAAAACTTTAACGATTAAATGAATTTATACTTTCGTTCAGAATATGCATGTATTATTTGCAACGCAGATAAGATACAGTTCTGCTGCGAACCTCAAATAAGCTGTTAAAAAAGAAAGCCACCAACAACGATTCAGACAGTGGAGTTAACCTTAAATTTAACAAATTGATGTTAAAAACTAAACGTGAGACACTTTAGCCACGAGTGATATAAAAATCGATTTGTGTTAGTACGTCTTATGAAAATTATACCCTTCGTCTGTATTGTTAGTTTATGATGCGACGTGGCTATTACATAATAATTAATAGAATTTTAAGACTAATTCAGTTTATGGTTAATATCATTATCAGCATTGTACTTTTACTTATCTTGAAAATTGAAAATTTGACTGGACAAACGTACGCTTAGACTATGATAAAGCAATCGTTCTCGCCCTCTTATTTATTTACTATTCTAATTTAATAGAGAAGCGTTTCTTACTGTACGGATAACAAGTTTTTCCCTGTTGAATAAACCGCAATCGTATAAAAGTCAGTGTGATATGGCCCAGTGTGAATCTTGATTTAACAGCGGTTTCAATACCTGTATAATCCATTAGAAAAACACCTCAGAATGCAGACTACCCACAGAAACTGAAGTGGAGTAAGTCCACCCGACAACATCGACAAGCAGACACTTATCATCTCACCAGTATGGTGCCATCAAAAACCTCCAAATAGAGAAATATAAAGGCAACGCAATATAACGCAATATATACATTGAATGTTGATTGCCTTGGGGAAGTCGATTTTCGGGGAAAGTTGTCTCTTTTATTATGAGAAAAGACTATTTTTTTGCAGCCATTTAATGACAAAAAATATAATCCAGCCTTACCAGTGTATAACTGAGAATCCACAGAGAACTGGAAATACGTTTCGAGTTAGACGCTAAACGTTTCAATCTTCTAATCGTGTAAATAAAGTTCTTGTGGTTTACATACTGACTAAAATCCTTGATAATTACTGATACAATCAAGTCAGACTTACTGTTTCTCAAGGTTCGCGTCTTTTTTTGCGCATGACAAATGTTCCAGCCGCTATTCCACTGAGACTCAAATGGAATGTCTGGCTTGCAGGTTATGATTGTATACATAGGCTTACATTATTTAATACACAACTGCCTATATTTCACTTCAGAATTTCAGTACATTTATTTCTTGATGAGTTTACTGTTTTGTGACAAGTGCACAATCATAATGGTACTGCTTTATGTTTAGACGCAAGGTTAACTCAGCAGTCACACTTTGATAGCTACAGAGCGAGCGAACGTGAGAGAGAGAGAGAGAGAGAGAGAGAGAGAGAGAGAGAGAGAGAGAGAGAGTTAGTTTGCAGAAATGACAGTTTTTGTTGTCCTAGTTTCTTCTTTGAGGATCTCATGAACAAAAGCGTATTTTTACATTGAATTACGATCGTGAAATTAACTTTGTTCTTTACTGCTGGGTTACGTGCATTGGTAGGCAATTGAGTTTTGTAAGAACGTGTCTCTTTTGGCGTTTTTGCTGCAACAGAGTATTCACACTTTTGAAAATTTTCCACGCCAAGAACATTTAAAATGTTATCCAAGAGAGAATCGCCAGTGTACTCCAATAATTTTTCCATGCTTTTCAAAACGTCGAAGTCTTAACCTAGGAAATGGGTCATATGGCACATGTTCCTAGTTTGTGATAAGCTAACGTCATCCACGTTTCCAATCTCCTCGAGAACGTCGCCTATGTGAGATAAAGTTACTTCATCTACTTCATTGGTACAGCTCAGAACCATATATTGAAACCAGTATCAGTTACATCGTAACTCGATGGATCTGAAACGTTTCTGCAACATTGTCTAGAGCTTTAGAGGCAGCAGACTTGGGCAACTTGGTCTTGTCATTAAAAAACCTACGTGCACATATAAGAAATGACTTGGTCTTTTACCAATTTCTTAAGAGACAGTCGACTTTGATCAATGTAGTCAAGTGTGATTGAAACACCCATATATATATATATATATATATATATATATATATATATATATATATATATATATATATATATATATATATATATATATATATATATATATCAGGAGATTCAGAAAGTACATGCTTGATTGGTCCATTGTCGTTTTGGGGAAGAAAAGAACGATATACACTTTCAACGATTAATGTTCATCTAACATCGCCAAAAATGCATTTAAAAAATGTACCGCGAATAATATCAGATATGTCCATATTGTTCTAGCGGTATTGACAATTATTTGTTTCAAATTTGTACCGTTATATTAAACTCGCCCCTTCTGGGCTCGTTCACTATAACAGTACATAAGAAAAAGTAAACAATTATTTCCTAAGACAACCCAAAAGTACGATATTATCTATTATATAAATCTGTGGCGTAATAAATACATCAATACTTTTTCTAGCTATATGAGGAAATCAATGGCATGTTGCTATTCAAAATTCTGCTTCAGTACTGTTTACATCTTGATTAAATACTAGTATAGTAAAAATAAAAGTGTATTTTAAACTTTCATCACAATCATAATCATGTCTGAAAACGATGGAGGAGTAAAGCATGGATATTGCAACCCGAAATTAAGTGACTATCGAAGTTTGGGTACAACGCCTGTTAATGAAAAAGACAGCAAGCTTGCCAACACAGAACAGATCACGCGTGAATGCAGAAATGAACTAAATTAAGAGACCACATTCCTTGCAAGTAATCTCGAAATCATTAAAATATGTTGCTAAATATAGTCACACTCGGAAGTCTGTTGGACCGTTCGGACATGTTTCTACAGTACTCCTACCCTAGCGATGCTCACTGTATCGAACCGGGCAAGAAATTTGCTAGCAAAATCAAGGTCTTATCATCTTCATATGAAAACAGTCATTAATTTGACAAAATACAGAATGTGGAACATTTTATTAAAATCTATATGCATAAAAAGTCTCTGTCCAAAACGTTTTGTAAAATTCGGAATGTTTTTAAATTTTTTTATCGATATAGTGACGAAGCCGTTAATCGCGTTGACAGAATGGAGAAAAAAATCACTTTGTTGCGTTAAAACATGTAATAAAAAGAAAACCTGAATTTTGTGTAGTAGACATAAGGCAATATTTCGCATCTGAAACGAAAACATTTTGTATTGTCATGAGTGAAATAGTTCTTTATATCCACTCAAAAAACGAAGATAATGTATATATTTTTCCACAAGTAAAGCTGCAATATTACACATCATGACTTGCGAAGCCTGAATATGTGTTCCTACTGGCAGCAATTTAAACGAATATTTTGTAACTTAAACTAATCAGTTGAAAATGTTTTAGGTTTTAGGGATGAAATATTATTTATTTTACTGCGGCAGTGCATTTTTTAAAAGATTTTTCCTCAGAACCTCCCATTCAAATGGCTATTTGTTCAGGTAAATGAATCAGCACTAATCTGATACCAAATAAATTGGCTCTTCAATGCACTACCAAACTGTCTTCTTAGTTATGTGAATTTATTAGGTATCCATAGTACAGGTAGGTCACATTTCATTAAACGTAACATGTATCTAGTACACATGGACAGTGTACTAGTGAAATGTACGCTTGATCACTCTTTTAGTTAAATGTTTATGGGAAAATAAGAACCATCTTGTAAAGCTTTCTTTTCAAATGCAATCTCTCACCTGATGTCGAATTATCTACAAGCATATAATCAATTATTACCCCTGTTAGTTACATTAAACTCATTACTGTCCTTGTCCATTAGTACGCGTATGGAAATAAATATACGTTTGTATTTAAATTGTGTCAAGGGAAATGCAACCTATCTTATTTACAAAACAACGAGATTGTATTTATCTGTTTTATAAATCAATATACCGTTGAAGCTGCAATATTTCTTTGAATAAATTGGATACAATAAATGTAGCTGTTAGTTATTGTTTTAAAAATGAAGGCAAAGGCATCGTTATTTTTTGTGCATTTTACGCTTGCAGATATCACATAATACGAGTATTTTTTAAAATATTTTTTAATAGGTCTTTTGTTTATTTTCTGCATACTAATTTTGGCTATTTTCTGCATCTATTTTATTTCGGAGTAGTAAATTATTGTTATGGTTTTCTTTTAACATACATACATACATACATACATACATACATACATACATACATACATACATACATACACACATACATATATTTCCGCTTACTTGGTAGGCATGCACTTACTTAATTACGTTCCTGGGAAGACACCTCCAAAATGTGAGAAATTCATTGTAGCACACAAAATATACTCAGTTGCTTTCGGTTTTTGTTTTTGGATACACACGGGAATTTGATGGTAATGGAGCTTTTATAAGGAATCAGAACGTGTGGCATGATCTTTAGCTGAACTAATAAATAATTGTTACATCTCCTGACAATGACTGTATTTACGACACCACAAGACTTCAAGCGGATGTTTCCACACAATTCTGCAACTTTTCATTGTTTTCGTTATTTGTGAGATAATGCGATATTAGCCCGACAGTTATGCCACTTCCTTCATAGCTGTTTCGTAACGGTTTCCGGAAATCAAGTATACCAAAACAAAATATTTTACTGTAAATTATTCAAGTGAAGCTCTTGGATTTTCAAGAAAATGGTATGATAATTATTAGACTAGGTGATCGATAATTTAGCAATTCGTCAATTATTTGCTCAAGATGAAGGTCGAATGCTTTAAATCACACCCATCAGAGGGTGATTATTTACTTAAAAGAAAACCGCATATGGGGTTCGGGGAAGGTCGTGGGAATACAACTTTCCAAAATAAAGATCAGACCGGGGTTGCAATTTCCCAGCTGGTATTATTTTTGGTGAATGTTCCTCAATCGTCTATCCTTCATAAATGAACATATTTAATGCTTCTAATAATACTTGTTCATGAAAGCTGATTCGAGTTTTGTACATATTGGAGAGAACATTGTAACCCAGTCGTTTCCGATAGAAAAGGGGGTTGGGTTGCATTAACATTTGCCATATTTAGGTTCAGAAGTGTTTTTGCAAACTCTCACTCTTTCAAGATCTCTTACACCTTCAACCTAGCAAATCCATCCAACCAACCATCCATCCATCCATCCATCCATCCATCCATCCACCCATCCATCCATCCATCTATCTATCTATTTATCTATCTATCTATCTATCTATCTATCTATCTATCTATCTATCTATCTATCTATCTATCTATCTATCTATCTATCTATCTATCTATCTATCTATCTATGTTTCTTGACGAGAATTCTTTTTAACTTACTAGGTTACTAATGCTTCATGTATCTCTAAACATAAAGACATTGACCGGAATGAAGCATCAAATTGGATTATGTATCTCTCAGCCTAAAGATATTGACAAGATTGTAACTGTTGAGTATAATTTTGAGTTTTACATATTGATAAGTGAAGGGAAAATTGGTATACCTGCAGAAGATTTTAGCACAAGTGTTAATAATTCATGGTATGTCTATATAGAGAGTGGTGACCCAAGCTAAAAGCATGGCGTTCTTTATGCCTCTTACCGATTGGACCACATTAAAGTGTAATAATAATAATAATAATAATAATAATAATAATAATAATAATAATAGTAATGTTGATAGTAATAATAATAATAATAATAATAATAATAATAATATCAATAATAATAATAACCACAACGAGATAATTTTATTTACTCGCAAACATGGTTCTAAATTATATTCCATCCATCCGTATTGAGCTTTCGAATAAATGCAATGATTAAATATTTATTTTAAAGTTCCGTGGGAAACGTCTGGAACTGTTTCATCTTGGAAAAATGCAACCTTTATCCAAATATGTTGATACTATTGAATTGCTGTGAAAACGTATCATTCGGTTAAAAAAAATTAATTAAAAATACCCCATCATCTGAGACTGAATTAAACGCAAACACTAAATATCATAGTTTTAAAGGACACGTAATAGCTGATTCTTTCTTCCTTCCCGAAAGCACGTGGAAAATAGGAAATCAATCTGATCAATAAAGCCAATTGTGTCCAAGTCTGCATGCTAAACTATCTGCAAGTGATAAAATCTAATGAATGGCCCATGATGTGTAATTTATTCCTTACACTGGATTCGGAATTAACATGTTTCTGAATCTGTAGCAAAACTCAGCGCAAGTGCACAATTGGTCAATATAAAATACTCTGCACAAATTGAACGCCATCTAAGTAAGCTTATATATACATATATACATATATATATATATATATATATATATATATATATATATATATATATATATATATATATATATATATATATATATATATATATATATATATATATATATATATATATATATATATATATATATATATATATATATATATATATATATATATATATAGTCAGTGTCAGAAAAGCACTGGTAAATGTCATTATTTCAGCTTTTCTACATTTAAATTTAATACATATACTATACTGTACATTAGATAATTTTTTATTCTGCGTGTGCATGAGGGAAAATTACTGCAAGAAATTCATTCTGATACGCTTCACGGACCCCATTGTCTCTTCTATCATGGTCGCAATATTTACTTGATTTGTACCTTTTTTACACTGAAAAAAACCCATTTTAAAGCAGGCTAACACGGACATAATATCAAAATATACATCCAGAAAGAAGTCGAGTGTTGAAAGGCAAATAAATTATGAATACACAACGCCATGAGAAATGGCGCGCTTTAAAAAACAGCTTAGATTGATTTTGCTGATCCATGTGAACCAATTATGAAAAAAAATATATTGTAAGTACATGCTTTCTAATTACAGTAGATACACACATTCATTATAAATCATCCGAATAGTATTCATAAACAGTATTCATAAACAATTGTGAATAACTTCCTTGAGTTGACCGTAGTTAGCTCTTTTCTTGCACCAATACCATTAGTAGACTATGGTCGAAATTTCGAAGTAACATTACGAAACCAGTTTAGTTTTTCTTATGATCAAAAAATCTTTTGAGCCACTTTCGAGAATCAACATTTCTGCCAAGTGCAACAAAATAAGTTTTTATGGTATAAGGAAACTGGTGCATGGCATCTTGTATTCTTAAGGAGCTTCTTTTGCTTGAATGGAACATTTGATTTCCTTTCCAACACACACACACACACGGCACACACACACGGCACACACACCAAACACGCATGCACGCGCGAACGAACACACGAACGCACGCACACGCGCGCATTTTCACAGTTATGCTTGTATGTGTTTTATATATTGCTCACATTTTCACCAGTCGACTTTGTACAAAATCTTTCGATGAAAATTTGCTTTGTAGCAAACTAACTAACTAAATAGATAGCTATATAAAAAAATTGTGGACGACTGCATTTTTTTTTAAAAAGACCGAAAATAAGTCACTGCGTAAATTAGAATTAGAATTTCAATGATATAATAATAAAAGAACTTCCAGCTTACCTTCAAACAGGTAAATCCAGCGGAGTATAATATTTCTTTTCATCATACACCGCCTTCACATCCATTGGGAAAAGATAAATCCAATTGGTATTGCATTTCTGGAATAAACTTGCCCGTGAGCAATAAGACAGATACAATTCCTTCCTTTTATTTTATTTTTATTATTTGGAGTGATTATTGTTATTTCCGTTTTTATTTTACTGAAGAGGAGTTTTAGGTGTGATCTTGCACTAATATCATACTTAAAGTGTTTTGTCTTTCCATGAAAAACAGTTCTAATGTTTTCTTTTTAAAAAAAAATTTTTTCTCACTTTGAAGCATCGAATTGAAACGAAAAGTGTTGGATAAAAAGAAACAGTGAAAAAGTGCATATCTAAGCTTGCGGTTATACGCGCAAATTTTAAAGATTATGACCTTTTTTGTTGTGTTTCTTTTCTTCGTCTAATTCTTGACAGGCACTGCCTGCAAGAAAACTGTAGGTGTCGGATTAAAGAATTTCGTATCAAGGATCTTATATGACTCATTCATGAATGGTTAACAAACATATGCAAGCAACAAATATTTGTAAGGAACACAAATATACATACGCATTTCAAGATAAGTAAGCATTCCAATATACATTTACGTCAAAATAGTAGTATTCATATAGTTCTGTATCATGTTTTTTTTTAAATGACATCTCTCTTTTAGGTTTAAAATTTACGAACGTAATATTTTTTCTATGAAAAAATTACCTTAATTAATTTCGCAATTTGAATAATGTCTTTCAAATTACTTTGATACAAGTAATATTGCAGTTTGCTTACTTCCTTTGTATTAAGTTCATTTAAGAAATTAACTATTTTGAAATGTTATGGTGTAACAGTGTAAAGTTCTTGATTGACTTGTCTTTGGTGTTTCATTTATCAAGAGATAATGCTGGCAAACGTAATGCGAAGTGAGAGTTTGAACACCATAATAGAAGTAAAACTGTTGGTAATAAACCGTTACAAGTACGTAGACAAATGAGCGATATTAAAATACGATACGAACTATGAGATGAAAAAACTTAGATACAGTTGCAAATCCGAAACAAACGAACGAATGAACTAGACATTGTAACAGTAACATCATTTATCAAGAAAACGTGATGTGCTTAATAATTCCTATAAAAGTCCAATGCCAACATTTTTTTCGTATACTTAAAACTTTGGAAACATTTTACATACTTGAAAAATATCAAGAAAAACATTGATGACCAATGTCGATTATCCTTATCGATTATTTTTTCCTGCACTTCAAAACTTTTACTCAATTTTTTTAATGAAATATTTCACGTCTTTGCAATCATTTTGAATAAACTATATAAGAGTTATCTTCTCAAAGTGAATTTTGAGAGAAAATCAGAAATGACACTAGATCTTCTTTTTATCATTTTAAAATTTTTTAAACATAAGTTTACCATTGCTATGTACCATAATTGGCTCGTCAGTTATTTTTTTAAAACATGCAAAAAGTAGTATCCAATGAATCAATTTAGAAGTCACATATTCACTAACTTAAGATCCATGTATTCAATTTGCTTGGTGACGAAGCCTTCAAATATATTCCTCCGCGTAGCAGTATAGATATAAATCCACGCTTCAGTCAGCATCCATAATATTGTCACAGCCCTGCCTTGTGCTAATGGAAACCTTTCCCTCAATGCATTGATATCATAATGCATCCAGCATTTAAAACAATTTGGCCCCTCCATCTACGTAGAGTGTAAGATGCATTTAGCATTTAACATGATTTTGCTGTTATGGCTACATGGAACATCAACTAGATTTTACTCAGAAAAAAGATCAAAAAATCGATTTAGTTTTGATCATCCTAATAGGGCGGTTAATCGTGATGAGTTTTAAGTAATTGAAAATTGTAATTCTGCTTAATGCACAATCGAGGGATTTGCCTTAAAAGCAGGGAATCAAACTTTGTTATTTACTTTCCAACATTATGGATATTCATTAGAAATATTGCTACCTGTCATATAGGAAATGAAACCCCGGGCCCAAAACGAGTTCTGGTTTTCCTCAAGGGTTTTAATGCTGCTGGTACACAATAATGGCAGCATCTCAGTCTCTCCATTTTGGCTTTTACTAATGGACTAAGTGCTTTTGATAATACATCATACCTCTTTAGAGATGATGCTTTTAACTTCTTGTTACAAGAAATCTTGAAAGATGTTCTTCCTGTCAGCTAAAGAAATTGAGTATCCCTCGAAGCGGATTAATCAAATCATACGAGAGAACGAAGAAAAGATAAATGCCATATTCAAATTGTGTGTTTGTTACTTCTGTAATTTGTTTAAAATAGTTATCTAATGGGGTCACAAAGTCGGAAATGTGAAATATTTTACAATTTACATACATACATACATACATACATACATACATACATACATACATACATACATACATACATACATACATACATACATACATACATACATACATGCATGCATGCATGCATGCATGCGTACGTACGTACGTACGTACATACATACCTACATTTATATATATATATATATATATATATATATATATATATATATATATAGAGAGAGAGAGAGAGAGAGAGAGAGAGATTTTATTACTGATATACAACAAAATATAACAGAAAGTGTTATCGCTGAATTCTGCAAGAGACTGCTTGATAATATTAACATATTTTTTTTTTCAAATACGAATAAATAACATTATCATACAGGTTCGATTATTTTTAATTCGTACTCAATGGAGATTCGAGCACGGGTCCGTGGGTTAACGTCACCTAGTCTTAGCGTACTAATTAAAAGTTCTCTAACCTGTATGATAATATTCTTTATTTTCGTCTTTGCTTTTGCTCGTGGGTAAGTTTATTTCAGAAATGCCATACCAACTGGATTTACCTTTTCCCCCATGGATGTGTAGGCAGTGTATGATGAAACGAAATATTTTATTTCGCTGGATTTATCTGTTTGAAGGTAAGCTGGTAATAATTTTGTTTAATTATTCTATCGATGAAATTCTAATTCTGATTTACGTAATGAGTTATGTTCATTTTTATTAAAAATGCAGTCGTACATTAATATTGTATTTATTTATTTATTTATTCGAACACAAATTTGCATCTCAACATTTTGCTCAGATTCATCGGGGGAAAGTATGAGCACTATAAAAACACATCCAAACAACTGTGAAAATGTGTGTGTGTGTGTGTGTGTGTGTGTGTGTGCGTGCGTGCGTGCGAATCTACCTTCATGCAGAAATAATGTTTCAGCGAGGCAGATCAAATGTAAGGTTGGGTAATAAATTATTGGAAATACTCAGCATGTGAAAGTATCGGTATTTCATATTATTTAACAGAATTAGTTAATTCTGGACACAACAGTTCACACACTTTTCAGCTCATTGTTTTTAATTGTAAACAAAAGCTGGCTCATATTTTGAAGCAAAGGATTTTAATAAATTATTCCCCCAGTGTCCCTTTCTTTATGTTTCAACTGCAAAATACACGAGTAGACCTTATAGATGAAATGCCTTAAAGCAAAGTTATGAAAGAAGAGTGCCTTCGTAAGTTCAAAAGACTTTTCTGAAATAAATTTGCATTGAGGCCAACCGGCATCAACTAACGGATCAAGGCTATTAGCACATTGGTCGTAATGTTGCAGCCGCGAGACAAATATTTCCCTTCACCCCATATAGGTCCCAAGGGTTATGATAACGGTATCAACAACACTACAACATGGCGGCACACAATTTGTCTTCCATATCCGAAGAGCCCCTTCAAAGCACGTGGTCTCTTGAGAGAGACATCCTCGTGTTCATCTCCATTAATCGATTTCACTCTTCATTTCGTACTGACTCAATGAACTCTATTTTGAACAAATAATGGGTACACAAAAGGACAAAACAACTGTAGAGTTTTCTCTTTCTGTCCTTTGCGTTTAATGTGCCATTATGTCGTCTCGTTGCTAGTTAAGATGCAGGAGACATTCAACAAACAGCGTGTAAACCATATGCATACAAACTGCATTCAGCTGAATACGAGTCATAAAGTATGGAGATATTTGATAATATCATGATTTATTAATGAATATCACCCAGTGGAATTGGCTTTTAACGAATATATTTTCCGTCTTTTAAATAATTGATTATGTGGTCGAAGAAATATTGGATATTATCAATGGATTTCAAACTTGACAGCTTGTTATTAATACGGTATCGTCAGTATTCTTCATAATTATTGCGTGGAGTTGTAGATCATGATTGTTAGCCAGGTATCCCTCACCCTCTTATTTTCCTCAAAATTACTCTTTAATCAGTGATTCATTTTTAACCAAATTTACAATCAGCTTGATGTTAATGTGAAATGTACTGTGTTTGAATATTAACATTTAAGTTACTGTTTAGTGGAGGTACAGTCCCTGGTTGTCAGACCCACGGACTTTCATTTCTGCGTTGAAACTCTTGCAGTCATCATTATATTTAACTAGATTGTGTTTGCTGCGTGTTATTGATAAGACTTATGTAAGTTTGAAGTCAAATCCTGATTGTGAAGCACTGTAACCTATTTATCTATTATTAGATTTAAACAAAAGTTAGTTGACAACTTCATATTGGAGGCTAGCTGAGCTTGGGCATCCGTATTGCCGAGTTAGATTTTCAGCATGTTACGTAATAGTTTAGTGGAGTTATTGGCCCTGAGAAACGGATTCGTTCACGTACCCTTCTGCACAATAATTCCCCGCCTTATTATTGGATTACAGATAAATATGGTATGACAGTTTATATTGATAACACCATGGCGTTGCTTTAAGTTTTGGGTTGTCATTTGGCGGAGTTATGATCCATGATAGTTAAACATTTTATGTTTCGACAAAATTGCTGTCGATATTATTATTTTACTTTTCTTTCAAAATGTTATATACAGCTTTCTACGTCATCATTTATTGGAGTTATGACCGTTACGTGATGGATCCAGATACTTTTGTTTCAGCGAGGTTCATTTTGTGATCATTGTTTTCAATTTCAAGCAAATTTTATATGCAGTTGTACAGTAACGGTCTTAGCAAACGCGGGGCCGATTATAATCATTTTAGCGAGGCCCCCTGGATTTACGCGTGTGGCTCCCTGTGCGCACGGCATTTGGAAATAAACTTTTTGACAAGTTTTATATGATATTGATCTTACATTTTCTTCTATCGCTTTAAAATTAATTTCTCTCTATAGATATATTTTAAAAAGATTTCTAACACGCGGGTCCCAGTGAGCGTGGGGCCCGATTGGGCCAAAATCGGTCCAATCGGCTTAAGGTCGCCCTGAACTTGTATTTTGATCAGATAAGATAAGATAAGTAGATAAGATAAGAATTCTTTATTTCAGACTACAAAGTCCATACCGCTAAATTAAAATATAATTATAAAGTAAAAACATTGTAAACATAAAAGAACACACACACACACACACACACACACACACACACACACATATATATATATATATATATATATATATATATATATATATATATATATCATACATACAAGTATACAGATACATTTAAAACAAATAATTGTGCCTTGCAGTGTTAAGAAGGAAATTAAAATTTGAATAATCTAATTTTGATATTCAATGAACAATTTTGAAATTTACGTAGAAGCATGTTTGTTCGAGTACACAAAGATCGGTAACGTCTTATCATATCTTTATTATCCGACCGATTGGATTTCAAAATATGACCCAAATAGGTATCACTGTTGACGTACGTAAGAGCATTGCCGTTAAGATGTACGGGGGGGGGGGAGGAGATGGTAATTTGAAAGAAGTTGGCTGAAAGACCATGCATACTGAATTTTTTGTATTATAGATGATATCATTCTCAAATGTGTTTTGTTCACATATCTTTAATAATTTCCTTAAACCTGTGATAGAAGGGCTTATCAATGACATATCATCAGCAAAGCTAAAATTGGTAAGAAACAACGCATTTGGTGGCAGACGTAACCCCAAGCAACACTGACCGAGCTTACGATTTAACTCGTCTATATATATATATATATATATATATATATATATATATATATATATATATATATATATATATATATATATATATATATATATATATATATATATATATATATATATATATATATATATATATATATATATATATATAATAACAAAGGGGAAAGAATACCCCCTGCCTCACCCCGTTGGTTACATGGAAAGCGCTGAATATTACACTTCCCCATCGTACACAATACAACTGTTTGCCATACCAGTTAACTAAAATATGAACTATGTAGACAGGTATTTTAATATCAATCAACTTTTTAAAGAGTGTCCAGTGACTGACCCTATCAAATGCCTTGCTAGCGTCTAAAAAGCATGCAAATACTGGGCTGCCATGATCCACATAATAGCTAACAGTTTCCTTAAAGGCATATATGCATAAATCTGTTGAATGCTGCTTTTTAAAACCAAACTGATTATCGGAGATTGTGACTTTACATCTTTGCAGTATGATGCATTCAAATATTTTTGAAATAATAGTCGTAAGAGCTATGGGTCTGTAGTTATTTTTGTCCGCCAGGTTACCAATTTTGCTCTTTAGTAGCGGTATAATTGTAACTTTTGTGAAATCATCTGGTACAAAGTGATGCACAAACATACAATTAAATAAAATCATCAAAAGCACATGAAGTCTAGTATCTGAAAATACCGTGTTCGATTGTCAATGTTCTACTTCATCTGTTATTGGGTTTTTCCTTCTGGATGTCAGTCACCTACTCTTGTTTTGTAAAATTACTCATTTGGAATAAATCGGTGATACATTTTTATATAGGTGAAATCTTTGCTGAATTATAGTGGTGTACAAGCTACCCAATCTGTCATGTCCACTCTTTCCTTGAAAAAGCATTAAAACAGTTCTACTCAACATTCGATAATGAGATCATTCCTCGGGACTTCAATATGAAGAACCGAAAAATTAGCAGCTTACGTATCTTCTCACTGATACTCACTCAAACGCTTCATCAGAAAATATCCCATTTCATAATTTTTCTCCCCTTAGATCCCGTGTCTGCAATATTTCACATTTACGTTACGTGCAAAGTTCACCACGGTGTCAGGACAGGCGTGCGAAAGCACATCTCTCAGTCCTTTTCGGGTATGCCAAATATGGGCAAATATTATGCACATTCTTTAAATGAACGAACTATAAAATAAACACCAACATAACCGCTTTCGTTCTACACATATCACTGCTCCGTGTTTATCGTTTTCATGTAATGAGTCTTCCTTTACAAATGTATATTGTGCTGTGTCATCGTCGTCATCCAGCCCATCCCTTTACAAAACCAAACTCCATTACTCACATCAAAAAGGGTGGTTATCAGTTCCTTTAATTTATTTGTTAAAAATACAATAGTGCCAGGCAAGATTGCGGTTGTGATCGGAGACAAATCATTGACGCCTGATCTCAAATCTGTTTTTTATTTTATTTATAACAATAGACAATAAACAATTTAAATTTACAATCTCTCTCTCTCTCCCTCTCTCACCCCCCCCCCTCTCTCTCTCTCTCTCTCTCTCTCTCTCATGCATCTTTACGTTGTGAAAAGAATGTTATTGAAACAGTACTTTGTAGCTTTTTGTATCACAACCAATGCTAAAGGAACATACGTAGTTGGAAAGATGAACTAAACAGAAGAAAACACCAAAGAAAGAAAGAAAACTAAACCTTAGTGATTGATAAAAACAGATCTTGCCCAGAAAGATAATTTCCAGGAGGAATGGGAAAACAAACTTTACGTGATCTTGCTTGTCAATGTTGTTTTGAGCAACTAAATAACATTTTGTCGATAAAGATTGATATTTATTGTTTTGTCGATAAAGATTGATATTTGGTTGTCTTGTCGACAAAGATTGATATTTGGTTGATAACAAAACAAAAAAGTATGGTTTGCTGGTTTTTAAAGACACATTAAATGCATGGATGGCCACATCATGCAGAGGAAATGGACAGTAAATATCCTTTGCAAGGATACACAAAGGCAATCGATATGAGCTGGCCTGGGTGGGTCGCGAACTCTCATTACCCTTGGACTACGTGTCTGACAATTAAGCTAAATCGGCTACCATGTAATTTAAATCTTGAAAAAAAAAGTTATTCATTTATAAAACTATACAAAGGTACGCGTCAGAGCATATGGGATAGATATATTCATTTTAGTAATGAACGTAATCGATCCAGAGAAGTACACTGAATGTAATTGTTTTGAAAGACCCCTCATGTGGTGCGTTTAACACAGGATCGTTTCCTTAAATGATTTGTGCAAATATGTAACAAAAATAATCATATCTGAATTTAATTCCGTGAAAAGCATTTGTACTACAAGGAAATCTGTCGAAATTCTTAAACTTTTTGTTCGTATTGAGAATCTCTACAAAATAAACACAAAAATATATTGAAGAGAAAAATCCTCCTTTTTTGTTCTATCCGTCGTAAGATGGGAAGACTGTTGTCATAAGCAAAGTAAAGCAAGTTGAGTTCTCAAGATTTTCTACAAGTAACGTCTCAGTGCGTCTAATCGTGTTCGTTCGAAACTCCTCTTGTTTCATGATCACCCACTAAAGTTAAAAGTGAAGGTTTTCATCAGTCGATTTAATGGAAAAGATGTGCCAGGAGAAACAGGAAGGCTACATCTAAATATTACCGTCAATTAATCGCATTAAGTGCATTTTCTGGTCTAATATTGATTTGAATTGTCTGATGTACAACCATCCAATGGTTGATTAAATATATAACCTCACGTCATGGACAGAAAGATATCACTGAACTAATATAAATACACCACATCCTACATTTTCACCAGACGATATCTTCCGAATGGGTAATTCTATACGTTGAGCTCTGGGCATCGTTCGAAGCTGTATTCATCGCATCTAAACAAATGGTGACAATTGTTGATAATAATTTTACTTTTAACAACGAAGAGAAGAAGAATTTGAAATAAAAAACAGTCCTAATTATAATGTGACCTTGCTTAGTAATGTGTTAGCAGTGAATTAGTTAAATAGTGATAAACAGAGACATTTTGAATTACTTGTAAACAAAATCTAGAGAGTATATATTGTCACTTTTCTGTTGTATTTTTTTTATGATCTTGTATTATCCTGAATTTGATTAATCTGATGTAATCTCTGTTGAAGAGGAAATAAAGTCAGTCAGTCATACATACATACATACATACATACATACATACATACATACATACATACATACATACATACATACATACATTTAATGAATTACATCATCTTACTACCGTGCTTATAATTCTCTCCACCATTTACCTCGTCACAGAGGATCAGAATAATAAGAGGGTTTTTGTGGGAAGACCTAATATAGATTCTTTCTTAACAGAAGTGATTGATCTTTTCACCAGAAATATCGATCGAAATGCATGCTTCGCTTGAAGTACAACTACGCATTTATACAGGTTGATTGTTTTCAAATAAATAATGGAATTCTTTAATGGTTCGATAGGAAAAATATTTATAACGTTAGTTTTTGACCCAGATCAGTAGTTTTTGCCCCAAATTAGTAGATTTTGTGATAGTATGAATTTTTGTTGTTGAAACTAGATAGATTCGTATGGTTGGATAAAAGTGGTGCATTATTTGGGTGCATAATAGACCATTCCCACTAACATGACGAACGTGTGCTGAAAAATGGCGTTAAACCCGACAACAACAACAACAACAACAACTAACATGACGAATACTCACTTCTCTACCCTAGTCAAAGGCAGACATATTGATGAGCGTCTTGTACATAGTCTTTCGATTACACATTGGCAGAATTGTTGGCACATATATGTCATATATCTCATTCAGTAGAATCACCGTGATGTTCGTGAAATGTTGGTGTGAAACGGCTTGAGGCGACTGCGATTTTCACGATTTTATATATAATCAATTTCGGGTTATCACGTTCAGAGGAGACGTTGTGCATTTGTGAGCACGACACAAAGATATATCTTTTCATGTTCTGCGATGTGACGCCTTTACCGTGTCCACATCCTATTATATTATCAAGACCCACTCTCTCTGCACTTATTATTTTTTATTCGATTGCTTTAACGCTTTTCGGTGATTTCATCATTTTCTGCTGTTAGCAGTTTTCTTGATTTGTCAGCTATCTCGGTTACAGATTCAGTGAACCGTACCTATGCATGTGATTCCTAGTGGAGAAGCATAAATTTAAAATAAGATTGTATTGAAATGGGTTATTTTTTTTACAGTACACATATTCAGGTGCATTTATGTATTAATGACATAACGTTTAGATAGATAAACCTTTTCAAATAAACATAAATGTGTAAATACTAAAGCTGTCAAAGGTTTGAATGGTTTTTAAAATAAGAATACAGGTACAGGTTATAAAATCCCTAAAATACAGGTCAAGAATACACAACCCTTAAATTAAAGGTAAAGTATATAAAACCCTTAAATTACAGGTACAGTATATGCAATCCCTAAATACAGGTAAAGTATATAAAACCCTTAACTTACAGGTAAAGTATATAAAATCCCTAACATTCAGGTAAAGTATATAAAACCCTTAAATTACATGTAAAGTATATGCAATCCCTAAATACAGGTAAAGTATATAAAACCCTTACATTACAGGTAAAGTATATCAAATCCCTAAAATACAGGTAAAGTACATAAAACCTTTAAATTATAGATAAAGTATATCAAATAACCTAAAATACGATCAAATGTTGTTCTTTAAATAACATTGTTGTGTTCAACATTTTCTCTGGTGGTATATCATCACAAAGCTCATTATAGTTAATCCAAAATGATTTTTGCAATTTGTTGGGTTTCGATTATTTTGACATGGCTGTAATAATTGCGGTAAAGATACCGGCAAAATTCGATAACGGGTTAATTAATAATTTTAGTTTATATTATTAATTCGAAACTAAATATATTTATTTTTTACTTTAGTTTCGCAAGGCAATACGTCAAAAGAAAAGTAAGTGATCAGTGCATATTTCTCATAAATTTGCAGAGAGAGAGAGAGAGAGAGAGAGAGAACGAGATTAAAATAGCTGAAATAAAATTGTTATGAACAATATTACTATTATTTTCGTTTTTTTATATTGCTACTATTAGTAATAATAATTCTGCTTATACTGATACTAAAGTGACAACTTCCTCACGGAAGCAAATCCTATACATCATATCGAGAAGAAAAAAAAAACAACAGCTTTTACTGAGAGAGAGAAAAATAGGTGCAGCTGAGTAATAAACACGTATTTTCTTCCCATTAAATTTAGATGTAGCAAACAAGTTCCCAACCAAGTTATTATTATGAACATGATCGATCTTTGTATGAGCATTTGTGCTTTGTGTCTTTCTTGATATTGATCTTGTTGTTTTTGCCATAGAATAACATTCGGATTATCATTCCTGAAATGCGTTTGCATTCTAATGTCACAAAGTTATCACCATCACAACATTACCCATAATTAGCTGTAATTGACCCAATCGTGCGACTAATACTATTGAAAAGTATGGCATTTTGAGAATAAGGTTAACAATAGGGCACTTAGTTCCTATAGAAAATTAACTAGTGCACGCTGAAGAATCATTCGATGTGTGTCTAAGGAATAAATAAGTAAGAAACCTGATGCAACCTCTTATTTCATACATGTTTCTTAAGTTCATAAGCTACAATTGTGCATATTAAAGAAGCGTTTTAACTCGACAAAGAACATAGCGCTTTTCGTGATTGTCTGAATTTCTGCTTTTCAGCAATACAATCCTCGATATCCCGTCCAATAGCAGGAGTCTGAGTCGTGTGTGTGTGTGTGTGTGTGTGGTCGATTCATTTCTTAAAGCTGCACTCCTGGGTGAAAGGAAGCACTGGTCCTCGTATGTGTGTGTGTGTGTGTGTGTGTGTTGCAGATTCATTTATTACAGCTGCACCCCTGGGTGAAAGGAAGCACTGGTCCTCCCCCAACTCTCACTGCTGGTTCCATGAAGGACACACTGTACTAATGATATGGGATCCAGCCTGGAAATGGGTGAACATAAAATAGAGTATATATTTGCTTGGCTGACCAGGATTGGTTAATAATGTAAGTCTTGTTTTAGGAAAAAAGAATCTTTTGAGAGCTTATCCTAGCTGTAAGTGATTTTCTTTAGAGACATTGTTTTATTGAAGGAATTTCAGTCCTTTAACAGTCTTGGGTTTGGAACACTCATTAATAAAATCTGCACCTGACATTTTGGTGCGGAATTGAAAGCACGTTTCCTTGGCTCGAATCATTTCCTATACACAGAAGCTGACATCCAGGTTTCATCTATACTGATAAATATAGATTTGATAATGAGCACTAAAACTGTTTAGGTTATTTAATTTTTAATATCATGGTGTTTGCATAGGTTTACTATGGGAACTGAATTAGTACCGTGAGTCCTGAAACCACTAATGCTAAGCTGCGAGAACACTGTGGTCAACCGTGTCAGCTGGCGGGCTAAACGTAGTGGGGAGGAGGTCGGTCTGTTTGCATACTGAACTGAGAAATTTAAAAAGCATGAAGTCTCATCGGTAGAATAGGCAGAAGAGGAAGATGCTTTTCCAATAAATGTGACGATATAATAAGACAACTTGGGTTTTCCCAAACCAGCTATGAGTCAACAGCTCCACGACCTTATGGGTTACTTTGGGAAAGATGAAGACTAAGAGAGTGAACTCTGACAAGAAAATCCGGAGTGGAGTCTCTAAGACGGTCTGATGTCAGCTGACATCTCTCTGGAAGATTATGCAGCTGAGCTGGTTCGAAACTGTGTTGGTTCTCCCTTTCCGTTGGATTCTATCAGTGACTCACAGAGAGGGTTCAGATACTTGGGTACCTGCACAGGCTAGCGCTCTGGAGGGAGTACGCCAGCCTTGCTTCACAGCCTCCTCACAACACTGGAGGCAGCATATAATTGGTATGAGCCCTTGCTCAATTAGAGAATGGGAGCCATGGGTTGCCTCGACCGTGGGTGAGTTTCCTCCTATCTGAATGGACAAATACCGCCGATTATGGACGCTGGGCAGCCAATATGGGGATGTCCCGCCTCCGCCCGATTGCTTCAATGTGTGCTTGGAGCTTTGAGGATATACTCGTGTAATGTATTTGTAATTTGTATTATTTATCGGTTTTTCTCAATGACTATGTTATGTATATCTTATCTGTACGTTGTTCTTGACATCGTCCAAAGTCAAGTTCATGGTGTACCTGCCCAGTGGCATTTATTTTGTAAACAACATAATATTATCACTTATATTTCTCAATTAATATAGGTTAAATATTTAGATCATTATATTTGGAGGCGAATATGTTTATTTGAATTCTGAGTCTAGGACATCTGCTTTCCACTTGGAAATTCCTAAACTCGTTGACATCCTTGAATGTGTTAGAGAGAAAAATGACCTTTATCTTCGCTGTATTATTGTGTCGCTTTGCATATAAAGTTTTTTACTTGCAAAATTACTAATTCTTGCCTTAGCAAACAAAGAAGAACCAGTCTCATTGTCGGTTTGAGTTTTTAATTGGGTGGAATTATTTATTTAAATTATTACTTACTGGAATTACAAAGTGCTAAAAAAATACTATTCTTGGAGTAAACATTTATTTGGAAGTATAGCACATTGCCACACTCCAGGTCATTGGCACATTAGCACATTAAAGACTACATGCATATCAACACATTTAATATTGAAACTTATTTGGAACACCAGTGGAATTCGATTGGAGCTTCAAATATTTGGAGTTTTAATATAACTTTTAGAACTATTTGGGATTTGATTTACTATACTCTATTTTCTTTTTAAGAACTTAGTATTCTCGAAATTATTTTGTATTTCACAAAACTTGTTGGTTTTCGCTCTTTTCTGCTGCTTAGTTTAGAACCATATATTCGTAACAGAAAATCGGGATACCAATTTAAAAAAAAAGTGTTTTAAAAAAAATATGTTTTGAAGTTTAAATTCACGTTGTTCAGGAATTTCCTGTGACACAGGTATTCTTTCACATATTTCAGAAATCTGAGTGAAACCAACAAGCTTTCACACTGTCATCTAAAGTGAAGATCGTTGTTTTAAATCCTACCCAGAAAGGGTTAGAATCCTTCAAAAAGGATTAAATACTCCAGCTTGCCAGACAATATTATCTCTCCGAGGCGAGGGTTTCTTTAACGTAGCAAGAAATACAGAATATTTTGGTCCCAATATTTGGTGGAAAAGAATGTTGTGGTGAAATGTGCTCTAGGTTTGATTAGAAAGGCTCTATCTGGTTTTGAAATGAAAGTAATGGAATTGAAATTTAAAACACAAGATGGAAATAGAGTTAAGACAGCTTCAGCTTCAGAAGGAGGAAAGAGAAAGAGAGATGAATGCAGTTACCTAAATAATAAAGACAAATGCAGTGCCGAAAGAAGAAAGAAAAGAGACAAAAGACGAAAGAGAAATACAGTTGCAGAAATGGAGAGAGAGAGAGAGAGAGAGAGAGAGAGAGAGAGAGAGAGAGAGAGAGAGAGAGAGAGAGGGAGAGAGAAGATATGGTAATGCAGATGCAAAGAGGAAGAGAAGATAGGGAACTATAGATACAAAGAACGAGGAAAGGAAGAGGGAAATACAGAGAGAGAGAGAGAGAGAGAGAGAGAGAGAGAGAGAGAGAGAGAGAGAGAGAGAGAGAGAGAGTGAGAGAAGGAAGAAAGGGAATTCAGATTTTGAATTAAAGAATTAGATCTGACAATTTGAAAACACACCCGTTTCCAAAAATCGTTCAGTTTTTGTTGTTGCTAGAAATATTAGGTTAGTACCCCTTTTGAAGAAAAAGTGGTAGCTAAAGTTTCCTCATTTTGAAAACATTGCTAAAATGTTAAATGGCCAAAAGAGCATTGGTCTCTTTTATTACCAAATAAACTTAAAAAGCTCGTGACGTCTACACTTCACTGTCTGTACAATAAAGTGCTGATTATGACGTGGTTAAGGAATGTATCTTAAAGCATTAAGAGTTGGTACAAGAGTTATCTCAACAAGTTGGTACAAGAGTTATCTCAACAAAGGTTTAGGAACCGTAAAAACCTACACTGGACAGATCCATGTCGAATTCACAAGAAAAAAGAGAAATTATTTGATAGGTTGTGCTCAGCCAAGAAGGTGCATTTAGGCTGTGATAACCTCAGAAAACTGATATTAGTTTGAAGATTTCTAGAAGTGAAGTCAAGAGATCCCAATTATTACTTGACTCAAAAAGTTTCATTTCTTAGTAAGTCTCCCGCTCAGCAAATTTTTGTAACCCCTCCCCCAGCTCAGTCTCTTATGAGTACTTCGAAACTCATTCTTGCACAACTTTTAGGAACCAAATTTCTGGTAAGACTGATCAGAAATCATTACCTCCGCCTACGTGAACCTATTGCGAGAAGAAAGGACACGTTATTTCTGATTCATATACGTTATAAAACAATCAACAGAATCAAGAAAGAGCTATTCCGAAATGTTCTTATTTCTAAGAGGACTAATTCACGGTCATTTATTGAAAGCATTCACTTAATGGGTCAAACAAACCTCAGTCTGACTTTATTATGGATAATTATGAGCCATTCATATTGAAAGGTTCTATATCACTTATTGATGAGTCTATAACTATTAAAAATGTAAGTACTCAGGGGCTTCTCAGAGTCATTTATTATAGTACTTTTCCTTTTTCTAAACGTCTTTCAATGAAATTAAGTGTCTTTATTCAGTGAGTAGACTGCTTCATTCTGTAATTTTCATCAGACTTAGTTTGATGAGCCGTCACAGTAGGAACAGCGAATTTTTACCCGTCGAGGGCATTCATTTATTACTAGTCAATGAGATATGGTTGTGGTTAGTCCACTTGTGACTGAGAAGCCTTATTTTGATCAAATGGGATCCCTGATTTATACACAGCTTGTGCAGTTACTAGAACTTTGATCTTGATAATGATAATTAATCAGGAAATTATTCATTTAGCTGACACATTTATCGGTGAGGCTTTTGAGGATGTCACTTTTGCTCCTAGGATGGATCATTCTAGAGGTATTGATCACAGTGATCCTCTTTTAACACTCATTCCCTTTACTTTAATCAGGGTGATATACGACAGTCATTTTGTCGTTAAATATGAACAGTATATTGAGATCTGAGATCTGTTTGTTTCAGATGGCTGTTAGCAAAACTGACGCCACACAAGTACCAGTTTGTTATTTTGTAAAAATAAATGGGGTCCTTATGAGAAAATGGAAATCACCTGAGGTAGCCGCTGGTGACGAGTGCTCATTGAGCTATCAAATTGATGTTCCTGAATCGTATAGACAGTCAATTCTTAGTTTAGTGCACGAAACGCCTTTGGCTGGTCACTTAGATGTCAGTAAGACTAATCACAAGATCGTTTTCGACGAAAATTAAAAGTGATGTTTTTAGATACTGAAGTCCTCGACACACTTGTCAAATGGTAGGAAAACCCAATCAGAAGATACCAAAGGCTCATCTGCAACCTCTTCCTGCATTTGACGAACCGTTTAGTAGAAAAATGGTAGACAGTGTCGGTCCCTTACCTTAGACCAAGTGAAAAATGAAACTGATGTAGAACGTAAATTCAAAGGAAAGTAGTTTTCAGCCTGGTGATAGAGTTCTGGCTCTCTTGCCCGTAATTTAAAGTCATCTTCGAGATAAATGTTATGGTCATTCGAAAGTCAGAAAGAAAGTAAATACGCCTTGGATGTGAATATGTTAAACGGGTATGTTGATAGTGATAGCCCCGGTAATTACTCAGTAAATTTAGTTTCCAACACAGTGAGGATTTCCGTGATGGAATGCAATATGACTATAATGACCTTGGTGTAACCAATCTTCGGAATTCACAAATATTGAATAATCTGAACCCGAAACGTTCACATCTACAACTACAAGATAAGAATGAACTAAACCAGCTAATACTTGTATATGAGCCCTTGTTTCCAGATGCTCGAATACGAACAAATGAAACCTAATATGACGTTGACATTATAGATTCCACATCAATGAAACAGCAGCGTACAGGATGAACCCTCTCAAATAGGAAATGAAAATTCAACATTTGCCGGAGAATGATTTCATTAGAACGAAGTAAATGTGAATGGAGTTCACAATGTATTCTTGTGCCGAAACCAGGTAATACATTCCGCATAAGCAACGACTAAGGAAAAAAGAACAATGTGACCAAATAAGAGGCATGGCCATTGCCAAGAATGGACGACTGCATTGATAAATTGGAAATGCAAAATATGTCACCAATTTTTAACCTTTTCAAAGGATTCTGGCAAAGTCCACTCTCAGAATGGACATAGGAAATGTCGGCATTCATAACTCCAGATGGACTTGCTTAATATTGTAAGTGATGCCTTTGGGATGAAAGGTTTGTCTTGACTTCTCAACGTTTAATGAACGTGATTATATCTGGTCTAAATAATTGTGACTATTGCATCGATAACGTCATAATCTAAAACAACACCTGGAAACATTTCTTGGATACCAGTCGGAAATTCTTTGATAGACTTAGTCATGCAAATGTAACAATAAATTTATTCAAAGTTAATTTTTGCCGTGTTTGCGTTAAATTTCTATGACTAATCGTGGGGCATGGAAAAGCTAATTCTGTCGTAGTTGATTTCAAAGCTTTATCTGAATTTCCTGTGCCTATCAGTAAAAGCAACTGATTGGATATTATCGGACATTTTGTTGCGGATTGTTTGTTGTCCATAATTGCTGAACCTCTGACCAATTTCTTGAGTAAGAAAACCAAGTATCAGGAGGCTTTTGATAAGTTAAAGTTAAAGGCCAGTTCTTTCAGCTTCAAATTTCAGTCGATCATTTAAAATATATGTTGATGCGAGTGATGTTGGGGTTGGCACAGCATTGATTCACGAAAACAAAAGGTTCTACATCATCAAGTGTGTTATTTTAAACAAAACATTAAGCAAGCACCAAAGAAAAGTTTCCACTATAGAGACGGATTGTTTGGCTTTGATATTGGCTTTGCAAAACTTCGAAATGTATATGTTCAGCTACTTCTACGATTATTGTATTCCGTGGTCACAACCCTCTTACTTTCATTAACAAGATGAAAAACAAAAATGAGAGTTTATTAGGATCGAGTTTGGTGTTGCAGGAATACAATATTGACATCAGGCATACCAAGGAAAAAATTTCTAAGTGCACATGCACTTTCACACGTATATAAGTACTTTATTGCTTAATGTATATCTCGTGTCATTGATAAGATTTCATCTTGTGTAATCGTAATCTTAATCACATTTATAATTCGACTAATATTTAGAAGAAAGCTTTATTGTATAAATCTTTCTTTTTCTTTATGAGTGTAAGTGTTATATATATTTAATTTGTATTATTTATTGTACTTCTAGACAAAAGGACTGAAATCATTGCAACAGGGAAGACAAAAGCGAATTTAAATAGAAGAAAATCGGCTCTAAGAATATGATGCTGGAATGTCAGAATCACGATAACTGGGCTGTCCGAAGACGTTCAACAAACAGAGACTCACGCAAAACTGCGGTGATGAATGTCGAGCTGAAGTGACGAAAAGTTGATATTGCAACCCTCCACGAAACATGCATCGCATCGACTGGATTGCTTAAAGAGCAAGACTACACCTTCTTCTGGCATAGAACAAGCCCAGAAGAAACAAGAAAATATAGAGTATGCTTTGCCAAAACAAACATACATCTGGGGATGATCGACCCTCCCAGAAGAGGTTCAAAGAGAATCTTGGTAATGCGCCTATTAACTTTTGAGGGCAAGAAAAATTTGCGTGAGCGCCCCAACATTCCAATCGTTCTCCGAATCAAATGACCAGTTCTATGACGATCTCGAGACCACCATCAGCGGAATCGCACAAGAGTTGAACGTAAGAGTCGGTGCTGAGACTCATGCACCACTTGTCTAGGACATAATGGGGCTGAGAGGATGAACACAAATGGGCAGAGACTACTTGAACATTGCTCCCATTATGATTTCTGCATTACAGACATATTTCCAGACAAAGCTGGCCTCTGGCAAAAGTCCGCCAGGTTGCCCACACTTGCACTTCAAATATGTGCCTAAGAGAGACTTCAAGGCTTTAGACATCGACGTGGACAGCTTGGAAGTACTTGCACAAGACCGAAGGAGGCATGAGCCCAACCAAAGACTTAGGATAAGTGTGAGACAACAATGGCAATTATCAGAGCCAAAAGAGCCAGAATATAGAATAGGACGAAACATCACGTGGCAGTCCAAGATATCAGCTTCAGCTGCAACAGATGAAACAGAAATTGTCACTCCTGAGTGGGTCTCTTCAGCCGTAACAGACGTTGATCGTCAAATAACTGACTGTCTATTTCAGGTCTCAGCTTCAAGGGCTTTACTGTCAGTTAACCACCAACAACGTCCTCAAAGAAAAGAAATTCATCCCTAAATTTATTGAAGAAATATTGCAGTCTTCGGTAAAAATGACGTTTACGATATGTCAATAAAATAATATCTAGCATATCCTTGCCTCATTATCTATATATATTAAGTTGTTGTCAGCGAATATATGGTAACTCTGGTTACATAATATGAAACAACCATGTGAGAAACAGGTCACAGATCGAGTTCAAATATAAGAAATAAATAGTAACATTAGAGCTTCAATAACTAAATTCATTTATTTATCTTAATCCTCAAATTTAAAATTATTATTCTTCGCGCTAGCGTAACACGTTTGTAAATTGTTATTATTATTATTATTATTATTATTATTATTATTATTATTATTATTATTATTATTATTAATTATTACTACTACTACTACTACTATTACTATAAACAAGCAGCAAGCAGACAGTAGCAGTGTTTATACCTATCCACAATTCATGTATAGATATATCAGGACTTAGGTCGTCCCTTGACCACTTCCGCTTTTTCTTCGTTGGATGTTTTTTGTTCATTGCCTTCTTGAAATTTATTTACTAGACATTTCAGATTAGCCTAAACCATTCTGAATTCTCTAAGATCGGTTCCACCGCAAGCTTTTATAACTTGGAATCAATACCATACATTGGCCAGAATATCGACTTTAAAAACCACTCTGCAGTTGTTCAGTCTTAATTTCTAGGCAGAAAAATAATGATAGATCAGGTCCATATGGAGTTAAATGTCTCAGATTAGAGCCAGGAATGGCATCGCACTCGGAATAGGTTATGTTCAAAGAAGAAATAAATTAATGTGGGATAGTAACTAAGCCAAATGGCGAACCAACAAGAGGTAATTAAAATATTTTAATCTATTATTTTACAGTTAATCTAAGTCATTTTTCTGCTTCAATAACAGTACTACCAATCATAAAACTCTCTCTCTCTCTTCTCTCTCTCCCCCCCCCTTTGGTCGGTTTTACTTTAAACTCTCTCTCTCTCTCTTTGTCTCTCTCTCTCTCTCTGTCTCTCTATGCCTCTCTCTCTCTCTCTCTCTCTCTCTCTCTCTCTCTCTCTGTGTCCCTCTGTCTCTCTCTGTCTGTCTGTCTCTGTATGTCTGTCTTTCTCTCTGTCTCTCTCTCTGTCTCTGTCTCTCTGTCTGTCTTTCTGTCTGTCTGTCTCTCTCTGTCTGTCTCTCTCTCTCTCTCCGTCTCATGCTTTGTTCAGTCTGACTTAACCTTTACCATAATTCATATGTCTAGAGGCAACATGAGATGACACAAGCGAAATGGCTACGATGGTCCACTTATGTACTGTCTGTTCAATAAATTTGCATTGCTTGTTATTATTGTTTTCTTTCTTCATTATATGCCGTGGTTTATGTAAAATTGTATCTTGTAGTTGACCTTGTCCAAAATCATGTTCATTTTCTACCTGACCATAATCGTTAATTTTTGTTTGATTCTGTAAACAATTAGTACATAGTTTATATTTCTCTGTGAGTGTAGGATAACTATTAAGATTAGTATTTTAGTCTGAGTCAAGGACATTATGTTTATCCGATTCTTAACTATAATTATAGTAACATACCTTCTAGTTATAACTAACATTGGTATATAAATGAATCTTTGGCCCTCATCCGTGTTAATTTTTGTATCTAAGTGTTTTTGTAATATTGTTTACTCGAAAAATTATTTTGTGGTGTTGCAAGTTCTTGAAGCAGAATCATTTGTTGTGTTCAGTATTTGATTTGGGCAGGAATTTATTTATTTAAATTATTTATTAATTGGAAATATAAAGTGTTCATCATCTATAATATTCTTGGACATAAACATTAACTTGGAATGATAGTGACTTGAGGCAAGGACTTCATGAATTATATTATTGCGATTCTTCAAAAGACTGATGGCACATCATTACCCTTCACGCAATTAGTACATTTGTACATTCGAGACTACATGGCAATACAGGCACGTCAACACCTGCACCATTGGACTTTATTTGAAATACTACTTAAGTTTATTCAGAACTTTACTAACTGTGACTTGTCCTTAGAAGTTCTACGACAATTTGGGATTTAATTCGCATCAGTAAAAGTTCTTTTGAAATAATTTACTTTTTATTTAGGGTAATAAATTATTTGTTGAATTTTACAAAATTTGTTGGCTTTCGCTTTTTTTATTGCTTAGCTTCAGACTATGGAGTCGTTATATACATACATATGAAACGAAACCCAATATAGCAGTCTTTAAAAGCATGCGTTGGCCATCGCGAAAGGCTGTTATATATATTTGATGAGTCATGATCGTGGAATAGTGCAGACCCATATTTCATAAGATGGAACACACAAATGTTGCGTTCGGGACCGAAGAACAGCAAATTTGTGTCTGAATAATTGCTTGTTGAATGATTTGTATTGTAAAGGTGCGACGATATATGTCATTTCGACTCTTGTGAAAGTTACATATTGGTTCTTTATGATTTACACTGACACGCGTTTGCCCGTGGATTAAGATCCACGCAACATTAAATCATGATTTATAGGACCAGTAGACATTATCAATTTCAAAGAGATATGGAAATTTGAAATGGACATTTTTTATACGTTTAAGCGATTTTCTTATTGCTATTATAAGACCATATTCCAGCACAAGACAGGCTATACATGGCGGCCAGTATAAATGGTGGAAGAAGAACCAGGGAAAACCTCGTAAAGAACCATCGACGCACAAGAAGCTACCGGCAAGCTTTCTCACATACCTACATTGGCGGAGCCCGAGACTTGAACACATTTAAGTGAAGCAGACATTGGTGACACCCAAAGTTGACCACGTCATGGTGATTTCAGCCATTGTATAGTTTAGTCGCAGTTAAACTGGTAAAAATATATGAATTTATTGGAAGAAATCAAATTTTAAAGCATCCTGAAAAGTCACGAAAATCCAATTTTTCCGATGGCATAATTTTGTTGTCAGTTAATTTTTGCAAGGTAGGAAACAATATGTTTTGGCATGGAGTCAAGTTTTAATTTTTTTTAAGTTTGTTAAATAAAGCTCCATTTCAGGAATGGCCTAGAAATCTACAAGATAGAACTAAACTCTTGTACTTAACCATCACGCAAACGCTATCCATACATAAAAATAATTGTATATTCCATGTGATCTTCATCATTTTAAGAGGGTGCTTATTTTGCAATAATCCTGAGTCCCTCATTAATATCTACTGTATGTAGATACTATATGCAAAACCGTTTTCGGTTGTTTCTTTCCAAAAATACTGTTACATTTATAATCCGTCGTTCCATCCGATTTATCTAATGAAAAACAAAGCCACGATTGAACTCCATACTTTAGAACATAATTGTGGGCCAAAGACTGAATTGGGCGGAGGTTTTAACAAGCATGACAGTATATGGTTAGGTATATTTGATTTAATTTAATTGTTTGTTTGTTTGTTGTAATTTTCTTTTTATTCCATTACATGCTATTGTAATATAACATTATTTACTGGATTTGACATTTTCCTGAAATTATTTTTGACCTGACTGTTTTTTTTCGTAAACCCATAATATTAGAAACTTTGTATTTAATGCTGACCTAGTTCCTGACCTTGATTCAGAATCTGTAAGAGTCGAAGTAAACAACCTTTTTTCTTCTTTCCCAGAGTAAAGCTCATTGGTTTTAGTCACGGTCATACTGGACGTCTTTTGTTATGTGTTTAGGCTCGAATAAACAGTAACACAAGAAAGAGTGAAAACAACAAGCTTTTAAAATATATAATAATTTATTTCCCTGCCAGAATTCTTTAAAAATGAAAAAATATGATCTTACGGTTTATAGAATCAAATCCAAAAATAATCCAAGAATAATCCACGAATAAAATTTTAGGAATCCTAATAATAAAATGTTTTTCATATTTCAAGTTCGAGTCCCGACGATGAATACAAGAAGGTAGACGATGACGTATGATGTAGCCTGTAGCCTTGAAGTCTACAGTTCCTTGTAGAACCAAGAACTATAACTCCTGTTTTGGAAATCTGAATAAATTTTTTTATGAAAGCTGTCTTTGTTCAGTGATTTCATATGAGCACACGTATTTTCAGGGAAAAAAAAAAGAATTAATCTTTTTGAATCCAAGCAATTTGAAATAACTCCAAACAGCACAACATACACCTTCCAGTGTAAAGAAAATGCCAAACTACTGAGATTATTTCTCCAAAACAAAGATTATATCGTACCCTAACACGCGAAAAGGGGATCACGTGATCATGTTCCAGAACGTCGTCGAAATTATTTACTTGTTAAAGATCACGTGTGGCCCAGACGAAAACCAATCATTTGATTCTAAGAAATAAAATATAAAAAAATTGTTTACATCTTATATCAGTAGTCCTAACATGGCCTGGACAACAACCAATCATTTTAAAATAAAAATAGAACTTATTTACATGGTTGCTACTAATTTTGAATCAAGGTCAGGATCTAGGTAAACACCTGGTGTTCAATAGAAAGAACAGTCAAGGTCAAACTATTTTCTGTAAAAAGTATCATCTCCAGTGAATAAATTTACATTATAATAGCATGTAATGAAAAATACAATTTTTTAAAATCTGAAAACAATTAAATTGAAATAAATATATCGTAGATCAAATATAATTAAATCAAATATGCATAACAGGATTACGTGATGTTAGGCATGTAAAAAAGCTTTTAAGTTGTTGTAGAAACATGATCATGTGACCTTCATACGGGAATCTGTTTTGCGTCTTAAATTAGTGTATAACTTTTTCTATAGAGAATTTAGTCAGTCATGCTTTAAACCATTGACACTTAAAGGTGTTTTTTTGTTGTGACCACTTTGAGTTGAATTCCAAGAGATTTTTTTTTCCCTGGAAATACTTGTGTTCTAAATTAATTCTTGGACAAAGACAGTTATATAATTTTACACAGAATTCAAACACTGGACTATCATTTTCTGTGATTCAACAAAGAACAGTTGACATCTCAGTACATCACTGACCACAGCACAGGTCATCGCCTTCCATTTCGGATTTCATCGGGATTCGAACTCAGTTTCATTAGAATGTTTTATTACTAGGACATCTATTTTTTAATTCTTTGATTATTCTTGGATTATTTTAGGATTTGATTCGTAAAACCATAAGTTCTTTTCCTCATGTTACCTTGTTTTTCTAGAAAAAAAATTATTTGTTAAATTTTACAAAGCTTGTTGTCATCACTATTTTCTTATTGCGTTTTGTAAGAGTCTAAAGGTAACAATATATATATATATATATATATATATATATATATATATATATATATATATATATATATATATATATATATATATATATATATATATATATATATATATATATATATATATATATATATATATATATATATATACATATATATACATATATATACATATATATATATATATATATATATATATATATATATATATATATATATATATATATATATATATATATATATATATATATATATATATATATATATATATATATATATATATATATATATATATATATATATATATATATATATATATATATATATACACTCTGACGTCTTGTTATTTTGTAAACAGCATATTAGATTTGTCTATGAGTTCAGATAATATGAATCTTACTTGGAGGTAAACGTTTTACAGCTGTTTATTTTAATGTCTAGTTCTGAAACTAAGAATATTCTTGATTCAGGTTATTTACAGTTTGTTGGAAAATTCCATTGTAAAGGACATAGATCTAGGACCATTGTCTTGTGTCATAAGTCAGTTGAGAGTCTGAGTATAAGTGTGAAGTAAACAGAGTTATTTATTCCAGACATTAACATCGTTCTTAGTGGAATAAATTTTTATTGTGTTCATTTGAGTGGATTTCATTCCTTTATTGAAAATATTCATTGGGATTGCGAAGTGGTCTTTTATATAGGACTAAATAACTATTTTGTGATTATTATGAATTCATTCTAGGACATTTGGATTATATCATTGTGATACATCAAGAATGTTATCACAGCAACACTATTCCACGGTATTAGCATATAAGCACAGTCAAAGTTTGATTTCATTCGGAACACAGATGGAATATATTCGAAATACTCTGTATCAAAGGATTTAATTCACAATACTGTACTTTTGTTTTAAATTTTCATTTTGTATTAAAGGGAAATAAATTATTTGCTGAATTGTAGAAATTTTGAGAATATTTTGCAAAATATCTTGGGACAACGCCTGTACACAAGAACGGAATATATTATACATTTTAATTTCAGACATTTCTAGGCCATTTAAGTCAGTACCTTGATCATCACTGACATGATCGCTTACTGTAAAGCTTCTCTCGGCAATGATCAAAAATACCGAATATGTTTGCCTATAAAACGAGCCCAACTGCAAACCGCACGGATCCAGATCTTCCGGCTCAGAATGTGCCGGTAGATCAGGTTTGTGCAGTTGGTAAGGACTAATATAGACCTTGATCTGCTGGTGGATTGTGCTACCGTAAATCAAGTATATATTGCTTGCAGTTGGAATCGACTTATAGGCGAGTAGATATGGTATGGCTCCTTACATTATATGACAACAAAAGCCTGATCCTACAATTTCTAAATCAGGACGGATAAGCACTGACCGAAGTAGTATTTTGTGTCGTAACTTAAGCATTATCCGCATGTTTGCTATTAATGATAATATGACACAGGAAAGATAGTTCTAAATATATGGGATCACAGATGAACAAAAGACTTCCATTTTCTTGAATGAGACAATTTAAAACCCAGCGTTTCTGTAAGCGGCGTTATTTTTCTTGGCAAATACCCTGCCTCTTTAGCCTGTAGAGAAACTTCCACTCAGAGGCAGACTTCATTTCGAAATTTACGTTATCTTCAGACGTGATACAAAAGTAAGTTTAATCAGTAATATATTTCAACGACGAAAGTTGTAAATGTCGCTTCGATACGCATTTTATAATTTTACTGTTGCATATGCACGGAGAGGAAGCGTATAAACCTCTGAATAGCATATTATTCGTCCAAAAATAGCTAGCAATAATATTTGCAATCGTTTTGTTATGAACAATGAAACCATTCTTTCAATATGATTAAATTTTCTTACAAGATTACTCCGAAATTTCCATATATTCCTTACTGACGGAATCTAAGTACCGGTACAACGATAGAGGACCGTAGTATTTACCACCGGATATATATATATATATATATATATATATATATATATATATATATATATATATATATATATATATATATATATATATATATATATATATATATATATATATATATATATATATATATATATATATATAAACTCAAGCAGATTATATATCGACCTAAACATTAATCTATTCTAAAGTAAAATATTTTAGGCATGCGTGTATTTTAAAAATATTGCTTAGCAACAACAAGAAAATCATTTTTTTTAAATATTTGTTTCAATCTTGATAGTTAAGTCTTTCAGAGGTAATTTTGCAAGATTTTTTGGACGGTGACATGTTCTGCTTTAAGATAAAGAACAGACATCTTTTGAGCGAAAGAATTTCCAGGAATAAATAATAGAATGAGGATAGTTCCTTTCTGTATTGGGCGCGCGCGTGACTATTAAACAAAGTGAGTGAAGCAGAACACTCTACTATACACGAAACAACTGTTACTATGTAAACGCATTTGTAAAGTCCTGCTAGAAAGGTCCTTAATTTGAATGATAATCCACACACAACATGACACCTGTTAGAATGGTCTTTAATTTAAACGGGAATCCACACACAACATGTCCTTAATTTGAACGGCAATCCACACAAACATGACATCTGTTTGAAAGGTCCTTAATTTGAACGGGAATCCACACACAGCCATGCACGAACAAGATGCTAAAGTTCCCATCTAATCGAAGGACATCGGTCATCCCTTTCTACACAGCATGGGTAGCATAAATGGGGGATCCACCCCACCCCTACGAAATTAACATATCAAATTAATCAGGAAGCTGTCATCTGATGCACTATATCTTTATATTAATATCGTCTGCACATTTCTCAGCAGTGTATATTGACACTGTACACGCTCTGTGTTTTTATATGTCCCGCGCAGCAGGTCAAAACACTCGTAACATTGTGCACCCTGTCCTAAACAACAGGTAGAAACAAACTGCCAAATTGTTTGAATAATGACCAAATGTCCGTAGTTGGTCAATATGCCATTTAGCTTCTTTCAACCAGGCATTCGTAATTCACGTTGGTCTCTAATTTGCACTGGGACACCATAACGAGGCTTTCCGGAACCGTATACAATTTAACGGAGATGACTTACCGTTTGTGAATATCGATAGTTTCTTGAATGACTGAGCGTCTGTTTTCAGTGTTATAGTCAGTAATATCATTTTAATTTTTAATTAATTTTTGGTTTAAACAAAGGCAGACAGTATGTTTTGAAAACAAAACCAGAGATGGCGGAAAATATTGTGGTGTCGCTTTCCATCGTCCTACAATAGCAGCTCCACGTTTCTACAACGTATCAGCTAGGCCAAATCGTAATGCAAAATCCTTAATACGAGGGTATGGCAAAGATAAGGATGTACTTTGTAAAAGAAGAAAAGAGTAACAGACTAACTCACATTTGACTTTTTGTCGATGTTATAACAAAAAAGTAGGAATAAATAAACTTCATTTAAAAATCTTGCTTTCACACTATTTATACTGGATTACTGAAATGAAAATCATTTGACTCACCACACATACCAAAATGAAACGTCCGATACCATGCGTGCACGAGTAAGTAGGAATTTATCAGAAAAGGAATTACTTCGAAAAACTAAATAATATTAATTTTATGACATTTACTATATGTTGCTGCACAGGTAATATTTTTTTGTCGTGAATCGATTCGCGGGCAGTGATGTTTTCAAATTGTCTTCTATTATACATGTCATTTTATGAAAACTGAGTTTTAGTCTATTGACTGCATCGTAACTAAGCTTTCAGTTTTACCAGTTGTTTCTGATCTAATTATGTCGCGTACAGCCGTACTCACTACATTAGATATACCTCTTTATAATTTATTATGAGCTGATTACATCTATCAGTGCAGCATCATTTTTCAATGTTCTCATCCTTTGGGATTTGAACCTTATATGCAAAGTTGCTGATTTTCAGTGGTAGACGCAAAGCACTTTACGTTGTATAAAAAATTATTTTGGGGGGCGGTAATACGAGGTATCGTATCGTTATTCTCTTGCTATTGTGACTCGTTTGTATTTAGTATATATTCTATTTACAGTATATCATGTGAAATTAAAATTGCACGTGATTCTATACAGTCTATAACACTATGATAGATAGATAGATAGATAGATAGATAGATAGATAGATAGATAGATATGCCATTTTAAATACACATTAACATTATAATATACATAAAATAGGATGTTGACACAGAAATCTAGAATTTGGTGAAATCCATGTAAATCAGTGCAGATTTATATCTGAATTTTATTCATGAAGGCGACCGCTCCGGTGGCCTAGTAGTTAAAGCGTCTGCCTCAGATGCGGGAGGTCGCGGGTTCAAGCCCCTACCGAGTCATACCGAGACTTATAAAGATGGTACTAACAGCTGACTCGTTTGGCGTTCAGCATTAATTAGAGGTTAGTGTTACGACTGGTCGGCCTGGTGTCAGGATAATGTGACTGGGTGGGACATCATGCTACATGTCTGGGGCATGATGCCTCAGTGCTAGACATCAATATAAACTGTCACGCTGTAGACATCGTAGCGATACAGAGGCGTAGCTATGATATTTTGCGCCCGGGGACGAACTATAGAATTGGCGCCCCAGCCCCCTCCCCGTTTAATCACATTTTTGAATATTATCCGTGTTTACTTATTATAATGTAACGTTGTAAGCCTCATTTTGGTGCCCCTGTACCTTGGCGCCCGGGGACATATGTACCCCCTGCCCCACCCCCCAGCTACGCCTCTGTAGCGATATGACTGAAAAATTGTTACAGCTACGTTAAAAATCCAATTCACACACACACACACACACACACACACACACACACACACACACACACGCACTCACACACTCACTCAAGGAGAAGACTATCGTGCCTCACGCATTTAGTCAAATGAATGCTTTTTATGTACATACACTAGGTCAGTACTAATTATAGGTTTCCGATTGTTGTGTGACGTTTTCTCACAGACAGTGCATTGCTTAATCGGAAATCCCCGTGCATACTTGTAGACCATCGAGCGTACCCTAATTACATGATGGACGCCAATAAGCCGTTCTTAACGAGAACGGTGCGTGGAAATCCCGATTTGTTACTTAACACTAAAAACCGTCGATGTTTCGGGACTCCTAATTTCATGAGATTTCAGAATTCGTTTTTTTTTTTTTTTGTCAAGGCAGTCAAAAATAATAATAGATACATTTCGGCCCTGTTAGATTACGTCAGGAGACATCTGAAGGATATCTCTTTACTGAGTATCGACGCCAAGCGCATCGTTGAGGTTCTCGTGGACATATTCGGTACTGGAAGGATTTCAGAGCAAATTCATACCGACAACGTGACACAGTTAATCTCAGAGATATGGGTCGAAGTAAGAAAAGTGTGATATCTCAGTTTTACCACTATGCCGTATTACCTGATGTATAACAGTTTTGGCAGAGAATATTAACTACCGTAAACACTGAAACAAATGCTACTCCGCACTTACAATGATATATCACCATTTTGGGTTAGGTTGTTTGATTATGCTTCTGCTTGCGTACCGTCAAGTACCGCATGCAAGTCTAGGGTGTGCTGCGTTCGAACTATTATCTCGACAGAAATGTTCGGGCATCTGATCGTATTTTTTGCCAGAATTGCCATATGCAAAGGAGTAAAAGTCGACTTACCAAAACATATTAGATCTGCGTGCAAGGTTTGTCAGATTGCGCTTTTTACGAACCCGCGAAATGATTCAGGCAAAAAGCGACATGTTACAAGTGCAAAACGAGTGACAGAGTATTCGAAGTAGGGATGGGGTCTTAGTACATACCATACGCATCAGAATATATTTCTGGTTTCAGTAGAAAGGTCTGTATATTATGAAATGGTGAAAGGGATATCGATTATCTGGTCGAGGTTGGAAGAAAATGAATTTAAAACATATTGAATCGATATGTCTCAAAAACAAGTATGGATTCAGATAAAAATGTTACTGAAGTTTGAGATGCAGCGCAATGCTCACTGTATCAAAACCCGCCCAGAAATGCGTCCATAAGATTAAAACCTCTTCATTATCCTATACAAACAGGCATTAAATGGACAAAATACATAATTTGAAACATTATATGTAGCAGCTAAGTTAAAAACAGCTTTCGCCCTAAACATTGTTTCGCAATTTCGGAACTTCTTTTAAATCGATCTAATAGCGCAGCTGTTAATAGCAATGGTACAGAATGGGTGGGGAAACATCCAGAGAAATTGACGATTTTGCCTGAAAAATATATTATAAGAAATATATAAGAAAAAAAAGCTACGTTTTATAAGTTGATATAAGGAAATATTTCGCTCGTGAAATGGGAACATTTTGTATTGTCACTCGTACCCATACAATGTTTCCATGTCTGTCGTTAACTGCTCTTGACATACATTTAAATATGGTAGGTATAATTCATTTATCATAGTGTACATTTTCGATATTGTTGATATCCTATTCACGGGCAAACTGAAATAAGGAGTAGGATAACTGAAATATAGACTGGGTGGGCTAACTGATATATGGATTGATTGCTTGATGGAGCCTTTCAGTAAGTAGAGTACTACACCTAAGGATACGGATACGTTCTCTATTAGCGATAATTCTCAAGCCACGAAATCAAAGAGAACGGCCTATGTCTCGACTCTGACATTGTTGGAAGAAGATGCACATTTTATAGCGTGTTGTTTGTATCTAAAACTCGGATTTTGACTTGCTGATCTGTTTCGCACTGTTTCGTCTGCCCAGCGACATAGCGGCGACCAACGGTGTTGATCAGACGGCCTCATACCACTCGACAACAGCACACCAGGATTAAATGGTTCCTTATCCCGAAACCGAACCAGGCAACGGAACGTAGTTCAAGTATGTCTGGTGAAATCCTAACAATTAAAGGAAAATTATTTCTGTCGAAATTTCAACTATTTTATACACGGCATAGATAAGTGTGCCGCAGATCGGCTCATCAATATTCGAACGTAATCCGTGAACAAGTAATGAACAGATAGAACGAACTTTTTGTTGGCAAATTATTTTGTTTAAGAAATCAAGACATCTATGAAGAAAACAGGAAGACATTGGCTAAGACGATAACAAAAACTGACAGGTTACCGTATCCAACTGAAAAAGAAACACAAACAAATCTGCAGATCAGGGTCTACGGAGTTTGATAGGACTACTCATTTGAGTAAACAACCCAGAGCCTGATCTGCTGGCGGAGTATGCGACAGAAGATTAGGGTATCTGTTGTTTGCCGCTGGACCAGACTTGTACGTGAGCATGGTGGTATGGATGGATGATTCAGCCTACATTCACGATACATCTCATTCTCTGGCAGTGTAAAATTAGAAATCAACTGATTTATTACGTAATTATAATAATGTTTAGAAACCAATTACTCAATCTGTAGATAATTTCATCATTTACTTTATATCTTGTTTTAGCCAGTTTCAAATTGTCTCAGCGTTAATTTATCAGCATCTAGAGGTAATTTACCTGGCACATGACCGTGCTGCTCGTATCATTTTCGTGGTGAATATGAATACAGTTCTTTTCCTAAATAAAAACAACTAAAAAACCAAAAGAACAAAACAAAAATAAAAAATAAAGCTCGTTTTTATACCAGTTGAATAGACGCACACCTCCTGGCCTTCTTGTCAAATTCAAGCATAAATATGGTCGAAAATGCGATGTGATAAGGCTATGTGTGATCCAACACCAAACAGGTTTGCAAATATAAATCTGTTCTAGTTCAACCTCTTTGAGGAGACTGCTCTCTGATTTCTCCTTTTTAACCAGGAGCGGTCTCTACAAAGTTGTTAATGTAGGATAGATTTACCCGTGTAAATCGATAAGTAGACACTTAGACTCACCACTTTTGTGCCCAAGGAATGACTCGGAATCAGGAAATATGAAGGTTAACATAGATATGTGCAAAAATCGTGGGATTTTCGATTCATATGAAGAAGCTAAATATAGATGACATTTGTCTTTTTCTATGAACAGGAACTGTACGAAACCATTCCATAAATACTTACTGTATGGTACCATTCCATGAATACGTACTTATAGAACCATTCCATGAATACGTACTGTATGCAACCATTCTATGAATACGTACTGTATGAGACCATTCCATGAATACGTATTGTATGAAACCATTCCATGAATACGTACTGTATGAGACCATTCCATGAATACGTATTGTATGAAACCATTCCATAAATACTTACTGTGTGGTACCATTCCATGAATACGTACTGTATGAGACCATTCCATGAATACGTATTGTATGAAACCATTCCATAAATACTTACTGTGTGGTACCATTCCATGAATACGTACTGTATGAGACCATTCCATGAATACGTATTGTATGAAACCATTCCATGAATACGTACTGTATAGAACCATTCCATGAATATGTTCTGTATGGAATCATTCAATGAATACGTACTGTATGGAATGATTCCATGAATACATACTGTATGAAACCATTCCATGAATAGTTACTGTATGAAACCATTCCATGAATACTTACTGTATGAAATAATTATCTGAATACATATTGTATGGAACCATTCCATAAATATGTTCTGTATGGAACCATTCCATAAATATGTTCTGTATGGAACCATTCCATGAATACGTACTGTATAAAACCATTTCATGAATACGTACTGTATGGAACCATTCCATGAATATGTACTGTATGGAGCCATTCTATGCATTCATACTGTATGGAACCATTCTCTGAATACGTACTGTATAGAACCATTCCATGAATACGTACTGTATATAACCATTCCATGAATACGTACTATATGGAACCATTCTCTGAATACGTACTGTATAGAACCATTCTTTGAATACGTAATGTATGGAACCATTCCATGAATACGTACTGTTTGGAACCATTCCATGAATACGTACTGTATGGAACCATTTCACGAATATGTACTGTATGGAATCATTCTATGAATAGGTACTGGTGTGTGTGATTTGGATTTTTGATGTAGCTTTAACATATTTCAGTCATATCGCTACGATATATGCAGCGTGGCAGTTTATAGTGATGTCTAGCACCGGAACATCATGCCACAGACATATAGCATCATGTCCCACCCAGTCACATTATCCTGACACCAGGCCAACCAGTCCTAACACTAACCTCTTAATAATGAGCGCCACACAAGGCAGCTTCTAGTACCATTATGATAGTCTTTGGTATGACTCTGCCGAGGTTCGAACCTGCGACATGCTGCATCCGATACGAACGCTATAACTACTTAGGCCACCGGAGCAGTAGGTACTGTATTAAATCATTCTATGAATGCGTACTGTATAAAACCATCCCATTAATGCGTACTATATAAAATCATTCCATGAATACATACTGTATAAAACCATTCTATAAATACGTACTGTATGAAACCATTCAGTGAATACGTACTGTAAGAACCACTCCACGAATACGTCTATATGAAACCATTCCATGAATAATGAAATATTTTACAGCCCTACCATCGCATAACATTAAATCCAAAAATACCTGAACAGTTTTCGCCCTTTATAGAAAAGGGCACTCTGTAGTTTGGCTTCGATATTAGATACTTCCCTCTTGAAGTGTAAATAAAGTCAACGTAGTCATCATGGCTAATAAACAAAATTGATATTAATTAATTACTAATGTCACAGAGGGCTCATCTTCAAGGTCTTTCCTCTTTTATTTCGTATGATAAATTATCCAGTGAAGCTGTCATCGCGACTGCTGTTTGGAAAATTAATTACATCCATAAATAATGGTGACTTTAGGTCGACATTGAATATCCTTGAAATGGTTTAATGATCCAAACATGTATTTATTGTAATATTTGTTGTGGCTAATAATTTCTGTTATCACTGACAGATTCTCCAAAAACTCAACTGGGTTTAGGCCAAGACTACACCATAACAGAGAAGGATGTATGCCTTTCCTTCTAATATTTATGAAGGTCCAGAAAGCTTCTCTTTATTGACCTAAATGACCACCGGTCAATAGAAAAGGAGACTTACTATCCCTCTATTCAGTATATCAGTAGATAGTCCAGGTGTTTTCTTATTACATATTGCTCGATACGTTTATATAATTAAGTTCAAACTACTCGACCAATCACGATACATACGTAACATGTACTACCCACCCTCTGCCAGCGCACGCCCAATCTTGAACTTCGGCTTTAAAAGATCTTGAGTGTAAAGTAATTAATTAGGAAGAAACAAATCGAAGTAATTATAATTAGCAATTAAAGTAATCAGGAAAGAATTTTTCGCACCTGTCCGTACCATATGGGAAAGCTGCTTTTTTGTACTATATCAGTTTCTCATCTACAAGAAGTACTGCGTCTCTCAAACAATGTCGCTAATACCTTTCCTTCTTATAACTACTCCGGTGGCCTAGTGGTTAGAGCGACAGCCTCGAATGCGGGAGGTCGTGGGTTCGATCCCCTGCCGAGTCATACCCAAGACTTATAAAAGTGGTGCTAACAGCTACCTTGTTTGACGCGCAGCATTAAGAGGTTAGTGGTAGGACTTGTCGACCTGGTGTCAGGATAATGTGACTGGGTGGGACTGCGGCATGATGCCCCAGTGCTAAACATCACTATAAACTGCCACACTGCAGACATTGTAGCGATATGACTGAAAAATTGTTAAGCTACGTTAAAAATCCAAGTCTCTCTCTCTCTCTCTTTCTCTCTCTCTCTCTCTCAAGAAGTTGTAGAATGGACTGCTAATCTGAAGTATACATGGATTAACATCTCGTCAGATTTTTCAGTTACTTTAAACTTGTGTTGTCACACCCAACATATAACTTTATACGTCATTCTTTTTGTTAGTTTTTACCTTGTATAAATATAATCTGATTCAACAGAAACAGACAGACGGACTGACACAGGCAGTGCAGGGGGATTTTGATGAAGACGAAACAAGTGCTTTGTTCATAAAAACGAAGGTTAAGATGGTGTCATAACTATTTTTTGTATATTCTTGTTATATTTGAATGACTAGTAACAACTGCAAATTCATTACCCGTTAGAAAATAAAATAGCAGGTGTCTACTTTTTAAACCATAATTATATGCGTGTAATTTATACGCCACGGGCAAAGCATAATTCGATATAGCCACAGTATGGGTATATCCCATTTCTTCGTGCCTCCACTTAAAAAAACATGTTATTTTTAACGTATGTTGTACAAACAGGTGTTTAATAATAAAACTCAAACGTTACAAAGTAAATTGACCTCATTTCTATGAATGAAATGTTGATATGCTGAAAGTTTTGTGAAAATACAATTGAAAAAACAAAGTTTAGATCAACAATTTTGGCACATACAAAAGCCAGACAAAATATGTAAATAAAAGAAATACTATCTTACCTTGAATCAGAGGAGATCCAGGGATACTTAAACTTTCCTGTCATCATACGAGATGTTCACTTCATTGGTGGAAAGTATATCCAATCGCACTGGTATTCCTTGATTTGCTAAAGGTGCGAATGAAGAACAAATAGCAAACCACTGTCTTTCCTTGCTTTTAGCAAGTGTTTATCCGTTCTTGTTTTCCATGAATTGTGTTAGATGCGATGCAACAAAGAAACTTGATTTATCTTTTTTATAATAGAGAGAACCATACTGGTTGCTTCTGTTGTTTTCCTTGTCTTCTTATATATTCGATGTTTTTTCGACATTAATTCAAAGCATCAGTATTAAATAAATATATAAAGTAAAAAATGTCTGAACTGTTCAGGTATTGAAATATTTCTTAATAAATATTATAATGATATACGTAAATCTCAAATTTCGCAGCGTCGTAATCTTCGCAGACATGCACCAAGTGGAAAGATTTTGCAAGTGATGAATACACGCCTTTAGGAACAAGGGCTATATTAAACTTTTAGGAATGGCCAGCAACATGTGTAACATATGAGGGGAGAGTTTTAATACTATACGATTTCCGTGTTTATTTTTTAAACATAATTGTTCGATGTTTACATTTTGCTAAAGTAAAGTTCCTTTACTAAAAACACGTTGTCGATAATCTGACAATTTCTACTGTTTCTTTACATAATTTTAAAATTAAACGTTCCAGTAATGAAAAGTTATGTACAATTTACATTATTCCGTAACACAAAAGACTTTTGTTGTGTATGTTCATATTTTCAATAAATAAAAACGAGAAACCTAAGTCAATATGATAAGTAATAGGTTCATTTTCGTAACAGCTGTTGAATTGTCGGTCCTAAATTTCAGTATTAATTCTGGAAAGTAATTAAATCCAAATATAATAGTAATAGGAAAGAAAAATGTGCATAATTAGCAAACCTGGTTTAAAGACTATAATATTTTACCTTTCTATCTGAATCATTGGTGCATACCTAATGTATTAAGTGATAGCTATCCGATTTCAGAAACTTGGAAGTAACTTTTGTACATATCTAAAATCGTTTAAATACATTTGTATAATTTGTTTAGGAACTTATTGAATATATCAGGAGCTTATTACTTACACTTCTTTTCCTGAACGTCAAACTTCATTTGTTTTTACAAAATAAAAACTGTCACGACCATGCAAAACACAATGTAGAAACAACGCATAGATTTCGCAGATTTTTCGACAGAAAACCAGAATCACAAAAACGTTTTTAATGTATTTTCTAGCATTTTAAGGTAAATATTCTTGTTAAATGTGTAATTAATTGATATCCTTCGAGTGGTCTAAAATAATTTCTAATGGATTTCCAAAACATCTTCTTGAATAAAATCATGCTTTCACTAACATTAAGTCCACGTATTCGATGCGTTTGTTGATGAAGCTTTCACTTATATTCCTCTAGGTGGTCGTCAGCATTAATCCAAGCTTCAGCCAGCATCCATAATATTGTCACAGCACTATCTTGTGCTAATGGAAACCTTTGCCTCAATGCATAGGAATCATTATGCATCCAGCTTTTAAAACAATTTGGCCCCTCCATCTACATGTATGATGCATTTAGCATTTAACATGAATTTGCTGTTATGGCTACATGGAACATCAACGAGATTTTACTCAGAAAAAGATATAAAATAATCGATTCAGTTTTGATCACCCTAACAGCGTTATTAATCGTGATGAATTTAAGTAATTGAAAAGTGTAATTCTGCTTATGTACAATCGAGGGATTTGCCTGGAAAGCATAGAATCAAGCATTTTTATTTACTTTTTAACAGTAGAGATATTCATTAGAAATATTGCTATCTGTCATACAGGAAATGGAAATCCAGGCCCAAAACGGGTTCTGGTTTTCCTCAATAACCTTAATGCTACTGATACACCATAACGGCACCATCTCCATCTCTCCGATTTCGTTACAAGTAATATACAGAGTGCTTCAGATAATATATGATACCTCCGTTAAGATGATGCTTTTAGCTTATTGTTCGAAGAAACCTTTAAACAGATGCTTTCCCTGTCTTCTACAAAAATTGATGCACTAACAAAGAAGAATTAGAGGATTAACTCTTTCATGCAGGAGAACGAAAACAAGATAAATACATGTGTTAAATCTATGGCTTTAATATATTATCTCACAATGGGCTCGATATAAGTGAAATTAAAAATTGATATGCATTTGTGTTCAACGTGCTTTGCCAAATTTATTATCAAGCCTGTGCATACACGCATACGTGCAGACCAACCTACCTACATTAGTAACTACCTGCACATTTCAATATGTATATCAATATGCTTAATATGTTATGAATGTAGACATACTTATTTTGGTGCTAGTTTTTTTTAACAGACTGACTATATATTCGTAAAAGGTTTTTAATTCTTAAATGTTTAAAAATATATAATCATACAATGACATTACAGTCTGACATTCAAAACATGTCATCTACAGGCTGACGTGATGTGATGTGATGCGATCTGGATTTTTAACGTATTTTTAACAATTTTTCAGTCATATCGCTACGATGTCTGCAATGTGGCAGTTTATAGTGATGTCTAGTACTGAAGCACCATGCCGCAGACATGTAGCATGATGTTCCACCCAGTCACGTTATCATGACACCAGGCCGACGAGTCCTAACTCTAACCCTTTAATGTTGAATATTCAGGTAGGCAGCTGTTAGTACCATGTTTTAAGTCTTTGTTATGACTCGACCGGGGATCGAACCCACGAACTCCCGCATCCGAGACGGACGCTCTAATCACTAGGCCACCTGAGCGGTCATCTAAAGGCTGACATTAATATTTCTAAGGCCCACTGGGGCAGATAATCATGGCTTGCCTGTATTGAACCCGCGACCCGTGGACTAAGAGTCAGACGCTTAATCAACTAAGCTGTCGCGGTTTCCTTTGCAGAAGTGGATTCAGATCGTCAGTCTAACGGACATCATCGCTGCAATATGCCCTTTTTGTTATTACAGTAATCGCTACCAAAATCCAAAATTGAAAAACCTGAATTTACAAGATGTAAACGATAGGTGCTCCAGGTTTGAAAATTAAATGACACTCAAACGACTTATTTGCCCGTCTGTAAAATTTCCTATATCAATTGTATGGTATCCATTGCTTGCAGTATTCATTCTAACCCGTGTTTCTTTCTCAAGCTATTGCTTAAATACATAACTGACAGCAAATGGCGTCGACAAATGGAACCAATTACTCTTTTTATTCTTTCATATTCTACACCACTTCCAACTAAACCTACACCACTTCCAACTGCCTTCTCTCCAGTCGACCATCCGGACATGTTTGCAAATTTCTTCCAAGACAAAGTACAAACCATTATAGATAAGCTTGACACCACAATTTTAATTGACTCGTCGTCACCATACAGTTGGGATACAGAATTTGAGCGGCAACCATTAGCAACATTTGAACCTGTCTCTATGGATTTCGTACGTACAATCCTGATGAAGGGTGCACCAAAAGTCATGTGAACTTGATCCAATTCCAACATCACTGCTGCTTGAGTGCTTAGATCCAGTATTGCCTTCACTAACCGATGTTATTAATACCTCTCTCTGATCAGGGGAATTCCCATCATTTTTCAAAACTGCTATTGTAAAGCCTCTGCTGAAGAAACCAACACTAGACCATAACGATTTAAAGAACTACAGTCCAGTTTCTAATCTCCCATTCATATAAAAAATCTTAGAAAAGGTTGTTCTATCCCAGCTTTTATGTCATCTGAATTCAAACAGTCTTTTTAGCAATGTACAGTCTGCATATCGCCCTTGCCACAGTACTGAAACTACTCTTCTAAAAGTAGTTAATGACATTCTCTCTGCGTTGGATATCAGAAAGATTACAGTCCTCGCCCTCCTTGATTTGTCTGCAGCATTTGACACAATAGACCATGATATATTACTTCACCGTCTCCAGCATGTATTTGGCATTGATGATACAGCCTTACTGTGGTTCAAGTCCTACTTGGTCAACAGGACACAAATTGTATCTGCAAATGGAATACACTCCAGCCCAGTTGATCTATGTTGTGGTGTTCCACAGGGGTCTGTTCTTGGACCTGTTCTCTTCATTCTATACATTCAGCCGCTCTCAAGTGTCATAGATCATCACCCAGTGTCTCACCAATTGTACGCTAATGACACCCAAATATACAAATCTAGCCACCCAACTGAAGTTGATGCTACCATCCAAGGTGTAGAGAGGTGCATTTCTGATGTGAAATCACGGATGACATGTAACAAGCTGCAGATGAATGATGATAAAACTGAGGCCATTCTGATTACAACACTGTGACTTTCTCATTCACATCCTTTACCTCAAACAATAAATATCAGTAACACCGACATTTAATTCGCACAATCATTACGAAACCTAGGTGTTACTCTGGACAGTACTCTCACATTGCACCAACATGTCATGAACCTATGCTAGGCTGCATATCTTGAGCTGAGACGCATCAGCTCAATTCGCAAATACCTTTCAGTTGATGCCATTAAAACACTTGTGTGTTCATTGGTACTTTCAAGACTGGACTATTGTAACTCAGTTATGTCTGGTTCATCTCAATATCTACTCCAAAAACTTCAAAAAGTTCAAAACACAGCTGCTCGGATCATACTTAGAGTACCACGATCAGAGCACATTTCTCCACTGCACTGTACTCTACACTGGCTATCTATTCGATCCAGAATCAAACAAGAATTTGTTCACTGTGCTACGTTTCACTGACGGACTCTAGTCCAACATACCTATCCGACCTCACCCATGTGTACACACCAGTAAGATACTTACGCTCCTCTTCTGACAATCATATACACATTACTCCCACTATGAAAACAAAGTCATATGGACAGCGTTCTTTTGCATACCAGGCCCCAGCAACGTGGAATGAATTGCCCACTGAACTTAGACACAAAGACACAGTGATCACATTCAAGAGTGCTCTCAAAACTCAATTATTTCGACTGCAAGAACAAACTTAAAGACCTAATAATGTTTCCTACCTTAAATATTCTCAGCATGTTATTTTATGTTTTCTAATTTTATGGTGTTTGTGTTTGTAATCATATCATTATATATGTTTTTTATCTTATAGGTGTTGTCTAATGTTGTAAAGCGCTTAGAGGTTCTAAAGATTAAGGGCTATACAAAGTCCTCATTATTATTATAATTATTGTTATTATTATTATTATTATTATTATTATTATTATTATTATTATTATTATTATTATTATTATTATATTCACCTTAATTATCTTGAATATATTTCCATGTCTTTCATCTTATTTTAGACATTCTCATCCACCTTACCCCCTCCCCACAACACTCAGTTCAGTGTACCGGACGGTTAGCTCAGTTGTTTTCACCTCTCTATTTAATTAATTATATTTCTAACAGAAAGCAATTAATGTCGTCCCCATTAGAAATGTTTATTTCTTGTTCTTATTTACGATTTGTATTGTCTTGACCAATGCTTTTGTTCCTTCAAATTAGGATAAGGATTTTGAATCAAAGTATCTTAAGTTTACCTCTTTTTTACTGACCTTCCATTGTCTTTAAAGCATCTGTCAGACATTGCTCTAGCAAAGTTTGAACTTCATCTTTCAGGAAGATCTTTATGATGTTTAGGTTTGTTTTATTTTATAGCAGCATTTTGTGCGTCCCCATACGTGTTTTATTTTTGCTTTTTTGTGTGTTCCCTATACATGTTTCATACTAGCTTTTTTGTGCGTTACCCATGGTTAATTTCATTTCTGTATTGGCGTTATCATCATCTGTGCCTAATTCTTCCTCGGTGGAATTTATGAACCTCTCAGTTAAATGCATGTTTCGTCGTAGAAAGGCAATCCTTTTCACGTTTAACTTGTCCGTAAAATCCATCACTCTGATCACTTACACCAACAAAAACAGAATGATTACTGCGGCCAAGTAAAAGGAATGAAGCAAAAATGTACGCTTAAATGTTCACTTCTGAGTTTTGTTAAATTTTTTATAGTCTGTTTGATGTACCGTGACGGCCCATACATTAGAAAACATCAGGACAAATGTAAAACAGTTCAGGCTTACACAGGCTTAGTCATAAGTGCGAACCCGGGCATGTGCATTTTAAAATTTTAAATTTCAAGTGTTTAAGTTTTGTTCCTAGCTATCTTAAATTGTATTTGCGTCTAACAAAACTGACGGAACAGCCAATAACAGGATTATTCAGTGCTTTTGTGGGTGTACTGGTGCTATTGCTAAGGAGAGCACTAAAATCACGTAGTAGCAACCAAGTGCACCTTATCTTTGTGCAGTTAATCACAGAACACATGTGTGCTTAAACCTCTATAGTTATTGTCTGTACACTATTAAAGAATGGAGTGAACATTTTAATACCACCGGACCAAATGTTTAATTTTATACAGGAGTATGTCCGAAATGATCTAATAACTGACTGAGTTCAAACTTGTCTAAACATTCAAACTTGGGAGAAAACTAAAGTCTATGGCCTGTCAAAGGACATCAAACAGATTATTATATGTTTCACAGAAAAAATATAATATCCAGTTATATCAAAATTGGTGTATTTAAAAATAAAGAATCGATTAGCAGATCATACGATATATAAGCTCATAATTATAGTAAAAATTGGAGGTGCTATTTCTCTCATCAACACAATGTTTCTGGTTGATGCGCAAACCACACGAGTGGACGATAAAGATGGAACTACACAAAGCATACTCCACAGCGTAAGTGCACATTTGAAAGTACGTGCCTGAAATTTATTTATATCAATTGTATCAACTCACTGATGATCGCAAGCAGCAATTTTGTTCATAATGTTACAAGCCATTTCGTGAAACTCGCTGTTTCGAAACGGCCCGGTACCGTTTTGGCACGAGGTAATGTCGTAATATCGTGAAATGTCTGTTCCTTTTTGCAAATTAACTTCATCGTGAAGCGGGACATGGTCGTTTCGTGACCTCTATTGGGTCCTTAAATGGCCGTTTGTCGGTTTTCCGGTCTTATCTGGATGTAAAACAGCACAGGACCGTTTGGAAGCCGAACACTTTACTTGGTCCTGAAACGACACACGGTCAGTTCGTTACCAAGAATTCTTTCAGTTCATTTCTCCGGCTCTACATTTAACGGTTTAAAACAAGCTCTATTACACAACACCACAATTTTTACACGATCTTAATTGTTAAAAAGGAATTATTATTTAATAATTCTTATATAATAAAACATTCTTTTTTACAAAATTCTATTATAACATTTTATGCTGTATATTCGTTCCCAACAGTCATATTGCGAATCAAATTAGCCCGTTTACCCAGCATGGTTCCTATGGAGCCATGATAAAAGTTCCAATAGAATTGCAGTATGGTGGCAAACTTTATTGCTCTCATCCATTAATTTGCTTAATGGACCCCTAAAGCTACACTAGTCTTCTGGGAGAAAGCAAAGAATATTATTTTTTATTAATTGATTTTGCATTGTGCTATATAGGAACGCAGTACGGTACTACTGGAACGTACTGACACGCATACAACTATACCATTATTTGACAAACTTGTTAGCGGTACGTGCGCATGCATATACCATAGTCAAAGGATACAGTATAGAATATGAGCGGAATTAGAACTTTAAACTAAAGATGAAGGAATGGAGATAAACTATTCTTATCATCATATATTTATGAAGCTGGTTCGTTAAATTCTATGGAAGATTTTTTCTTTTGTTATTATAGTTAGTGAAATTTCGCGTAGTAAAAACGACAGTTTCATAAATTCCGGTAATCATTTATATTTTTGAAATAAATATATTTTTTGTTTACAATACGCAAAACCATACATATCTGAATTACAGTAAAACTTCAGATAATCTGCGATATACATTGTAACTTCCTAGATTCATCACTTAATCTCTTTCGTATTAAAATTATAATGGCGTCAAACCTGTAAAGTGAATTAATTTCTAAGTTGTAAACAGCGTTTTGCAGTAGAAATTTTCATCTATCTAACAACGTTTCACATTGTCACAAATATACTTTCATTTGAGCTCCTGCAAACCTTGAACTTTTTACGAATTTTATGTAACACAAAAACGCTGCTAAAATAAATGATATTTGGACATATGCATATGATAAACAATTTATACTCCCTTTGTACCGCTGAAGACGTTAAACTCGCTAATAAAATCAACACAAATGTTGAATAAAAATAAAACAAAAGGGGAGAGATGGAACTGTGTCATCAATATAAAATACACACTCACACACTTGTGGAAACCCTTAAGGAAACATTCTTTGTTTGCACTCATGTATAATAAGTAAAAAACAACTGAATGTAATATTTATAAAGCTTACAAAGAAATCCTTATAAAGAAAAGTTAGATTTGATTCGTATCTCAAAACATAATAGTCTTACAATTACCATTACCCTAAGAGGCAAGGGTTAAATTATTTGTATTTGCTTTAACCCTGGTTTCCAGTGATATGGGAGATACAATTAAGAGCATACATTCACTTGCTCAAGTATTTACTGATCGTTGTAATGGCAGTAATAGGACTGAACGGTGACCAGCCCAATACAGGTTTTATGGTGTCGCTTAGAAGTAAATTTCTGAAAGGTAAATATACAGTAATTTATATAAAGCTGCATATTGAATTTTCTGCTGCTGTTCTATTAAAAATACTAAAATTCAAAAGAGATATATGTGATATTATATGCACAAAAACGACCAGCGCTAAACTGATAATGCATGCAAATGACCAAAAATTATTGAAAGTGTTATTGTTAAAATGCCAGACAAATCTGTTTACAATTATTCATTAAAGCAGGAATTCATTTATTCCGTTATAACTTTGTTATTTAAAAGGGAGACGACTTTCAGATTCACTAACTCTAATTCAAAGTACACATTTAAAGAAATTCTGCTTCGATTTGATTTTACATTCAGCATTATTTATAGATCTAGTAATTATTTAATTTGGCTTTAATTCGTTTATCGTCAGCTACTGCCATGCTCGCTATAAATCCACTACTGATGATGATTTTTTAAAATAAAAGTCTTGTGCCGCCATTCGACCATGTCCGATGCTGTAAGACGCCGCTTTATATATCCTTCTTTTTTATACCACGTGACTGCGCTCGACTAATAAGATCTGGAAATCTGAATGATCCACCAATCAAATGTGGTTAACCGGAAGACCTCGGCATGATGCTATTCTTACACTAGAGACTGTATGTGAAGATGCGCGAGCATACGTCGATCTACGAAACATTTGCACATTTAACTTCTTAAACTCATCTTATGAATTTGTAACATATGTTCATTTTTATTAATAGTTTAATAAATCTTTATTGCATGAATCTTTATTTTTTTTATAAGGTAAGGTGTTATGTATAATTAATTTGCATTGTTTGTTTGTTTATTCATTAAATACAATGGATAATAATATTTTGGACTTGACCTTGCTCAAAATCAAGTTTATTTTCTACCCAAAATGTTGACTGTAATTTGGTCCAAAGCATTGGAAACTCTCCATGAAATGCCGAGAATACCCCTTGTTTACCCCATTTATATTATAATTTTAGTAACAGACCTTCTAATTATAACTAATATGTTATCTTGTAAACATTTGGAACCTTCCACTATGAAATTTTCCATTAGGTAATTTTGTATATATATAGAAAATGATAATCGTGACCTGAGGTCATGTAGAGGACTATATAATTTTATTTATCTAGAAATTATTCATTCGTGCAGAATCAGTTGTAGTATTGTTGTGTCCGATATTTCATTTCGACTGGAATTTATTTATTAAAAATATTTAATTTAAGTTATTCTTCTCTGTGCTCAAAAATAACCTTCTCGGAAATTGAACTATGATTTATAGTGAAATTCAAATAAGGATATATTCTAGGATTATATTATTGTGATTCGACAAAAGATTGTTGGCATGTCACTACTACACAGGCTATCACATGCACATCAACACTTCCAGCGTTGGATTTGGTTTTAGATACCACTAAAAGTTATTCAAAACGTTAATCATTATTATGACTTGTGCTATACGTTCTATGATTATTTGGAATTTAAGTCGCAATACAGTAAGTTCTGTTGAATTTTACAACACTTGTTCGGTGTTTGCTCTTTTCTATTACTTAGTTTAAGATCACAGAGTCGCGATAGATTCTAGGAGCAAATCATTCCACACAAGTATCTTCAAACAAAAATCCCTGAAAATAGGGAAAAACACATATGGTTATACATATGCGTGGACAGAGAATGAGGATCGCATGCCGTAGCAAAAATCCACTCAGCTAGATTGTGGTACGATGCTATGTAATAGGTGAGTCTGAAAACATAACTTCAACCATGATATAGTATTCAAAATTGAAGTCTTGTGATCCATATCAGTGGTGGTACTTTCCATGCGTTTCAGAAAATATCCTTCTGGTAGACGCAAACGTTTGTATTGGGATTTTTACGTATTCTGTCATTTGGCATTCAAAAGCAATACAGTTCTCATTGCAATCCGCATCTTCATCCTCCAATCGACATAGAGCTATGCGAGGAGACAATGGAGTGAAAAACCTTTATAGTCCTGAATATCAATCGCACTAAGTGCATTTTCTTGTCAGATATTGATTTACATAGAGATGTGCTAAGTCATCAACTAGATTTGTCAGAGATATAATCATTCCCACCAAAGGGTAACTTCCTCAAATACTTCACTACCAACCCTGCACCATACAGTCTTGAAGATGATTAAATGCTACTACACGAAGGTCAAATGCTACTATATGAAGGTCAAATGCTGCTGCATGAAGGACAAATGCTAATACGAGAAGGTCAAATGCTACTAGATGTTGGATGTTGACGTTTTAAGAATTTCAAAACATCTGAAAGAAGATGCCCCTAAGAGATGCAATATGCACAAACTGATAATTATGAATAAGAACAAGAAAAAGAAGATGAAGGAGCTGTCTTTGTCTGTCTCTTTGTATGTGTCCCTCTCTCTCTCTCTCGATCGATATATATATATATATATATATATATATATATATATATATATATATATATATATATATATATATATATATATATATATATATATATATATATATATATATATATATATATATATATATATATATATATATATATATAAAGAGAGAGATAGAGAGAGAGACAGAGACAGACATACAGACAGACAGAGGCAGAGACGAAGACAGAGCGACAGAGAGGATTGCAAATATACAAATATACACAAAACAGATGGATGCATCTCGAGATGGTACAGGGGTCGGTGCTTAAATGCAAGGCATCATTTACCAACCCCAGCCCCCATTATCCATTTGCACCTTATCCATCCATCTATCTATCTATCTATCTATCTATCTATCTGTCTGTCTGTCTGTCTGTCTGTCTTATCTATCTATCTATCTGTCTGTCTGTCTGTCTGTCTGTCTGTCTATCTATCTATCTATCTATCTATCTATCTATCTATCTATCTATCTATCTATCTATCTATCTATCTATCTATCTATCTATCTATCTATCTACCTACCTACCTATCTATCTATCTATCTATCTATCTCTCTATATATAAAGCATTATTTCTATAAAAATATATCCTTTGAAGTAATACGATTGACTTTTTGGTCGTAAAGGTGTTGTAATATTGTTATGTTTGACCCGATAATAAATACTACTTCCTTGTTAACACTACCTGGAAATGGACAGTATGGTGGTAATATTAATCTAACGGATCATAATCAATAATCTTACAATACAATGGCTGTCTGTACTAATTAAATTACAGGGAAAGAGGGTAATATAATTACTGTTACTATACGAGTAAAATGTGTATCGTTGAATGAATTGTGCAGTAATACATATGCCGTTAAGGTCTCCAAAGTAATAATATCTTTATTTTGTTCTAATATACCCCCACCACCCCACCCCCGAAACTATTTAAAATATGTTGTGATCCAAAGCCAGCAGAAATAAAAAAACGCAAGTCTCCTATTATGAAATGGGATTGATTAAAATGAAAGATGCTATTCATTCTCTCAAGCTGCTTCCATTAAAAAAGGGAACACGTATCCAGCATCCAGCAATGTATCGTTTTGTGATAATTTTATTTCTGTGTCAAGTAATAATTTCTTACCTTAAATTTAGATTTTTTTAAAACATGAATAGCATCAATGTTCAATTGAAAATTGAAAACATGGACGATGCTGTCAGTCAGGGCAACACTCCAGACAAAATGAATTAAATTGTTCAAGCGCTCACATGTGAACTCGTATAAAAAATAAATTATACTTGAAAGTTACATATCATAAATTCAAATCTTGTTTATACCCTAGCTTATGAAGAAATTGCCAGGTTATAAATCCCATGCCTTTTGAAGCACAGAAGATGACCAGATACGATGCTTTCTGAACAACAAAAAACACTTCAAATTGCAATCTGATACATTGTATCGAGGGTAACGCACATTTATGTTCATCACTTCTAGTCCTAGCATTCAAACTATTAAATATTTTATATAAAAAAATTAAATATTCAATAACTCCAATTAAAGACAGACTTAAAGCAACGTTTCAAGAGAAAATGTATTTAGAATGGTAACACAGATTTGCATAATTATTTTAATCGTTTTAGCAGCAAGAAAATAAGTTTAAAGATGAACAAAAATTGTAAATCGTTAACTGTTAAATTGAAATTAGAGCGTGTTTTAAATGTCACTGGAGACTTTATAAGTGTTGTCCTCAAATTAAGGGTAACTTTTACCATTTTCACTTCTTCAGTTGATCAAAATTAAAAATTAATTTTATTGGAAATTAAATTTAAACATTAAATTTTCAATTAAATATAATCATATTTCATCACTGAAAAGTTTATATAGAGGTAATTACTTTACCTTGAGTTATCTCCCCTCTAAAATATGACCTCTTTGACACGAGTCTGACTACTGGTATTATACGAGACACACCAGGCTATAGGTTGTGCAAAGATCTCATCCCGTACTATCGGTTTGCCTAGATCTCATACCGGGTTATTGATCTGCCTAGATCTCATCCCGGGCTATAGATTGTGCCTAGATCTCATCCTAGGGTTATATTATCGCCTAGATCTCATCCCGGGCTATAGATTGTGCCTAGATCTCATCCTAGGGTTATATTATCGCCTAGATCTCATCCCGGGCTATCCAGCAATGTATCGTTTTGTGATCTAGATCTTACCCGCATCCGTTCCTGAACATAAGGACTTAATCATACACAAGCAAGACTCACTATACAACCAATATTTATTATTTATTCCTAATAATGTACAATATTGCAATTAATTCTGATTTTTAAGATATGCAACACAACTATCTCGATTTTCGGATCGAATAGAAAAATCTTCATCCAGTACTACATTTTGGAATACTAACGTAAAGCACGTTCTTGCAGGTAGACAGTATTAATAACAGGAAATGTAATGGACATTGTAGCTCTCATTGATGAATCGTGTAATTACTAATGTTAAATTACAACCAAATTAGTAGAAATATGTGATTGCAAATATGTTGGTATCTGATCGTCAGAAATGCTAAATAAAATGTATTTTTATAGCGATAAAGTTGTCTCGAATCTGCCGAAACATCAGTAACCGAACATGTTGCTCTGCACGGTTTAGCTTGGTCAATAACAAGTGTATAATTTGTCGAAGGAAATTAAATTTGAAATATGTAATATGTTTTTGCAGAATATTTTTTTTTACCATGAATTTAGTCACCACCACCATCACCATCACCACCATCAACATCACTACTAGTACTACTTCTACTCCTCTTTCTCCCCACTCTCTTCCCCCTCCTCCCCCACCTCCTCCTCCTATTGCTACTAAGACTACCAGCTACATTTTTATCCTTAATCGTCTTCATCGAAATCAAAGGCGCTCTGTCGGTTTTAGTGACCATATCATAGCGAAGTAAGTAACACTGGTCACGTTCACGTCTTCAGTGAACCCGGATACTTAATTCTTACATGAACAATCTTGCACAGGGAAGTAATTTTCTCGCTTTAATGTTTTGTTTTGCTCACACCTAGAAGCCTATTGACTAAAATTACTTCGCTCAACAGGATATATGGCAAGGTGTTCGATTATCTGTCGATCGCTGCATATAAAATTAGATGACTTTTTCCTGTTCCATACTAAATGTGAAATTTGAATACTAATACACGTACACTATTTGACTATATAACATATCAGGCTGTAACATGCATGACAGGCAATTTCCCACGACCTTACACCATGAGGAGAAAACTTGCAAATCGATACCTTCCTTGGGTACAAAAGCCAAAGTAAAATATACTTCATTTCTTCGGCAACATATTGTTCTTGGTACTAAATAAATGAATAAATAAATAAATAGATAAATAAATAAATAAATAAATACAGAAAAAGTGAGTTGAACTAAAATCCCAGGTTATAGGAATTGAATAGAAATTAAATATTCAGAATTGTTTCTTTTGAAATGGTATTGAAAAGGCAAAAGAAAATCTGTTTTAAAATATAGAAAAGCATTGGTAAGAGATTGGAGAAAATGTTTAGCACCCTTAGGGCACGAGTACTTGTAGATTAAATAACTTGGAAGACCGTACAGGATGTAAAATGAGTAAGCTCTCTCAGCATTTGTAAAGGAAAGTAAAACCTTTCGCCAAACCAGTACATCTTTTGTTAATGATGTAAGCAACGCTTTAAGTCCTTCTCCATTCAGGTTGTATTCAATCATGTCGTTTCCTTTTTCTGACACCAAGAGAAAAACCTTGGTCGAATAATAAGTGTAGAAATGAGGGACAGCTGGGAGGGGTGGGCGAAGACAGACAAAAACACAGTAATAGGTAGAGAGAACCTGATACGTTTTTTTGCCGAGCGTACTGTTATTAATCAGGAATTAGTATTAAAAAAATGGGACGATTTATCCCCTCATTACATACTCATTCAGTCCTCATGGTTAGTTAGGATGATAGTATGATGTCAAACAAATCCGTGTTTCAGTATCGCACGCTCGAACTGTTTACATGTTTTCAATCAGGTCTGCGCGTCTATATTCTTAGATCCACCGAATCGCATCTCTGATAAAATTTAATTTGTTTTGAATTCCAGTTATACCGTACACAGACTTGGAAAGCGCAAAAGAGTATGAATAAATACAAAATCGCATGCTTGTATTGTTCAGATTCGCTTGATATGGCATAAAAATACGTTCCTTCCGCTGACAAGGAACAACACCTGTATATGTGTCCGTGTATGTGCTGTAAGTTTATGTCAAATATGATAATGTTTATCTGTATAAATATACCCTTTTCCATTTTGCATGAAAAAATTATACTTCAAAACACGGAATAAAACCATCTGATTTTGTACCCATTTACTGAGGACCACCATCTGATTTCACAGATATTTGCTGATGACTACAATCAACACAGAATAAAACCATCTGATTTTGTACCTATTTACCAAGGACTATAGTATGAGTTCATGCCTATTCACCGAGGATTTCCGTCTGATTTCATACCCATTTACTGAGGACCACCATCTGATTTCACACATATTTGCTAAGGACTACGATCTGCTTTAATTCCTATCTACTGAGGACTTTTTTTGTTAACGTGGCACTATATATTAAATTTTAATCGCATTATTCCGATTGCAATGCAGAACAACCATGAAGTCGTTAACACTGTTAGCACTTGCTACATTATAAAGTAGCTGATTTCGTGAATTCACAAAAAATGAGGACCTTACTTTGATGATAATGCCAATGCTGTAGTAGTCACCTGACAGTTCTTGCAGCTTTCGATAATTTCTACGATGCCAAAGCAAGCAGAATTGATTGTCGCAAAATGAGGATGCGTGAAACATTCTTGCATTGTTTTCCTTTGACAGGAAACATCTAATGATTCATGAGTACATATTATCGATTGATGTACATGACTATTTACATTTGATTAAAATACGTCATATACCAATTCAATTTTAGATATCTAAATTTATTTTAATCCGCATTATATGATATTACCAAAGTACATGCAATATTCCGAAATTCATTTAGTTTTCAAAACCAACGTTTTGTTTTACTCGAACCAGTAAAGGTCGGAACTAATACTTGTATTGCACATACAAAATAATTCAATGCCGTTTCAAGAGGGTGTGCTCTTTGCTTAAAATCGTGGTGCAGCTCATTAGCACCGATCTTAGAGATTTAAATGTCCTTTAACGTGCTGATTTACCCAATCGATCGACCTCTAATATTATACGTACCTTGTCCAATCATGCACAAGTAAGCATGTTAGGAAATTATATTACTCCTCAGCACAAACAATATTAACCGACGATGTCAACAAACTTCATTCATCTGAAATAATTTCCTCAGCTTTCAAGAGATCAAACAGTCGTCATCAAATCAAACATCTCTCTCTCTCTCTCTCTCTCTCTCTCTCTCTCTCTCTCTCTCTCTCTCTCTCTCTCTCTCTCTCTCTCTATCTATCTATCTATCTATCTATCTATCTATCTATCTATCTATCTATCTCATACTTCAACAAAGATCAGGCAAACACTACATTATGTTTTAAGAAAGAGAGTAAAATTGTCGATATTTCGCATTTCAATATCAAACTACCTTTTAATTATTTGTTCAGAGTTATATGATAGAAGATATGATATTCGGTAAATTTCTATTGTAGCAGTTTCCTGAGAGAGAGAGAGAGAGAGAGAGAGAGAGAGAGAGAATGAGAGAGAGAGAGAGAGAGAGAGAGAGAGAGAGAGAGAGAGAGAGCACTTACAAAATGTCTTTGAGACAGAGACAGACATAGCACTTAGAAAATACTTAAGAAATTTTCAACAGACTCACTTGTTCGTTTACCGCACAGATCTTCAAATCATAGTTAATAAGAAGCGTGACCACATTATCGGTTTACACTGACAATAAGATAAGCTTCTCATTTATTTATTAAAATCGCAGGAAAAAAGAGAAAGATAAAGTCGCTGTTCTCTAGCTCGAGTAAATGTCACAATTACTGGGTGTGACATTTACCGATGTTTTTGATAATTAATGTCACAAGTAACTGAATGTGACATGTGTGACATTTACCAGCGATATTGCATGCGGTGTTACCGATAAATGTTAACGGCGATATCTTGTACTATCAAGAAGTCACCTCCGTTGAATATCATCGTGACTACTATTTCCATTTCTCCCTGATATCGATCATGATATGTTAACATGAATATGATAAGAGACATTCCCAATTAGTGTCATTCAAATGAATAATTTACTGTGATTAAAATGGGTATCAGGAACATAAAAAGACGAAAACACTAGGCCTCAGTCAGAATCCCCGCTTTTCCATCTGGTTAAAACTTTATGCGTAAAAATCGCGAGAACCTTTGCTGTTTATATTGTGTCAATATCGGTGATTATCACGTTCATATAATGTGATTTTATCAAGTTAACACATCTTACATGTGATGAAAAGAAAAAAGAAATGAAAACAAAAGAGATAATTTGAGATTAACAAATGTGAGATGATTCCAAATCTATATAAAAAAGCCACTTTCACTAAACTCAGTACTATTTCTTTCTTTGATTCGAATTTTATTTATGCCTTTTCTTATTAGAATTTCTAGGTTTTTTTTAAAATATATTTAAAAAAAATAAATATAAGTTCTATTTTCGCATACCATTCGAGATGGGATGTACAAGCTACTCTTCTGCAGCTGGTTTATTTCTTCTACGCATTTATTTTACAAACATGGTAATGCTCGTACTATATTATACTGACTCAGTCTAAATAACCAGTTATTCAAAGTTGTAATTTATTTTGTACATGTAGGGATCAAGGACCAAATAAAAGGTTATGGATTAATCCATGCTATATATGTACACGTCATTACGAATATGTTTTATACGAAAGTTGCAAGTAGACAACTGGAACACAAAAACATACTCAGAGTGGAATTTATTACGCTATTTATTTAAGCTTCAGTGTCTGTTATCAGGCTATGTTATTACAGTGTATGTCTTATAACAGAATATAGACTTATTTTATTTCATGTCGCACTTCTAAGTAAACGTATATTTGATTCAAACCAGCTACGTCCATAGTTTGTCCATGTCGTGTATGTATCGGTAAATACGTCAACGCAGATACCTCGCTTTAACAGTTACGGAATATATGTTTGGTGCTATGTATCAGAATCACCACGTTATGTATATGCTTGTTAAAGAATAGCTATAATCGAACACACAAATACGCTCTCTCTCTCTCTCTCTCTCTCTCTCTCTCTCTCTCTCTCTCTCTCATACACACACACATACAGATTCACAGATTTCGCCCCAAAAGCGAATATATTCCAACCGCATGTAACGTTCCAGCTCTTGAGGCACTCTTCTACGCGGAGGAAAATTACATAAATTTCCACGAATAGAGCCATGTAAACGATGACAATTCTACTTGGCGGGAAAGACAGTCACTGAAAAAACTGCGTGAAAGGGAAGATATTGTCATCGAGCCAATAGACAAAGGGTTCTGTGTTGTTATCATGAATGCGTCAGACTACGTCGACGAGGCGAACAGGAAACTTTCAGACAAGAGATTTTATATTTTAAAAAGACTTAGTCATGATCCAACAGCTGGACACAGTGAAACTCCGTCTCAGACATTAAAATACACGCATAACGTATGACACATTGATGATAAAATGCTAACTTACGTCCTGCTAGTGGACTCCAAACCAGTGATATTTTATTTACTCCATAAAATCCACGAAGAAAGCAACCAGGAGATGCCAGTCATCTTTGGAAAAAAAAATGCCAATTAAACAAATGTCTGATTTCATTGATTTTCACCTTCGGTCTTTCGTGGGAAAACTGCCTTCATATATCTAAGACACCACAGACTATCTCAACAACGCCACCCCCACCCCCAAATTAAACCTTCCAAATAACACTCTCATCGTCAAGATGAATGTAAGTTCCTTATACGTCAACAACCATAAAGGAAGCACAGGATATTCGACCCGACCCTTCCCCTCTAACGGTATATTTCGTCCAACGTTTAACACACGGTCTGTAGTTTAAAAATCTGGATTCAACAACCAACACTTTCTACAAATTAAATGGGACTGCAATGGAAATAAAGGAAATGTAGTCCAAGACTCACACGAGACACACACCTACATACCTCCTCGTCTTTTATTTATTTTAAACGTTTTTTGCAATCCTTTAGGTTTTCGTCATATTGATTTATATACAGCAATTCCAGTACTGTAGGTTGAAGTGGTGACATCCAAAGTCTTACAAAATTTGACCGCGTGAACGCTTAAAACGTGCATATAACGATGGTCTGAACGTGTATGTCGTAGAGGGTGCAAATGTTTCTTGCATTTCATTTGAAGCTTGACAAAATGGGCAGTTCCAAAGGCACATCATAATTGTCTATCTTCAAAGCAAAAGTACTTTGTTGCCACAGCGACGATAAAATTCGTGAAACTGAGAGTTTTATATCCACGTCGAGTTTTGTTGTGTCATAGTTTTTCTCAAGAATCTATCTTCTGATACAAAAAATAGCAGTAGATTCTGAGTTCGCGTTTCGCACAAAATCTTTGTAAATGATTCCTCGTAGCCATGGATGTAAACAGTCATTCATATCTTCTAAAGTTTCCATGAGGAAAATAGCCAGGACTCAACAAAAGAACAGTGTGGTGATTATCTGGCATATAAATCTGTATCATAAAATTTCCATTCGTGAAGTTTCAAAATACAACTTAAATAATGCATTTTTACAACGTCCCAAGTAGACAAAGCCTTCCCTGATTAAGTATTTGGGACCACGTCTATCCAAATATATAGGTCGTTTCCATTCCAACGTCTGGAATTGGCTTTCAAAAATTACAGTGGCTAGGAAAAGTCATAGGAAACGTGATCTCATGTTATAGTTGTAATTCCCTATAAAGCCAGCAGTATCCAGTATGGCTTGTCATCGGATGAATAAAAGCCATATATGGGTACACGATCGCCATCGCTTACGCTGCTAAAGCAGACAGATCGTGTTGCGTCGCTGATGTCGAAGGGTAGGTACATCAACAATGGTTGCATGGCACATAGCGTATGAATTCAATGAACATGGAGTCAGTACTGAGCTCCTTTCACTGTTTCTGTCTTCAATTAATCATTCGCGGTGTGCATCTGCACTCAAAAACGATATTTATTTTGCTGGAACTTCTTTATGATGGAGACCGGAGTGCTGTAAAGGTAACGTGTTGTGATCAGGAAATTGCAATCGTTTCTGGTAACGATCTGATAAACCTTTCACAAGGATGGACGGACGATTTGATTATTTAGAAACGTGTAATCGTGTGAGGATCCAACGCGTTAGTACGAAGGTCTTCATCTTGATTTTAAGGACTGTTTTAGGACGCCAAACCGGACAGCTAGAATCGAACGATAATAGATGGTGAGTCGTTTTACTTGGCATTTGGTATGAAGCTCTCCTTCTTTGCTTGGGTACTGGAAGCCGTAACATTCAAAATAGTCTGTAAATCGGTCCAAGCTCCGAAATGTTGTCGTCGATATAAGGAGGCAGGGTGGGGGTGGTGGTGGTGTGTGTGTGGGTATTATCCAGGTCGAGCGATGTACATGCAGCTGTCAGACATAACACAATTTTAAAATGGGTACGACGGCCACATAAGCCGCAGTGATGCCATTGCTAAACTTCTCGGGTGGTGCAAACTCTGCAATTTGTTCAACTAAGATCAAATATTCAAGCATGCTTTCAACGTGTTTAATGAGTTTTACTTTATCGCCGATGACTTGCAAGTGTTGTCTTCGATCTATCATGTCTTTGGTCTTTGTCAATATCGAATGTTGATCGAGCTTTCCACAAAAGCAATTCAGCTTGGCTTTAGCAAACGACTTTCATCTTTCGTTTTCATCGGCGTGATCCATGGTCATAACTTCTAAGAATCGGTACCATTCCTTGAATTCATCTTCTGGGATGAATGTGACACCAAGAAGGATAGTTGTCAGTGTTATGCATATTTGATTTAATTATATCTGATTTAATATATATTTATTTCAATTTAATTGTTTGTCAGTTTTAATTTGTTTTTTTTTAAACAAATATTACATGATATTGTAATGTAAATTTTATTCGCTAGAGATGATACCTTTTTCAGAAAATAGTTTGACCTTGACTGTTAGGTGTTGATCTAAATCCTGACCTTGTTTCAAAATTTATGGCTACCACGTAAACAAGTTCTATCTTTTTTCTATAAAAATGAATGGTTGTTGTCGAGGTCATGATGGGACTTCGGGTTTCAGATGAAAACAATTTTTAAATTTTTTTTATTTCTTAGAGTAAAATGATTGGTTTTCGTCACAGTCACACTTGGGGTACGTGACCTTTAACGAGTACTTGCTTTCTATAAGCTTCCAGAAGATGACCACGTGACCCTTTCTTTACGTTTTAGGATATGATATAACCTCTATTTTGAAAAATTATTCTCAGTAGAAGCTAGGCTGTTAAACTGGAAGTTGTATCTTATGCTGTTTAGAGTTATTTCAAATTACTTGAATTCAAAAAGATTAGTTCTGTTGTTTTTCTGGAAAATGCATGTGCTCATGTGAGAATACAAGAGGAATAAACTGTCAATAATTTGGAAGCACTTTTCTGTTGTTTGATTGTTTCTTACGTTGTCACTTGAAAGATGCAGAATCGCCTAATATTTGCTTACCAGTAGAACACTGACTCCTTTCTTTTTCCTTTCGAAATGCATGGTTTGGAGGATAAACAACCACATCATGTCTCAAATGCTCAAAGCTATTAAGACAGTCACTTGGAGTCACGCGGTGACCAATCACGTGCCTTCACGTCATCTCATGCAGTCATGCGCATTTGCAACACTAGTTCAATTGCCTAGAACGTAGTACACTTCTTATTAAAGAATTTGTAAAAATACAAATTGTACTGTCTTCACACTGTTTAAGCAGAAATTCATATTTGTGATGGCAAGAGTGTGTATGTTTAGGAACTAATGGCACATCAACACAGTCATGGTTTCATTGTGCGGAATAAGGATAGGCATCCCCCCAAAGGCAACCAAATCTTAGCTAATGGCAAAAAGTTTTAAATCCTTAAAATATTAAGTCAAATCTTGATAATAAAAACAGTCTCATACCTAACAACAGTGTTAATGGAGGTTATCGTATACGTAAAAACAGCGACGATAGAGATTATAAGTTGTGAATAAATTGACGAAAAATTCTAAAATACAAGAAGTGCCGCTGACAATAAATCCGATCAAAATCAGATGGTATACTTCTGTACTACACAGCTATGAATTACTTCACAACAAAAATTTTGTTATATACATTACAAAAAATTAAAATAAAAATTTCAAAGTGGTTGCTATGACAAATGTATGGGATGGATTGATGCATGAGGAATTTCCAATACTGGATTGGTGATGAACATATGCAATGAAAAATGCAGGTGAGGAACGTGAATCATACATATTGAAAAAAGTATACATGAGATTTATTCAACATTTCTTTTCTGGACATCTTGATGGCACAAATTATCGTTAAATGAAATTGGGTATCTAATCGATTTTGAGCCAGTTTGCTTTTAAAGTGTGCAACCTTCTTAATCAAATAGTATTTGCAAACCATCCTCCTCCTTAATTTGGAGTTGTTCCTCTTGACAATGAGTTGGTTTTTAACTAGTACAACATGCATGGAGGAATACGAAATTCTGCACTTTGAATGTGTACTATGAAATGACATAAAAACCTAAAATACAAGAAGTGCCGTTGACAATAAATCCGATCAAAATCGTCTTATCCTCTTAGTTGTACATCCTATGTACGTCCTAGCCGAATTTGGAAACAATCAGAGACATCACACGACATTTATATTGTTTTTTTTAAATACTGAATTACCAGACATCCCGTCATTTTTGGCCCTCTTTCAACATCGGTTGTTCAGTGCGCGTTATTTTAATTTATATCATAAAGACTATGGAATCCAAGACTAAAAGTTCATAATTTGTAGTTCCATCATTAACTCCCCCCCCCCACACACACACCTGCTTCCCCCAACATGCACATAAAAGGTCAAAATTAATGGGAATTGCTCTAAGGAGACAACGTAGATGTCCATCCACGTACTATTTATGCTGTGTATCGTTACAGAGTCAACATTTTTGTATTTCATTCTGGCTGAATTCAATTAACATTTTATTGTCTGTTTAGGATTAATGGTGTGTTCTATTGAATATATGAGACTAAAACCTTGTCCATCAGAATTCATATTGTTATTACACGATATTAATGCAGGGATATTTGTGTGACAAAATTGTAATGTCAGAAGTTTTACTTCACTTGTACTATTATGACCTAATGTGGAATGTTAAAATGTATTAATGGTATCACCACATTAATTTAGTTCCTTGTATATTTCTTTATTTATTTTTTTAGCGAAACCCAGTTGATTAGCTGTAAGTTCAGATGCGCGAAAACTATGGTACTTTTATTATACGCCAAATTTGACAAACCGTGTTACCAAAAGTATAAAATAAATCAGCGAAGGTTACATTGCATTTTCTGGAAATAGATGCATTTTAATAAAATTATTGGAACTTTTAGCGCGAGTGGCCTTACCGAAACCAGACAAATAACCCCGATTTGATTTGGCATTCTTCCCTAACACCAAAAAGGCTGAATTCAATTAACATTTTATTTTTGATTAGGCTTTCATGATAATTTCTAATGAATGCAGCATTCTATGCTGATTATCAAATCATAATAAACAGAGAAAAAATATTAATTGTTTCCTTCGGCGTTACATCAAGATTTTATAACAGCTGATCAACTAAATCAATTCGGATACATAATGGAATTAATTAAATATGTGAAGTTAACTTTACTGCAAATATCTATACACAGTGTCTTGAATTTATATCATTGATTGTGACTTAGGGATACGTTGGGTACCGTTGAGCAAAGGGTGGTTCTGTAGTGTTTCACAACTTTTGGAAACATGCAAAAGGCACAAAAATGTCCAGTGACACTATCATATTTAGGCAGAAGTACCTGGACGATCGGGCCTTCTGCATAGAAAAATAATACGTATAAAACTCAATTGACAATTCGACTATGTCGAACGGTTTGTTGTATCTGCCTGTTGTGTGTTTTTTTTTTCTGATTGAATTTACATTATTTTCTCTTACGTCAGGTTCAGATATGTTAATTCATGTTTCATCGTCAGTAACGATCTCGTCCGAACGTCGCTGGTCACTCATTTTAGCTTTGGCGAGTTGTTGTTTGGGATTTTAACTTTATTCTGTTTTTGATCAGCAGCTAACAAATACGGGATACATCTTGCACAAGCCTTTCTGAGTTATTCAAATTTAATATATTAAAAAAGCTGGCGAATTAATGTCCAGAAATACTAGAAAAACAGCCCCATTGTGTATCGATCATCGTCATCGATTTACCCCTTGATGGCAGCCATTATCTACTCAATAATCAACGACACCGATCTTTCAGAACCGGTCATCATGCAGGCATGGGTCGAGGAAAATAGTTTGGGAGAAGGGAGGGAGAATGGTGGCGAAAGCATTTAGGCAAAATGTATGTCTATTTCAACCACTGCTGCCCAACGTAATCGCCTGCATTTTTCGCGTTTGCATTGCGTAATTCTAGCCATCAGCTTGACTAGAAAACTGGGAACAGCTCAGGTTGTTTCGTGTTCACTTTCTGAGATGGGTACGTAGAGCGGGCTCCATCTTCCCGCGCCCTATAGTCCGTCCTCATTACTCGCAGCTGATTCATCAAAAGGAAATAAAAAGAACCATAAAACATTTAGAAATGTAAGATACGACAGCAAATTACGTCTTTACACTTTATCCAAGTCGGCCTTGATATCAGTCAGAGTATTCCCTAAAAGCGCCCAGGATTTTACAGTATGTTATTGGGTCAGTAGAAGAAACGTTCTTTCTCAGACATTCTTACGTTCGTCATTTACCCATATGTTGGACGCATATATATATATATATACAGGCATCCCGCGTGCTGTACGTTGAAGATTATTATACAAAACGATATCTTGTCTATCGAAAGGCATTACATTTCTTTACAGGTTCATATAATCAAAATAGTTATGATGAAATATCCTGAACTTTTGACCTACTCCTGATAATGTACAACATTAAATGTTATTCCCATCGAAAAATGTCTGTAAATGGTATTTTGTCACTAGGAAAAATCACTCTTTTTCAACCTCATATGCCGCTTGTAAAGGATAGATCCGTTTGGAGCAAATCAAGCATAACATCTTCAATGCTGTCAATCCGCTCTGAGCAGGAGGCTATCTTTTTCCTAAAGTTTCGATGGAATTGAATATTTCTCGAATTTGAATTGGCCACATGTTATCTATCTCACGCCGATCCCTATATCACACACACACACACAGACACAGACACAGACGCATACATACATATACGTATATATATATATATATATATATATATATATATATATATATATATATATATATATATATATATATATATATATATATATATATATATATATATATATATATATATATATATATATATATATATATATATATATATATATAAACGTTTGCACCTATCTAGTTGTCTTTTACAATTTCATGCCATCAGAGTGTTTTGCTTAGTCATGCCGGAGATATAGGTGAAGTGGGGGGTGGGTACCGCGGGTGGTCGAGTAGTCTAATGCGCTCGGCTGTACAGATCACCGACATCTCACCTCTGTCCGCGTGAGTTAGAGTCTGGTCTCGACTCGAACAACGTGGTTATGGGAGAAAGCTTTCCTGTAGCTTCCCGTGGGTCATTGTTTTTTCCTCTGGATTTTCTTCCATTAGATATACTTTCCGCCATGCACAGCCTATCATTTGCCGTAAATTTTGTTCAACTCAACACAATCAAATCAAACAGGTTAAGTATCACGGAAACACTACCGCTGTCACTATTGACGAGTACTACCAACAATATTCATATGTCTCAGCTTAGCAAAGTGAGCATATTTGGGGAATCTGTCTACTTTTTTGACAAGAAGATATTATTAATGGCATGTATTTGTCAACCGACACTCTAAAGTTATATCAATGCAGTCTGATTATAATCGTATCTCTGAAGTCCTACGGGGATGTCTGATGTACACCAATAAGAGGTTCTGCTCTTTAGGCCTTGTTGTTAGCCAATTAAGTCGCAACTTTCATTTATGAAAGTGACACGCGTCATTCGGAACATATCGTTACTAACAGCAACTCTCCCTAACGCAAATTTGCAACGGTTTGTATATTTGACTATGAATAAATGGATTTTGAATTCCAAAAAGTTACCAAAATTTGAATTTGTATGGGTGTTTGTCAGATCTCCTAAAAGTACTGTATAGATCTGATTTAAATCAAACTTACTTACTCAACCTATCGTGTTTTACTTTGTATAATTAATTAAAAAAACAATACTAGCCGCTTCCACAACATGTCGCAATAATGTATCCGATGATCATATACTCAGCACAAAGTATCGATTTGGTACAAAATTTCAGACCGATGTTCAAGTGATCGGTACAAAATGTGATTGGCATAAAGTATGTATGCATAAAGTGGTAGAACCAGTGAGTTACAATAATACCTTACTAAAATAGATCGAAAAATTAGGCGATGTTGGTCATGCAAGTGCACAAATGTAATGTCAAGAAGTTAGTTTCATTGTGACGACGCAGGTTATGGTTCTGACCTCTTTAAACGTTGAAAGTTTTACCCTTTGTCACGTGGCATGTGTGTACATGAATAAGTGTAATATTCAGTATTAGAGAAGCCACAGATTTGATTGCATGCATAAAAAGCTGGAACCGTATATGTTGAGATAAAATTTGAGCTTTTCCATATGCCTTACTTCACTGGTGTTGTTCGTTAGAAGAAAAATCGGAGAGCTGGGACACCCCCACAGGCTGAAGTGGGGTAGATCTAGCTCTTCACCTTAACAAGTAATCGTTTTGTATTTCACCACTATGGTGCCGATTTAAAATTTCCAAATACAGAAATCTTAGGCCAAATACGAACGTGGGAAATTTTTAAAAAAATAGTTCTTGTTAATCAAGCAATACGTCTGAGAGGTAGTATTTCTGATCGTCTCTGTTGCTGCTTAGAGTTTTATTTTCGCGTTATAAATTGTTTCTGTGGTTGTTGTGGATATTGAAAACTTCCCTCTTCAACATAGTAGAATGATGTCCTGATGGTTAGTTTACCAAGTTGATCTTTATTAATTGCTCGTATCACAACAAGTGGGTATGTCACTCCTCAAGATCTGTCGTATTTTCTTCCGTGCGTAACAAATTATGTGGCGTACTTGTCATAAAGACCGGAATTAGAAAAAGAAATATTAATCACGGATGTTGACATTAGGCCAACGTTAATTTTTTGTGTATAATATCACTTGTCATTTTATGATAAACCTTGAATTACTAAACTTTCTGAGATAAATAATTTTTGATATTTCACTGGATTGAAAAAAATGGCACGCTTTTTCATTGACCGTCACAGACACGGATAACATAACCAAGAAATTCGAAGCTAATCTCGAACGTTTACGATCCCAGGTAGCAAATATGGCCGCCTCCCGCTAAAGATTTTTTGAGTTTTAATCCATCAAGGTGATACTTATTTTTTCTTTCTTAACGTGCTATTTTACTTTGAATTGAGAAAGAGAATTATGTTACTTTTTATATTTTCTGCGCGAATAATCACAAAACACAGCAGAAAATAAACGGCAGACCTTTAACATCATCCCGAATCCAGTACGAAATTTGATGATTGATGTCTGTTATACAGTACAGCTTGCTGGTCAATAATTTTGAGCATAAAAAAGAAATACAATCAAATTGCTACGAGTGAATAAAGGATATAATTCATCTCGTAGGTGAAAAACTTTTGTATTTTCACCCACTCTTTAAAATACATCCGGTATTCACTCATTTCAAGCACACATCCTCTATTTAATCGCAAATATACTTTTGACAACTTCCCTCAGCGCTTACATAGTTTTTCTATGACTTTTGTCCAAAGAGGCAGGCATGTTTGAATGCGCATGCACAATACATACTTGGATCAGAGCCCAGAGTTCTTTGTCGCAAAAACCGATGTGCCACCCCTATTTTTTGTCAAGCGGGTATTCAGACATTTAGCAACTTCTGACATACTAATTAACTTTGATTGATTGGTATGCTTATGAGGGGTTAACACCATTTATCAACGCATGATAGGCTGTACAAAGCTGCCACTATATTTGGTGGAGGAAAAACCCGGGAGGACTCTGAGAAGAGCCACCGACCCACCCGAAGCTAGTGCCAAGCTTTCACACATGCCACCTTCGGGTTATTAGTCGAGACTCGAACTCACGCGAGATGTGTGAGCGTATCTGTAACGACGAGCAAATAAAGTCACTTATTTCGAAACGCTCTGGAGGGATTACGTTAAACTGACGATCCCGAAAGTCTCGAGTCAGGGAAGAAACGATATTTCCTTTTCGGGACAAAAATCTTTTTTTTTTTTCTAAAGAAAACAAGACCTTTTACAAGACTGATGAGATGATCAAAGGGATCTAATTTGGCAATAAAATAGAAGGATTTTTTTTATAACACACCTTTTATACTTTAGTTAGACTCTGATAGATCCGTTAAAATCAACGTTATTATATAATATGTGTCCAAAGCACAGCTTCCTGTTCAAGAGGGTTCCATCTATAGTTACATTAAATGGATTTTGTTCAATGAAAAAACGATTGAGCGAACCGGATAAGTAACGTTACAAGACAATGGCAATGGAATGGATAGATGGATGGCAAAGGATATTATTACAAGCTATGTAGTGGATGAAGATATGGGGCAAAACAACAAGAAAAACCAAAGGGTATTTAGCGAAGAAATATCGAAAAGGAACTGAAGGAAATAGTCCACAAGGACAAACAACGAGCTCGGTAGAGATCAATTGTAGACTCTATTCATGTGTTCAGTGACAAGACGAGGCCTAACTAATTGAAAATACGTATTAAGCTAAGCCATGTAAAAGCAAATATCAACCATCTCAAACCTGTTTCAGATGCTTTTTTATGGCAGAAAATACAGGTATCTAATAACTTTTGTATGTGCGTACTCTGTTTCTAGTTTTACAGTTCGTGTATTGTTGTTTCCTGTCTTATGCTCTAAAGAGATGGCACTTAGGGTCGTTATCTGACGACATAATTGGATGCATATAAAGTCACAAATTAACTACATACAGAATGGATAGTGATATACGTGGATTCTACACGTGGCTGCTTGATAACACGTTGTTAAATTGTATATGGATAAAGAATATTATGCGAGTGTGTATGCTACGCACAAATACTTATTTCTACCATTCGGTTTCATCGTTATTAGGGTATATATATCTTTGTGAAAGGAACACATTCTTTTAGTACCCTACAGCACAAAGCAGTTTCATAAGGGAGAGAAGGTACACAAACGACTGTGTAATGTCGTAGTAATAAAACGAAGAAAATGAATATAATTAATGCGGGGTTTATATATATATATATATATATATATATATATATATATATATATATATATATATATATATATATATATATATATATATATATATATATATATATATATATATATATATATATATAAGAAAGAAAATGGCAACCACAATTTCCTTTAGCATCGGTAGATCAGTGGGTAAATTGGAATGATTTTGTTACATGCAAAACACGTTATATTCGTGTTTGCATAATGTTTACTACCACATAATCATTGTTGTCAGTTCACACATGCTTAATCAAACAGGAGATATGGCTGAATTTGCGAATAACGTCTATACACCCTTAATAATACGGCTATACTATTCTTTTCAAACAGAAAGTCGAGTCAATGTGAAGCAATTTTCTACTTTAATATACGTATTCTTTGCGATAAATATAGCTTAAAAATTGCCAGCAAACCATTTCTCCCGATAATTTTAAATGTTAATTCAAGAAGATTTGTCTGATATGCAAGTCAAATCTGTTCATAAACTGTTTTTTTTGTTTTTTTTAAAAATATTTTTCATTACACTCAAATGTACCATTTTACTAGAAATAGACAAATGTTGAAGGACCCATATTTATTTGCCTCTTTCTTACATGAACAATACAAATACATTTTTTTATTAAAATTAATAGAAAAGTGGGAAGGATCTATCTGACTTAAATTAATTTTACAAGAGCTGGTATTTTATGATGGTTTTATTCCCTAAGGATAGGCATTGGATTTACAGTTTTGTAGAGCTTTGCAAATGCTTTACGTGTGCTTGCTGAAAAAGTGTCTTATTATGTCTGACTCTAGAACTGTTCATGTGACATTCATGAGAGCTGCAACGTACATCTTGTATTCTTTAATAAAATTCTCTCTCCCTCCCCCCCCCCCCCTTTTTCATATCTAAATAAATATCCATGGAAATCACGATTTACTTCGTTAGTATTTAACGTTATCTGACTGATAAATACGAATGTAGTGGACATGGTAGGTAGTGATACTATAGAAGATTAAACAGTTATAATGTATCTAGCAATACTCTATTTAAAATGATTGCGAATAACAAAATAAAATTGCTGTTCATAAATGAAGTTCTAGACACAAACGTGGTCGGATGAAAAAATTGTTTTTTAATCTTTTCACAATAAAATGGTCTCTATATGTAGATATCGATCAAATTCAGAGATTCTGTATAGCTGTTTAAAGTAGAAGCTCCTGTAGGGCGTCACGTAGATATCGAAAAGAAGTTGTGCAAATGAACTGAGCAGTGCCCTGAGACGGGTTATGCCAAGAACAGGGACACTAATTACTCAACATTCAGCAAATTATCCATTGCCTTAAATATATTGTACATTGCATAATCATGGGAAACTATATCGGAAAAAGTAGAGGGCTTTTAGTATAAAATTGCATTTTTGGTATTTAATTGAAGAAATGTAGTGTAATAATGAATAAAGACAATAATTACGACATAAGAAAATTATTACGTCATAAAGAAAGCACATTAGGTAAATCTAACCATGAAACTTCTGTAAAATAAAATGTCTCATATACCAGTATGTGTGCACGTGCAGTGATTATCATCAGGGCCGCATTTAGACATGGTGAGGACCTAAGCTATGGGAATCTGAAGAGGCCCTATTTTGTAAGCGTTAACAGAGAATACAACTTTGTAACGAGTGAACTTGGCATTTTTTTCCTAATTACTACAATGTATATTTTATGTAATTTGTACAAAATATATTGCATAGATAATAATATTAAACATATTTTGCAAAAAAATCACATGTGAAATTATTACTTAAATATAAATTATAATTAAACTGTAACACATTTTTAAAAAAATCTGAAATGTTGGGACTGTGACTGTAAGGCCCTAAGCTGTAGCTTGTTTAGCTTATGCCTAAATCCGGCCCTGATCATCATTCGCGTGAATTAAATTTACAGCGTTTAATAAAATATCACGTACTATGAATGGACTTCTCAGCACGTAGACTGTACTGAGTAGACAATACATTTACATTGTCATTTACATTTACATTGTCATCTGTTGAACAAGTTGATACTCGAAGGATGTGCTTCAAAATAAGAAACGGAGTAGAAGAAGCTAAAAGGTTCTCTTGAAGTTTTATCACGTATACGGTGCATGTAGGGCATGGGAATTACACCTCAGCGAGAATAACAGGGCGTAAACTAGAAAATTAGAATTAAAGGTATTCTGAAATTTTAATCTGCTATTATATTTTACTACCTGATTCATACGAAAGCCCATTAGCGCCAGGTAACGAAAATAAAATTGCGTTTTTACGAGATAGTATTGCATTATTACGAGATAACATTGCATTATTACACTATAGTATTATTACGATATAACATTGCGTTATTATGAGATAACATTGCGTTATTGCGAGATAGGATCGCGTTATTACGAAAGAGTATTGCGTTATTACGAGATAATATTGTGTACTTACGAGATAACAATGCGTAATTACGAGATAGTATTGCAATGTTACAAGACACCATTGCGTTATTACGAGATAATATTGCGTTATTTCGAGATGGTATTATGCTATTACGAGACAACATCGCGTTATTACGATATACCATTGCGTTATTACGAGTTAATATTGTGTTATTACGATAAAACATTGCGGTATTACGAGATAGTATTGCGTTATTACGAGATAACAGTGCGTTATTACGAGGTAACATTGCGTTATTACGAGATACGAATCGGTAATTACGAGATAACATTGCGTAATTACGAGATAACATTGCATTATTACGAGATAATATTGCGTTATTACGAGATAGTACTGAGTTGTTTACGAGATATGATGGAGACTCATTTCTGATACATAGAATTTACGTCTAGACTGATTTATAGAAAATGGAGGATATATTGGACATAGCTACTTTGCTAAGATTCTATTTTAGATTAAATGTTTCACAAAATTATATATTAGAACTTCTACCATATAATCATCAAATTGTAATAAGCAGAAGCACACTGAAGAAAAGTCGACTCTACAAGAAGAAGAATAAGACAGATCTCATTCAGGTCGCCGCATTTCTTCAGAAACAGATATAGAAGCATGGATAATATTTTATTGAGGTTCTTGTTGTCGATCGTGAAAGTGTCAGAGTTCTATCCCAAATTATTGAACCTGAAGGAGTCGAATTGCGGAAAAGCCGACGCTTGAGACGCCGCATGTATTTTAATCATGGACCCGACTACACCTGGCATATAGATTCTAACGATAAACTAAAACCATACAGGATATTCATTAATGGATACGTTGATAGATTTTCCTGACATATAATTTGGTTACAGGCAGGTGGCAGAGGAATGGCACTTAGTATTGCCTATTATTTCATAGAAGCGGTTAAGTGTCGGAAAGGTTGCCCTCGATAATGTGCACTGATATGGGAGTAGAGAATACCTTCTTACACAAAATGCAAGCTTTACTCAGCAAAAGTCATCAAGTCAATCGTGCTGGTAACAATAGTGTTATATGTGGAGACAGCAGCGCTAATCAGCGTGTTGAATTTTGGTGGAGTGTCCTCAAGGAACAATGCCAACAATTCTGGATTGATCTATTCCGACAAATGCAACAAGATGATTACTTTAGCGGGGACTATCTGGATAAACATTTGTGTCCTGGAAATTATTCAAGAGAGTATTTGTTAACAAACAACTATTTTCAATATTGAAGTCTTTCGTATCGTATGCATGACTTATTTAAGAAAAGGGCAATCTGAAAGGGACATACTCTTGGCCCTTTGCTTCTTCCAATAGGACTCACTGTACTAATTCAGTTCCCATAGTAAACCTGTGCAAACACCATGATATTGAAAGTTAAATGACTTTAAATTTCTGAGTGCTCACCACAGTTGATGAAACCTGGATGTCAGCTTCGGTGTAGAGAAAATGATATGAGGCGCGGCATTTTCTGGACCTACATGTGCTTCAAACATGTGCTTTCAATTCCTCACCAAAAGGTCAGGTGCTAATTTCAGTATGAGTGTTCCAAACTTAAGACTGTTAAAGGACTGAAATTCCATCAATAAAACAATCTCTCTATTTAAATTTTCACTAGGATGATCTCTCAAAAGATTGTTTTCCTAAAATATAACTTACATTATTAACAAATGCTAGCTAGCCAGACCCATATATACTCCATTTTACGTTCACCCATTTCCAGAATGGTTCCCAATTTTCCATACATTGAGTACCGTGTGTCCTATAATCTTACATTTACGTGTATGACTCAGGATGAAAGCACACCATGCTTGTCACCTATTTTCGGGTGAAAAATATTAGATACGACAATTACACAGTTGTCGTTGCCTGCATTTCTCAGGGCTTCTTGTTGTTTGTTTTTTTTTTTCTCTTCTTTTTCTTGCCATTTAATATAAAACTACTCTTGGAACTTTATGATGCTTTCAATAAAACTTAGGGAGTGGTGAGTGCTATTTTTCATGAATGTCGAGTCCTTTTCTCATAGGAGGTTAAAGCAACCACTAATTTCTGTATATGTTCTATGTATATTGTAAATTTGCGTGAAATATGCTGTAATATTTGGATTATTGTATATGTAACCGATTCACATTCTTTCTAAAACAACCTTGCCCTAGAGTCATGACCCTGAGTTATGTCCCATAGTGTCTTCCTGTCCTTGGGGACAAAACTCCGTTGTCATAACTAGACAATCATCGATATACTCACCATATAACTCCCATCATATAAATACAAAATTGAGACGTTAAATATGAGTATTGATTTCATGTGCAATTTTATAAAATGTACAATACTACCTTTAAATTTCTTCATGGTAAATAGTAAGGAAAATAACTGACACGTACGTTAAGAAAGAAAACAACAGCAACACAAACATAGTAATTTCATGAATGCTCAGGAAGAAAAGAATCTTGTCACAAGCAACCAATAAAATAAAGCATGCATTTTTAGTTAGTGTGTTTTCATTCACATAATTATATTTATTTATTTTTCTTATAAACAGCACTCGAAATGAAAAAGACATTATATTGAAGATGATTTCACAAGATTATATCAACTATTTTACAGGCTGAAATAGATAACGCCGCTGAAGTGTGGAACACGCACCGCATTCGAAGTAATCCGACTACAGGACTACCTTGCGACAAGCCGTATTGCTGTACACATTGCCACATCTCTATGGATTCGATAATTTAATCTGCCAGGTAGACAATTTAGATACCGAAGTCTGTGATGAAGAATGGCAAGCAAAGATTGACTTGCCTTGTGACGAGGATTTATACAAGTTGTTCATGATTCTGGTGGACGAGAATGACTGGAACCAGCCAGTAAATCCGTACGAATCTGTAAATTTATATCAGGAACTGAGAGAATGTATAAAAAAACTCTCTATAAGAATTGTTCATCTAGAGTTGTCATAATTTGTAGCTTACGCATCTATCGGAAAATCTAGGCTAAACTAACACCGTCAATTATAAGTCGCAAGATACGTACAAATCGGCAATACAATTGAAAAACTCCATGCTATAAAGAACTTGAGTTCTGGCGTTTGCACTGTAATTTGCAAAGTTTATCAAAATATATTTCAAAAGTATTACAGCTCTTTATATATATTGTGGATAATGAAATACTCTCTTAGAGTGGCACCTCACTTGGTACAGTATCTGACTTGTAATACAGGGCATGCAGGCTCGATACAAGCTCAAGTTAGCCAAGGGACGCAACTTGGGTGTATCCTTCTTCCGTTTGTCCTGGTACGATTTAATCTTAACGCGTTCACATGCAGTAAAATACTAACAAACATACAGACGTACACAACAAAAACAAATTCATGTCTTTTTGTCCATGGCAGAGGTGTATCTGGTTTCCGTAGCATAATTATTAAGGGTGCTCCTTCAGAGAGCAGTCATACAACTGGATTACTGACTCTTAATGGATAAAGACACCAAAAACCACGCCATAACACTGGTCCATAGATAAGGTGTCATTTTAAACAGATGATATAGCTCACATAGCACAGTATTTCAAAATCTTTACAAGGGATTTATATATGCGTTGGTCTGGTACAATAATTTTTCAGGCTTTAAATAGTTATGAAAAGGAAGTGGTTGTTTCAAATAGTTATGGAAGGAGCGTGGTTGCTATATCTTGTATTAGACCCATATATCAGCTACATCAAAGACAAAAGACGCAACCATTCTCCTGGGATTTGTCCCATAATGATGTCCCAGCTGAGGAGGTCCTTGACATTTCAAAAGAGCGTCGTTTGTATCAAAACTTGGTCATTTGTATTTAAAGAAGTTTACTCATTTTAATCTTTAATTTTGTTTTCGGCGACTTTAAAATAAATATACTAACTCTCCTAGTGATCAGCGTTTCAGCCCGAACATGTAAAGAATGGTGTAAACGCGAGCTACGATGCCTTTACCTCACACCATGGAACATGGAATTCACTAGATATACGTGAACAAGGCAACATAACCATCCTCGTCATCGGAGAGAGAGAGAGAGAGAGAGAGAGAGAGAAGAGTACTGTATGTTTAGCACAATTTGTTCCAAATATACAAGACATTTTCTACAGTAATACTGTAATTAAAGTAGTTTAGCACTATTGATACGGTCAGATAATAGATCTGCAGGCGGTCGTTCTAACAAGTGGATGGATGTAAGTTTCGCTTAATGCCCATAATCATTGGGGCATTTTACACATAAAGCCAGACAAAGCTGTAAGAAGTATTTATTGGAATCCTTAAACATTGAGAGAGTTTTTTTTAGAGCAAAATATAAACAATAAACAAATAATTCAAATTTTATGAGAAATGAAAGTGATTTTAAAGCAACTGCAATACATATTGAAACCAGGCAATATTTCTTTTATATGATGAGTGGATCACCAAAAGGTAAATCTGAAATTCCATTTTCACATTTCATAAGCACATATATGTGGCCGTTGTCCCCTACAGAAAAACATGTATACTAGTATGCATCTAATTTACCTGCTGAGTATGCACGAGATCATTCTTACAAAGCAAGCGAAACAAAATGATGCATTCGATTAACTAATTTGTCATTGGTGTTTGCCATTGTGATTATTTCACCAAATAGGTCAGACTGTCAGGTAATTCTTGTGCAGTTTAATTATACCTACTGTTATTATGTACTGATAGCAGCCCTGGAACTAGTGGTTTGGTCGGTTTGGCCTATGGTGACCCATTAATTGTTATGTGTAATGCTACAATCAATTTAACTCGTTTACCCCGCGTGTCACGTTTACGCCTCCTGAAGTTGTACCCCACTTCTTAGCTCGTACCGTCGAAATCATTGAAGATACACCAAATTGTCCTGTAGGACAGAAAAGTAAAAGTAGCTCTACAATGATACTAGATGATCTACAAACATTACAAAATACGGCGGGAAAAAAAATATTTTTGACACACGATTGTTTAACGCCAGAAATTACATATTTCTGGAACTCGTGCTTGTTTCCATTACTTTGCCTCTCTTGCCTGAGATTTGAAGGGGCCGTTCTACAGGTAGTATGAACTTCTGAGCGAGTGTAGATTGTAAGGTGAAGTTGTTCACATCTGAAATATGAACAATGGAAAGAATGTTGGCATATCTCTGTTGCTTACATGTATGGTGGTTGAAATTTCTTTGGATATTGTATTTCTGGAAATTTAAAATGATCAAAGCACACACCTAACTAAAATGACTGCTCCTTTGTGCAAAATATATGAGCATGACGTAGTCTAAATTACGTTATCTTTGGCATTTATTGAAATATGGAAAATGAATGTTGTCATACTAGACAATATCAGCTTCTGAAAGTGTAATTAATAAAAATATAAAACGTAAAAAATACTCTCTTATTTGAGTAGAACATCAGTAAGGCGAAGCTGTATATTCGTATAGTCTATCAATCATACACCAAAACAATGAGATTTGAAAGTTATTGTAACAGTAGCTAAGATACGCAAGGTCTTTTTACATAGTCACCATAACCAGTGAGGAAAATCCAGGGAAATAGCTGACCGGTCAGAACTGCATACGTGAGCATTTACAAAAAAGTCCAAAATGTACGTGCGAAATAGCCAGCCGAAAACAACGTCTTTTTAATATACCCAGGCATCCGGCTAAAAGAAAATCACTCGGAAGCAGATGCATCTGATGTATTCTGCACTAACTCCAAACACGCGTTTCTTACCCCGATTTCAGGCGAAAATGAAAAGAATCCCCATGGGGTAATGAGGTAAGCATTTATATTGCTGCATTTAATAAATATGTATTTGTGATTATGTCCGCTGTTATGAAAATACGGCGTTTGGATAAAACCTATTTGAGCAGTCCTACAATGAAAGACACATACCCTGATATTTATATTGTTCGGGTCGACCAAAATTAACATATATATCAGGATAGACATCTTGCAATGAGAAGCTGAAAAGGTGAAAGAAAAGTCAGTTTTAATTTAACAAACAACAAGAAACCAGTTGAATAGAATAACTGATAATTACAACTGATAAAATTCAGTGGCCATTTGTTGACTTGAACTAAAATAAAATTCATCTGATTAGGTTTACATAAAGGTTCGAGATTTCCACAAATCATATGACTAAACGTTCATGTATACTGGATCCATGAATTAGAAACATGTCAATCTTCGAAAATATATTTATAATCATCCCACCCTAATAAACTGGTTCATCAGTGTTAGTATAATCTAGATTTAAAAAGAGTAGTTTCGATTAAATTTTAGACTGAAAATAAGTCATGTTTATTTTATGGTAAGTAAAAATAAATGAACTGCATCATATTTCTGTTGATAATGCAGTGCTCAAATAAGTACTAATTTCCTTGCAAGCAACATGAATTATAGGACGTTTTCACACCAAAGCAAAGTGTGAACCTCATTATCAAGGGAAGCTTCATGTCAGACTTACATGCAAGAAATCTCTTGTGTGGAAATAAAAATCCAAATCCTGCACATTATTTGACTCTTGGTCAATGTTATTGGGATCCACTTATCTTTAATCTCAATGGCTCACAGGGCACAAATCACAATAACATGTATCGCCAGCAACGACTGTTGTATAAGTCCTCATGACATCTAACTTATAGATAATGGGACAAGGCACTTCACTTGCCTTGGTTTTAAAACTTACTTGCGTTGCTGTACCACAAACGATCCAAACCAGACCCACTGGGGATATTATACTTGCTTACAAATTACCTAAAAATCGTAAATGTATTATATAATAATAGCAGTATTATATAGTACACGTATAATTGTTAGATAAACTGTAGGCAATAATACGAGCCCCTATGTTTCTTTGCCCGTCTGGTATTGATCCAAAAAGTAAACAAGAACTATTTCCCTTTCAAACAAATACTTAAAATTCTAATTGATGCTGGCCAGACTAATGGATAGAAGGTAAATGTGAATACAAAGTTTCACCTTTTGCGACATTAATCATAGGTAAGATGAAAACTACAACCAATTGAAGTAAATGCAAATAACAGCACAAAGCTTACTCAAGAGTTTTTTGTTTCACTATTTCAACACAACCTCTTCCAAGAAAATGAAATTTGGAATGTTATGATATTCAAGCATGTGTAGTCATCTGATGCAACTTTTACAATATCAGTCAGAATGTGGTACATGTACGATATATAAATTTCACTATGGATAGAAACAGGTACTCAGTTCAAGACCTCCCTTGCAATAAAAATTCTGATATTACATTAAGTAAAGTTTTCTATGACTGAAAAATTCATGTGAATACAAATCATAACGAAATATGCTATTGCTAATGTTGGTGTACTGCATATAAATGGAATTGCTTGTGAAAGATAGATGATTGTAAATAACAGGAAAAGCCACACAAAAGACAGCATATATCATGTATATCAGAAGCCGAGTTTGTACGTGAAATATTGCCCTCTACCAGAAGAACTACAAATAAATAAACAAAAGTTCAAAAAATGTAAAACAAGTCAAAATGTCGAACATAATTGCAACATGTCTGTAAAGCATATACGCTCATTCAAATACATCTCAAGTCAAACCAGAAATGGGTTCATGTAATATCCATGCAGCAACGCACTGCTTAATTTGACCAAAACACAAATACATAACCAAATATGTGACAAAAGGATGGCTGGAAGGACAGGTGTAGCCCTTCATATGGTATGCACATTATCATATAACTTTTTCCAAAAGTGTTGAAAATCTGCGTCAGGTAAAATTAGTTTTATTTTACTACAACATTTTGCCAAATGCAACCAGCGACTGTACTTCATACATTACTATTTAGTCATGTGGGATATTAGACGAGAATTAAATACTACGCAAGATATGCAATGTATGCCAAACATCTGATAAAATGCAAGTTTCAAAACTAAAATAACAACACATTAAATTCAATGAAGAAAACTAATTTTCCAACTAGGATAATATTTTATGTACAAGCACGTCCTGTCTAATCTCATCATGTACCATAAAATAAAACAAACTGAAATCTGAACTTTTATGAAAAACATCCCTCTCTACTGGTGAAATATAATATGATAATCAGCACGTATTCACTTGCATTCTGATACCAATTATTTGATAAAGTTAAATACTGCCTTAAACCATTTATAATTTAAGAAAAAGTCCTTAGTACCTGCAATATTCAGTGGTCAGTTTGTCGTAACCTCTGCAATGAATTAATCTATCTTGTGTGACTAGTTTTCGATACCGGAAAGGATAGTCTATAAGATGGCACAGACTTTTCCTGTGCACTTAATAGAACCTCACACTTTACAATTTTACTCAAGTGGAGAAAAAAAACAATCACTAACAAATTTAAAAAAACATTAATACATTTTTTATACAAGGCATTAAAAATGAAAAACAATTTATAAAAATGAAATAAAACAGTCTTTTGATATATAAGTCTACATCAAAGATGTGCTGAATGAAATGAATGTCATAATCAGAAAATGACTGAACAGTTTTGGTACCAATGTTGTTCCTCAAAAGGTCTCTTTACATAAAACAGTTTTGCAGCAGATAAAATGTAACTGCAACACGCTTTCAATTGTTTTGAGAATACAAATCATAGGGAATCAGCACAATTAAAGAAAATCTTGAGTCAAAGTATCAAAAAGGATACACGTGCTTAATGAAAATGTAATGAAATTATTACTACTTTTAGTCCAGTATCAGTTTAAGCCAGATCTGTTTGGACAATAATGGATGGCATTGTTGACAGATGCTGTATGACACTGCAGTAAATGAGTATTTATGCCAATGTAAATTCTGAAAATATTTTGATAGAATTTCTAAGGAAATTATTAGCTATGTTACATGTGGATTAATCCAGAAGTTTTTGTACAGTCAAATTGTTCAAAGCCGGAGAAGTTATCAGACAGGCGATGAATAACAGACCCAGAACTCTGACACATGGCCAGGATAATATTAATACAAACGATTGCAATAAGCTCACCAGACATATGGCCAGGAAAGCTAGACATAATTTTAATATAGTCGTATTCATATTATTGATAAAGTATACATACAATAGCCTGACATATATTCATTATAAATCTGAAGGAATGTAGTTTTATGCAATAATTGATATACTACATTGAATAAATGTTTCATCAAAACATTGGAAATTGAAAAAGCATGTTTTTTTCCTACCTTGTGCCACAGTTCATAGAACCATTATATGAGGTAAAAAGATTCACATTTGAATACAGAAAACGTCTTCCTTGATAGAACTGCTTCCTAAGAAGCACCTACCTAATTTCCTTCAAAGGTGCAAGTACATGAGACGCATATCTCTTGAGATGTTTGAATTCTTCACAGCATATTACAATAAATAATGTAATATGCATAACTGTTACTGATATTGTTGCTTTGACTAGATCTACACAATGTCAATTACCCAGACATTGCTTCTTAATATTTCCATGAACTGACTACGGAAGTCTGGCTAGCTTTGGTAGTCCATTGGCAATTCAACAACACCACTACATGTATGGGCTACAGGGCGACTTAAAAGTCCTTCTAAATGAACAAATGTTACCTCATTCTTACTAGTACATATAATGGATGAACCTGTCATAAAAAGAAGGAATGTTCCAAGCATATTTGCTTCTAGCTCCTTCACAAACTTACACAGATACTTTGATACTGACTTTTGTTGGAATGAACACTAACCATACTGATGACCCTTTTGATGTTGGTTTGCATTTTTCATGTATTATGTCTAGCTCTGTCTTCGTGAGGTGATGTGCCCAAGTGTCAATGACAAACATTAGTTCCTGGATCAAGTATTGTTCGGCAATTTCCATAATTGTTAGATGGATGTTTTCCTTTCTTGGAATTCTTCTTCCTTTGTGGTCTTCTGATACTTCAATCACATCATCTGTGTCAGCTTATTCAAAATGTTACAATTTCTTTGTTAAAATGTCTCTCTCACTGTCATTTAAAAAGCTTAGAAAATCCTCCAGAAGATAGTGTTGTGTCTGCCATGTGAACTGCGTTCCTTACACTCCTGAATGATAAATGTTCTTGACAGAATCACTGGAAAATAGCCACACTGCTCGTAACTGACTGTCAGGATTCTTCTAACTGCATTCCATTTACTGTGCCCAAAATCGTGGCAAACGTATGGGATTTTAGGTTTGGTTCCCAACGTATATGTATTATAAAAGTCTTGCCAAAATTGAGTAAGGTTGTCCCTAAGCACACACCCCCATGTCGTCTCCAGCTTCTTTGTCAACATTGAGAAGCAACCTCTTAAATAAACAACTAAACCATTGCTACAACCAAGACTGGTGTCTTTCTCAAAAGCCTCAGTAAGATATTCCATAGCATAACCCTGACGGATGTGAAGTTCCCGTTGAGGTGGGATTGGTGTGCTTGATGTAAACGAACTGTCTAGAGATATAGTTTCAGACAAATCTTGAGGTTCATCACTGGAAGGGAAGGGTCCAAACTGAACTGTGTCATCTGGATCACTGTGAATATCATCATTGTCTAGTACAGTGAAAGGATTTTCTACATTGCCTAAACCAGGCTGGTATATGTATGTCACATTGTTTTCTAGATCTGGCAAATCATCTGAAAGTTTTACATGGTCATTCTGCAAGAATGAATCGGAATTATTAATGATTATGTTCCGTATGTATCTTCTGGTTTAGCTTTCCAGTGCTCAATTCAAGATCAGGATTGACTTTCTTGCATTGGCCTTGCAAGCCGATGTTATCTAATGTTGTTGCATCTCTTTCTTTTGGACAAGTGGCATCCTTTTATTTTGGAAAAGTGACAATGTAAAATCTTAACATAAGTAATTTTATTTTCTCATACATCTCTCCAACAGTTTCTCTGTGACACAGCGTATTTTCCATAAAATCTTTCACATTGAATATGAAGTTATTTTATGCACCATGACATGACTTGCCATTAGGAAAAACAGATCTTTTCCAATTTTTAGAATGTCCTCTTTGTTTCTTTGTTTGCCCTTAGACACTTTCCTTGTCCCTTCTCCACTTTTTTCCGGACCTTATCTGCTATTATGACCGTACCCATTTGTTTCTATTCTCAGTTTTATTTTCTTTGCATTTCTGTTTCAATATCTACCAATAGCAGTTGTCAACTGATCTGCTTCTTTGTTATCTGCTTCTTTGTTATCTGCTTCTTTGTTATCTGCTTCATCACTACTGCTGTCAAATTACTTTTTCTTCCTTCACCTTGTTCCCAACTTGCTTCTCAGTGTCCCAATAAGTCTTGCTTTCTTTGACTTCTTTTCATCATCATTCATCATTTTTTGTGTACAAATGTTCACCACTGATAACCTACCTCCATATGCAGGGAAGTATTTCTTCAGATCTTTATCACTCATAAGAAAGATTAGGCTGGGGTCAATCTGAAAGAAAAGAAAAGAAATGATCATCTTTTTTAAGTCTGCAGGAGTTCGAAAGCTGTATAGTTCAGCCCCAAAACATTTTTATACCTCTGTGTGGGAACTCCAGGAACTCACTGATCCACGTCATACAGGCAGAATGCACATGTGTCTACTCCAAAGATTTTTTGAACCTAATCTTTAGTCATATTTGTTCTCATATTGATATGCTTTAGTTCATTATGATTCAGGATGAACTGCTTTCATAGTTACACCGTAACTGAGACACTCACCGACTCCTTTGGCAATGATCAGAAAAACCAATATTTATGACCTGAATAATTTTTGGACAAAAGGTATCTACCTAGCGACCCATTATTCTCTGGGCTCAGTTTGCAACTAGAAAGAAACATTTATTTCTCTCTTTTTATAAAGATTAGGAACGTTAGATCTCTGCAATGACCTCAGAAAATTCCAATTTTTTTCTTATTATTATTAAAAATTGTTTTATACATTTTTTTATAGATATATATGTATCTATATCAAGCTATGCTCAATGTATTTTGAAAATTGCATTTTGAAGGAGTAATATTAACTTGTTTGGATTTATTGTTGTCTCCTTATTTATATTTTTTTCCACTGTAAACCCTACGATATTATGCCAGGAGCTGTAGCAAACTTCAAATCTGAAAATAACCTGTCCTCAAATTGTCTGACATTTTGGAGATCAAAATTTCTTTTCTTAACAAAGGCGAATTTGCAAAAATGTAAAATGTGGAAACATTTCTCATAATACCCTAAACTAAATAAATGTTAAGGTATTTATACATTTATACAAGCAAATAAAAGAAAGACATATAAAACATATATTCAAAGTATTTCCAGTATATGGCAATTTAGGGTCAATCGTCTCCAAATGAGCGTTTAAATTAACATCACTGATTTACTCCCAAATAAAAGCACAGTCCAAGTGAATAAAAACATAAATGTGTTACAATCCATTATTTCAATGCCATGCATCCCTGTTCCTAAAACCTGAGAACAAAATTAAAGATTGACACTTAATGACATTTTGTCAAGTTGGCAAAGGGGCTAAATGTGATATTTATAACTCTATAGATTAGCGATAACAATCACCAAAGCAGCAGTCAAGAAGTTTATACCTATTAAGCTGGAGATGTGCTTTTCTTTTTAATTAACATTTGGTGATTGAGCAATTATGAAATTGTTATATGGTGTGAACAACGTGGTATAAGGGCTAATATACTTTTGAAGTGAAACTTAATTTCTAGTCCATAAGAATAGACTCACAAGCTGGTATTTTCTGTTCTCTAAAAACTCCAGGAATTCATAACTTTACAATAAATTTAATTATCTTTTTCTTTGTAAATATAAGTTTCTGATGCAGCTTATTAATGTTTCAAGAACAGTCTTAAGTGATGTGTGATGAATAGTTTTGAGACGAGCCAGATCTGGGATGGAAATGTCCGTGGTGCAGTCTTACTTTGGTACAGATCCACATAATTAAACATAGGGTGTTTTTTCATGTAAACATTTGGAAATTAGCAAGTTTGGAATAATTTGTTTTTAGTATTTGCCACCAAATCTATACATGATATACCAAAAATTCACTATTTCTGGCGAGTCCTTAGCGTTGATTGTGCAGCATTAATATATTCAAGTACTACTTCCAGTATGTTGTGTCATTGCCTTTTCCGTCTTGAATGACAGTCTGAAGCACGTAATTGAAAAGTCAATTGCAGGTAAGGTGCAACAGTTAAAAATACATTAAAAACGGCTTAAAATGTTGCTCTTTATATGTGCAGAGTGCATACTTGGTCGATTAAGAGGCTTAAATGTAATGTGAAGAAATTGTCCTTCCTTTACTCACCTCGAAATGTGCCCTAAACTTATCACGAGGCACGATATGCAAAATTTAGCCAATTATGCTATTTTTGATTAAAATGGTCTATAAAAATCGAATGATGATAATAAATAAAATCGATGTGTATTTATTCATTACCCGGTCATATTAAGTTGCATTTATTACTTATATTCTACTCTTTAAATATATCGGTACTCGAGGAAATAGGAATATGTCATACATATAGCGAACTACAATGTGTATAAAAATCTTTGCAACAATGTGTATAGAATCCTTTGTGTTTCTTAATACTAATAAAGAAAGCAAAATGCTGATAATTCAAGCTTTGGATATATATATATATATATATATATATATATATATATATATATATATATATATATATATATATATATATATATATATATATATATATATATATATATATATATATATATATATATATATATTACTCTAATAAACCTCACCAAGCCATTTTGTTGTTTATGCATTGTCAATTCAGTCAGACAGACAAATTAGTCCTAGATGATACTGTTGGTGCAAAAATAGGGATAAGGGTCTTTACACTGAAATAACTTGTATTAGCAAGTAAATATTTGAAAATTTTCGACCGATTACTGATGCAAACAGTGGTCCCTCAAATATACATATACAGATACAGTGTGCTACCCTTTTCATAATATAGAGATCACTACAAATTTGTACAACTTTGTTGTATACTTGTGTTTATTCCATTTACCGTGCTAATTCTTCTGTGTAATAACTACCAATTCCAACTGATATTTATTTCTCAAAGACATCATTGTTTGTATCTATGTTTATGTTTAATTATAAAACAGACATACAATAATATATCACATTATACTGTTTCCTTACTTACAATGGAAATTACTTTTAATGCTCCCATGAACATTGTTAGAATGAGGGAGTACTGTCTGAACATACATATGCCAAGGGGGTGTCAAATGATATCCTTCAGGTCATGCATTGCAGGTTTAGCCCTTCAGCCAAAATATAATGTCATTAAATCTTCATGAGTGAAGGGTTCCTCGAAGCCTAATATATCCAGATGATAAAATGGTATATATGATACTGATACTTACATGGCAACATTGTAATGCAATGGTGCAGCAAAGTTTGTTCATGCAGGACGCGTGGTCATACGAATCTATAATGTGATAAATTAAATGGTATCTTGCACAGACAACGAATTCAACTCCCATAGACTGTAATGATCATGTTTGGCCAGAATAATATATTACTGTAATAAGAGTGTCAAAATACACATGCATCTAATAAACAATCAATCTGAGAGGAACATTTTAACATTAAAAAATGGAATGATGCTCAGTCTGTTTTTTTAAGAAGAATTCCCTTGTAGATGCCCACTTAAAAATCCTGCCCGGTGAGATTTCCCTGTTTACACTGAGTACATGTGCATGTAAAATTTTCTGTGCTCATGAGCAAAGTAAACTTTTGAAACACTACTACTATGAGAGATCACCTGCCTAGAGGGACCAAGCTGTCAGTGTACTGATTTTAAATATTCTTATGATGTGTCATGAGAATTCATTATGTTTTGTTTCTTCTGCAGAATGTCAAGAACAGTAACCTTTCTTGGTTATAAGGCAAACAAAAATATGTTTCCTATTGCACTGCAAAATTAGGATAGGCAGGTAGGTAGATTTTTTTAAGCATTACCAGCTCAATTAGATGAAAAGATTAATACTGGGAATTTGTAAAAATATATTTTTCTTACCCTGGAGGAAAAAAGTGCTAGGATTGTCAAAAACGCAAAAGTTGGAACGGTTGGCCGACATGAAATGAACACATGGGGTGGGGTGGGGGGATAAAGGTGAAATACTAACAGATAAGCATCCAGTTATCCATTTTCTTTTTGTTGTGCAAGTGTGATGCCAACAGACATGAACAAAGTCAGATGATGTAATTAATCCACCAAGAGCAGTCCTTGCAGAAGAAACTTAAAACACCAAATGTAAGGTTAGAGATCTGTGAAACACTGGTGTCAGTGACCTACTTTGATAATGATGGTGTATGTATTTTCATAAAGTGTCATCCCATTGCCAAGTCAGATTTGTGAAATATGGGTACCACTGACCTAATTTTATAATGTGGGTGTGGTACTAATCAATAGTCATTACATCACCGCGTGTCATGCTTCAATGTCGAACTGTGTACAGTTTGTAAACAAAACCGTGTTCATGAGCTAAATACACAAATGTAATCAAAGCCATTACAATGTGAAATACAGGCCACAGCAACTTCCTTCTTGTAAGGTGTGGGTCATTTTTTGACAATCATGAACACTTCTTGCGAGATAAACTAAAACAAACTTTCACCAAAATCAACTAAGCATTACATATGTGTGGTACTACCCTACTTTTGCAATGAGAGTGAAAAACACATTGAGATCCAGCCTTCAACGCACTCATGTTTCAAAGTAGTATGTACGGTGCAAAAAAGCTACAGGGAAATATGGTGCAAAGAATCTATGTCATGAGCTAAATCAAGAAACTTTACCAGCTTATACAAAGGTACCACTTATCACCAGATAGTAGGTTCTATGAGATCAGTTCCAAACTGTATCCTATGACTAATATTTGTAGGTTCTATGAGATCAGTTCCAAACTGTATCCTATGACTAATATTTGTACCAAAAAAAAATACTGTATCTGGACATTTATGTCGGGGTGTAGTATAGGGTCAGATTCATTTGCATATCGTAAAGTTCAAATTTGCCGACACCGTGCGGCGTCGACATAGGGAAGCCGACCTAGTAAACTTGGACGATCTTTCATCGAGCCATACCTGCAAGAAATCCATGTGTGTGTGTGCGTGTGCGTGCGTGCGTGCGTGCGCGCGTGCGTGTGTGTGTGTTTGAACTGTTTTTGCTGAATTATATGTTGTTCATAGTCATTCCAGGTTGAAGAAATATTCAGTTGAATTGAAATATTGAATAAAAATGTTGTTTTGCTTGATGTTTTTTTTGAAAGGCAGCCAGTATCACCCAATCATATAACTTAAATATCTCATTATCATTATAAGACAAAGTATTCCTGCATACGTGGTTTCTCCATCTCAAAAAGAATTCTTTATGCAGCCCTTTCCCAGAACTCAATGTCGTCATAGTGTGTCTTATACATTCTTAGCCTGGCCTATCATTCATTGGTAACTGACTAAATGCCAATACTTACATACATTGGTGTATACATTAAGAGTTACGATGTTTAGTAATTCACTGTACCAATGGGGGCCCAGCGCGGCCATGTGGTCTAAAGCGCTAATTGTACCGATCACTGCCATTTCACCTCTGTCCGTGTGGGTTCGAATCTCTAGTTCGGACAATATATGTATATGCGAAATATGGTCAGTAGCTTCGCGTGGGACGGTGGTTCTTATATGTGTGTTCCCAGATTCGTCCTTCACCACCACGTATAGCCTATCTTGCGCTGAAAATTAGAATTAAACCCCACAATATCAACAACAACAATTACTGTACGAATGAACCGCTTGTGCAAAGCATTATGATGTCTTTCTTGTAAATAATCTGCCATCTTGTTTCTCATGCTGATACGTATTCTTTCTAACAGTTTTCGTCATATGTATCCAAGCCATAAATCTATTTGCAATTCATACCATACACAATAATTCGGTATTAATCTTAGCGACGTGACGCAAATTTTGTGCAATTACTTCGTGAGCCTCAATATGGGTCCATATATTTTAAACTGTTTTGGTAAATGCATCGATAATACGATAGTCGTAAATCAAAGCCTCAGATAGATCTTGTGAGAATATTTTACAATCCGTTTGTCAAGGGTAATTTATTTACACCCTTCAATTCGATCATGCATTTTCATAATTGTTCCGATCTATACAGTAATGGGAAAACGTGAGAGAAAATTTAATCAAACTGTTTCTGCTTGATATGTTATACCAAGAACAATAAATTAAAAATATTTTGCTAAACTCACGGATGGTCTGATAAAAGCAATGTCTTTGGCCTTGGCAATACCTATTTGGACTTGAGACACGGTATGTCAAATGGTTCATATGCATTTATGTACACGTTAAAATATTTCACTCATGTAAGTAGTAAAAGTATTCTTATGTCACGTGTTTAGGCTCAAATAAACCGTAACACAAGAAAGAGTGAAAATAACAAGCTTTGAAAAATACAATAATTTATTTCCCTGGAAAAATTCTGTAAAAATGAAAAAATATGAACTTAACGGTTTTATAGAATCAAATCCAAAATAATCCAAGAATAATCCAAGAATAAAAATTTTGAAGTCCTAATAACAAAATGTTCTACTGATTTCAAGTTCGAATTCCGACGAAGAATACAAGATGGAAGGGAATGACGTATGCTGCAATATGTAGTGTTGAAGTCTACAAGAATTATCACTCCGTTTTTGGAAATTTAAAATAAATTCTTAACAGAACTGTCTTTGATGGTGAATCTCACATGAGCACATGTTTTTTTCCATAAAAATAACAGAATTAATCCTTTTGAATCCAAGTAATTTGAAATAACTCCAAACAGCACAACATGCAAATTCCAGTTTAACAGCCCAGCTTCTACTGAGTTTAACTCTCCAAAACAGAGGTTATATCGTATCTTAAAACGTAAACATTGGTCAAAAGATCATCTTCTGGAAGTTTATAGAAGCTAAGTACTTGTTAAAGATCACGTCTACCCAGTGTGACCCTGACTTGTTTACGTGGATGCTACAAATTTTGAAACAAGGTCAGGATTTAGGTTAACACCTGGTGTTTATAAACTAACAGTCAAGGTCAAACTATTTTCTGAAAAAAAGTACCATCTCTTGAGAATAAATTTATATTACAATAGCCTGTAATAAAAACTAAAAATTAAAACTGACGAACAATTAAATTGAAATAAATAATATACATTAAATCAGATAAAATTAAATCAAATATACATAACAGTATCCAAACCTTTCCGTGACAAAAATATTGCGATCTCATTCTGTACTGATCCATCTTAGACCCCGTTAAGCTACATAAGTATTTAGAAATTTAGAGAAATAATTTAATATATCTGTCAATGCAATTAAAACTTCCGTCAAACCTTGTAAGAAATCAGAACGGAACATTCGGTCAGTAGCGGTGATATGTATCGAGATGTATGGCGGCAATGTTCTTTAGCGTCGAGGTTCAAAACTATTAGGGAAGCAAGGGGCAATGTTCTTTGCTGGCGCCCCTATTTGCTGTAGGGAACAATAATTATGTCAGTTGTCAACCTCCCTTCTCTATCCCACCCCTGCTATGTTTGTTTCGTTAAGAATTGTCCCGTTACACTAAAGTGAATATGTTACATTGAATACAATGAAAATTTCAGCTGCAAAACAAAATACATTTTAAGAAATGCTTCCGACGGCGTCTCATTTGCCTGGCGCCAGGGAACAAATGTCCCCTCCCAACCCCATCAAACGCCAAAATTATTTCGGTTACTTGCCATCACGTGTGTTATCCGCATAATATGACGTCAAAATAACGCCCCAAAGTTGAAAATTTCTCTGTGAAGATTTCTGTTGCATCACAAAATTATTTATATTCACTACAGTTTGTCAAAATCGATACGTAGGAATTTCTAGTGAAAATAACGGAACTAAATATGTGCTTGTCTCTTTCATTACTTATATTTCCGTCTTGTATTAAAGATTTATTATAATCTTCTTGCTACACCCATTACTGTACGTCCGTCCGACCGAGCCTTTCGTCCGCTTCAATATTGTTAACGCATTTAGTGACACAGTTTGTGTGTCACTATTCATAAGCAAATCTATGAAGCCGCTAAGAAGAATGTCACAAATATAGTCCATGCAGCGAAATCAGCCAACTATACTACTAAGATCATGGAAAGTTCCAGCTCCAAAGAGCTCTTCGAGATTACTAACAAGCTAATGTCAAGGAATAAATCTACAACACTTCCAACTACCTTCTTTCCAGTCGACCTTCCGGACATGTTTGCAAATTTCTTCCGTGACAAAGTACAAACCATTAGAGATAAGCTTGACACCACAATTTCAATTGACTCGTCGTCACCATATAGTTGGGATACAGAATTTGAGCGGCAAACATTAGGAGCATTTGAACCTGTCTCTATGGATTTCGTACGTACAATCCTGATAAAGAGTGCACCAAAGTAATGTGAACTTGATCCAATTCCAACATCACTGCTGCTTGAGTGCTTAGATCCAGTATTGCCTTCACTAACCGATGTTATTCATACCTCTCTCTCATCTGGGGAATTCCCATCATTTTTCAAAACTGCCATTGTAAAGCCTGTGCTGAGGAAACCAACACTAGACCATAACGATGTAAAGAACTACCGCCCAGTTTCTAATCTCCCATTCATATAAAAAATCTTAGAAAAGGTTGCTCTATCCCAACTTGTATCGCATCTATATTCAAACAGTCTTTTTAGCAATGTACAATCTGCATATCGCCCCTGCCACGGTACTGAAACTACTCTTCTAAAAGTAGTTAATGACATTCTCTCTGCGTTGGATAGCGGAAAGATTACAGTCCTCACCTCCTTGATTTGTCTGCAGCATTTGACACAATAGACCATTATATATTACTCCACCGTCTCCAGCATGTATCTGGCATTCATGATACAGCCTTACTCTGGTTCAAGTCCTACTTGGTCAACAGGACACAAATTGTATTTGCTAATGAAATACATTCCATGCTAGTTAATCTATGTTGTGGTGTTCCACAGGGGTCTGTTCTTTTGACATGTTCTCTTCATTCTGTACACTCAGTCGCTCCAAGTTTCATAGATCATCATCCAGTGTCTCACCAATTGTACGCTGATGACACCCAAATATACAAATCTAGCCACCCAACTGAAGTTGATGCTACCATCCAAGGTGTAGAGAGGTGCATTTCTGATGTGAAATCATGGATGACATGTAACAAGCTACAGATGAATCATGATAAAACTGAGGCCATTCTGATCACAACACAAAGACTTTCTCATTCACATCCTTTACCTCAAACAATAAATATCAGCAACACTAACATTACATTCACACAATCAGTACGAAACCTAGGTGTTACTCTGGACAGTACTCTCACATTGCACCAACATGTCATGAACATATGAAAAGCTGCATATCTTGAGCTGAGACGCATCAGCTCAATTCGCAAATATCTTTCAGTTGATGCCCCTAAAACACTTGTGTGTTCATTAGTATTTTCAAGACTGGATTATTGTAACTCAGTTCTGTCTGGTTCATCTCAATATCTGCTCCAGAAACTTCAAAAAGTTCAAAACACAGCTGCTCAGATCATACTTAGAGTACCACGATCAGAGCACACATCCCCGCTGCTCTGTCCCGTACACTGGCTATCCATTCGATCCAGAATCAAACACAAAATTTGTTCTCTGTGCTACGTTTCACTGTCGGACTCTAGTCCAACATACCTATCCGACCTCACCCATGTGTACACACCAGCAAGATACTTACGCTCCTCTTCTGACAATCGTATACTCATTATTCCCGCTATGAAAACAAAGTCATATGGACAGCGTTCTTTTGCATACCAGGGCCCAGCAACGTGGAATGAATTGCCCACTGAACTTAGACACAAAGACACAGTGATCACATTCAAGAGTGCTCTCAAAACTCACTTATTTCGACTGCAAGAACAAACATAAAGACCTAATAATGTTTCCTACCTTAAATATTCCCAACATGTTTTTTTTAATGTTTTCTAATTTCATGGTGTTTGTTTTTGTAATCATATCATTATATGTTTGTTATCTTATAGGTGTTGTCTAATGTTGTAAAGCGCTTAGAGCTTCTAACGATTAGGCGCCATACAAAGTCCTCATTATTATTATTATTATTGCCATACATCCTACAACATATGACTATATTTACCTGAAGGTGGACTTGTACATAAATTACTTTGCTACGAGAATGTTTGATATTATCCTTTATGACTTGTAGTAGAGTGATGTGTATGACAACAACTCCAGAACGCACTATTGTATTCACCCATATCCCCGCCAGCTTGTTCCCTTGAAATGCATGAAGTAATAAAAATTGCACAGAACTTACTCATATTTACTGATTTAAAATTTCATTCAATTGGCAACAAGCGGTCTCTAAAATTGTCATCTCCGTGTTTCAAACCAAACGGAAGTTTTCAAAGTAAACGAGCAGCTTATTACTGTCTTATTCTGGTTGCTTGAAGAGCCTATTTTCAGTGAATAGGTGGATGCAAGTCCTACGCAGAAGGTGAACATAATGTCATCTGCACCCAGTGTATTCAATATAAAAGTATAATACCTCCCCCCTCAATCGAAAACATGGGGGACAATTAAGCCTTTACAGCTCACCGTTACGGAAACTTATCGAATTATCCGGAGATTACTAAACTCTTTGTAAATTTTATGAACGTCGTCTGAATATTCACATATTGACAAATCGCTTTACTTAAACAATTTATTACTCATTGCATTTGTTTCTTGTAGCTGAATCCAGTGCATTACAACATCAAACGAACCCGTCTAGTTGTCTAGTTCGAACTAGATGGTTACAATCACGATCGGTAGATGATCATAGCAACAAATCACTCAACTCCTGCGATTTTCGTTAGAGTTATCGCCCTTTATGACCTTCAGCTGAATGTGATGTAATACAGATTCTTCTGAACGCAACTAGTTTCAAAGTTATTAATGAATCACCATTTAACATTGTACATATTATGGTCATCAAGTTTTTGAAGATTTACATACCGACATATTACTGTCCTTCCGCAACATTTCTAATGTTATTGCCCTTTTGTCGTGCACGTGAATGCAATGTTTGATATAATCCTGTGAGCGCAATTTGGCTTCTGACAGACAGATCATTTGTGAAACTTGTTTCGTTTCATGGTCATCATCAGAACACGTGCATGTATTTGAAACACAGTAGTTTTGCAATGTTTGTTAGAGTTATTGCTCTTTTTGACAGAGCTGGGTGTACTGTTTGAAAGAGTCTTGTGAACGCAACAAGTCGCCAAGTTTTCAAAGAATCTACATTAAAATTTGCTAATGCTCTGTTCATCGTCCGAAGATTGCACAACATAAAATCACCTTTCTATTGAATTTATCTCTTAGAGTTATTGCTCTTTAAGTCTTGCAGTTGAGTGTGATGGAAGACAATCCTGTAAATGCAATTTAGCTTGCAGTTGTGTTTTTGTTTGTTTGTACAGATCGTTGTGAAACTATATGGTCACCGTGAAGTGATGCGCTTAATATCAGTTGTGTGATCGGTAATTGAAGCACAAGGTATTGCTCTTTTTGACTTAAAGCAAGATTTGTTATATCACATACTTTTGTGAATGCCTCTACTCAGTTTTCGATATATAGCTGTACGCATTTTAGTTATTATCAACATATATGCATGTTGGTCAGTAACACCATTTTCAGATGATTTTTAAAAAAATTGTAGTCTTGTCTCAATTAGGGTATTTGATTCTTGAGAGACGGAATATTATTAAACGAGCAAATTGCACACCGTTTCGCTGTTACACATTCAACAAGTGTCGCATTTAATCATTCACAGATTAAAGTTTTTAATTCTGTTCATTCTATGAATACGTTATCCGTTTATATTTTTATTGCAATGTTGAGCACAAATCTCTACGATTATCCTTGTTTTCACTTATATAAGGTTCAACTTTCTTCTCCTTTGCATATTTTTTCCATAATACATTCTGTTTTCGAAGATTCCGTTCCTGTTAATTTTCAAATAAGTGTAGATTCTGTAAATAATTACGCTTTTGTGTTTTATTCTAGTCCTGTTTATGTAATAGTTATGTGTAGTTTTGTTACAGAAACAAGGATGTCGGTGAATTCTTTCGAGAAATGGTCAATTCTTTTAAATAGTGATTCTTTTTCAGAGAATTGCTTTCCTTGTATTTATTGAAAGTACAGGAAGCCCGTTATCTTCAAGTCAATGTCACGAGTGTCTTCAATGAAATATTGAAATAGTTATGAAACAAAAAAGGGGTATTTGCTCCTAGATCCCCTGGACAGACAGACACGTAAACAATGGAATAGTAGAAGATCAATGATTTCTGGTACACATGATGCCCCGTATATCAAAATTCTCTTCTTATTTTTAAGACACCACTGATTTACTGGTTCAAAGCGAAATGGATGAACCTCTAGCATCCAACCCGTTTCCAAGAAAAGACAAGTGTTGTATGACTGGGTTACGTTTTCGGTTTGGAGTCCGGAAAGTTCACAAGAGAAACCATTACAATCAATGATTCACGCGATTTCATGGTTGACTTCATGTGAGTTTCTCTAATTTGATTCCACCAATATTTCTGGTTACAATGTGAAGACATAATAAAAGAATTTTTTAATGAATTATAAAAACAAGAACTTTAATGTATCTATCTATATTGGTTTTATGTGCGAACATCAGTATAGCTTATAATTTATCCACGCTTGAATAAGAAAAATCATTCCAACTAGTTATAAAAACAGTTTCTCCCACTCAGTATTAGATCGATTGTTGTGTATCGCCGAAAACATTCATTCCAGTACGTGTCTTCCTTCCATTTTCAGAAACGCTGCAGATCAAATACGGATACTCGTTTCTGGTTCATGAGCGAAACACGCGAATGGAGCATAAAGATGGAACTCCGCGAAGCATACACAGGAGCGAGCCGTGTCATCTTCACCCTGAAAGACGGGTTTGAAATTAATTTGCCTCAAGAGCCGTATAGACTCATTGATCATCGCTATCAACACTTTCATCGTAATATTACAGCCGAGAGGCAAATAGTCCCTATTGAGCTGTATTGGTCTCACAGGGAACAAGATCGCGGTTCAAATAGCGGTGCAATATGGCAGCACATAATTTTACCGCACCTTCTAAAACGTGCCTTAAAAGCAGACGATCTCCTGGGATGTAGAAGTGGATGTCCAATTTCTAATCGTAGATTTCCTAATACGACGTCAAACAGACAACATATGACACAACTGGTATTTTTATTATTTCTTATTTCCCTTTCACTCCTTTCTGCATACATGTTACATCACTACTGACTTCTGTTCACGGAAGCTGCATAGACTATGTGCTTACAGTAGCATTAAATGCAATGACAAGGAAAACGTTTCATTAGATCATTATTCACTAATAAATGTCAGTTTATTGATTGCTAAGATATCTTTAACTTTTTATTTATTGTCATTTGTGTGACTTGAACTGGCTACCAATAAATCTTCTAAACATTTTCAGATCAAATGAGAGAATTTCAAATAAAGGTAGTTTTATCATTTTTTTCCCAATATATTGAATACCTTAGTTCGCCAATTACAATAAAAATTTTACGATATGGTTCTAATAAGTTTGTAGGTATGGAGCTTGTGAAAGTTTGCTTATAAGATGGAAGACAATATATAAAGTTAAAATTGTCGTCTGTCCAATAAGAACAATCTTTTTCGTTCTGTTGTGTTCTGTGCGGTCTAGATCACGTGATTTGTATGTAGTATCCATGGAATGCATCACACAGAAGTGTAATTCACGGAAAGGTCTTAACCTCACTCCAGCTTCATCAAATTACTATTTCTCATTCACTGACAAACATGGCAATGACCTACACAGACATAGAGAGGAGATTTGTTTCTACAAATGACGGCAATGCCGTAAATCATATGCCCAAATGTCGTTCAGTCACCGTGGATAGAACATATTTCCATACAGGCTGGTTTGAAAGAAATGGTGACTTTTAGCCATCGAAGGGTATCCATTTTGATGGCGAAATTACATGAATATGATTATTGGCACTGTTCAATTTATGTTTTAAATTAAAAGAATAACAAAATCTTTCCAACTGCACGTATCCGCTTAAGGGAGACTGAAGTCAAATTCATCCATGACTGTATTGCCCGGCAACTGACAGGGAAGCAACATTTTGATTTGAAATAATTCCCTTTGCTTCCGATTTAGCAGGTTAATTGTCACGTTACTGAGCAATTATAATATCCCAGATGAAAGCAATGTTCGGTAAACTATTGTTTTGCTGTGAAACAGAAAATAATGTAGATAAATACAAGACTGCGTTAATATTTTACAATCCATTCAAGAGTCGATCTTCGGAAAATGTGTAACGCAGTATTGTTCTTGCTGTAAAAGCGAGAAAAGTTTGTTTGTTTTAAAAGTTGTTGTTGTTGTTGTCAGGACAACGCCATTTTTCAGCACATTGCTGGCAGTATAAATGATGAAGAAAGAACTTGGAAAAACCTGGGAAGAACCCCCTACCCGTGTGAAGCTACTGGCAAGCTTTCTCATATTCCCACATAAGTCGAGCCAAAGACTGGAACCCATGCGGACAGAGTTGAGATCGCTGTGATCGGTAAAAGTGAGTGTTTAAGAACAGTCGGCCATCCGGGGTGCGTGTTTAAGTATATTGTTTCAATATAATAATTATGCACAATCAAATAGCATTACTTTTTGTGAATTTTTATTGAACCTTTGTACGAAAACCATGAATATCATGTCCAGGCACGCATAAATAAAAATATTGCCAATAAACGCTGTAATACTGGGCTCATTCGCAAATGTATTACGAATAAAGCCCAATACTGTTGGGAATATTTGCGGTACTAATATGAAATAGACGCATTCGGTTTCCTTTTTCTTTTTCTTTCTCTCTCGACTTGGCAATAACTGGCTTCCTTATCTTTCAATACTATGAAAACAATTCTCTGAAAAAGAATCATTATTTAAAACATACTAGCCATTTCACGAAGAAATCCACCGACATTTTTGTCTCTATAACAAAGCTACATTGAAAACTATAACACAAACAGGACTAGAACAAAACACAAAAGCGTAACTATTTTACAGAATCAAAATGATGCAAAACAATCATAAATAAAAGGAACAAGGGTTGTGTGGCGATACTGGTTAGAATGCATTTTAAATGGATGCTCACAATGTGGAATGTGGTTAGGACAATGGAATCTAACCGACGACGCAAGCAAGAAGGTGAGCAATGAAAGAATTGCGCCATTCTAGGGTTATCGACAATTGCCCAGTTAAAAAATGTATACCGAATATAGCATTTTGCTGAACTTGCAATTATTTAAAACTAGTAAACGTCAAAAATGTAGCTGGTGAAGTGAAATGTTTCTTTCCATTTTCTTTAGGTTGTAAATCTGATTGTGTCTCAAGTATTCAATTTCTTTGTTTCTACAACATTATGTATGCTGCTTACCTTGTATGCATTGAGGTAGACCACGATTTATGTGCTGCATGGTATAGTCTATGTCTGAATGTTAATTATTCACCTGTGACTGTGCTTGGAAATGTGTTTATGTTGTTTTCTTTAATAGTTAGCACGCCTTGCACCTTTTGTTGCCCTGGGACTTTGATTTCCCAACTATTATACTATTTGAGAGTGGCTTTATCTTTGCCCTGACCATCATATGTCTCTCACACTTTGAGGTCTACGGAATGTTACAACTGTTTTCTATGCACTGGTTGGTCGATGTATCTGAATGATGAGACATACCAGAGGGCTCTCTGGATGGTAAATGCTATCTGGGTGGAACGTGAAGATGGATTGTATTCGTCTCACGTTTTCTTTACCCTTGTATTTCAGTACGTCAGCACGATCTGTTGGTTGTCTCTTTGTATCGCTTCCGCTTTACGATTTTTATTGTAGTTACGCGTTGCCACGTTGAATCATTAAAGCATATAAGTATTTGAATGTTGGAGAGGTTTTGACTACGGAGCCTTATGTGGTAGCTGGATGGAAGAAGGTACCGATATTAGTCAATCATTTTGAAGTAAATGTCTGTAAGGAGTCTGTTATGTATATTTGTAAGTTGTTAACATAACACACCAGCAAGATACTTACGCTCCTCTTCTGACAATCGTATACTCATTATTCCCACTATGCAAACAAAGTCATATGGACAAGGTTCTTTTGCATATCAGGGCCCAAAATCGTGGAATGAATTTCCCACTGAACTTAGACACAAAGACACAATGATCCCATTCAAGTGTGCTCTTAAAACTCACTTATTTCGACTGTAAGAACAAACTAGAAGACCGAATAATGTTTCCTACCTTAAATATTTTCAGCATGTTTTTTGTTTTCTAATTTCATGGTGTTTGTTTTTTGTAATCATATTATTATATATGTTTTTTGTGTTATAGGTGTTGTCTAATGTTGTAAAGCACTTAGAGCTTCTAAACATTAGGCGCTATACACAGTCCTCATTATTATTATTATTATTATTATTATTACATAGCCAAAATTTGTCATTGACTGTAAGTTGTAAACATCATGTTTACATGGCATTTGAGTTCAGGGTCATTTTGGTTTATAATTAGATTAGGGTCTTCCATTGGGGTACTTTATATTCTAGTGAGTAGCAGGTTAAGTGAAAATGTGAATAAATAGAGATCTGATACACAAATAATTCATTCCTGTTTTAGATCAGTCTGTGGGAATCTGTTCGTGATCAGAGTTTGCAGTTTTGTTGTTGACATCAGATATAATTCGAGAGGAATTGTTTATTTAAAATATTCATTGGAATTTCTAAGGTGCATGCTTATTTTTATTTTATTACATTATTCTGGATTTTGTGAACTCATTTAGATATTTTGGAATGCATCAAAGGACATTCAAGAGTAGTGAAACTGATTCAGAACATTTTATAGTTGTGCACATATGATAGGACATTTACGATTAGTTGCAACTTAATTTATAATATTTTAACTATCTCTTGAACTTTCACTTTATGTTGTATAGAACTAAATTGCTTGTTGCTTTTACTTAAATTCTTGGTTTCACTTTCTTTCTCTTATATAATTTAAGACACGTAGTGGTAACAAGTACTTTTGCGACCATTTTTGTGTTTGTGTCCAAAAATACATGATTGGTGTTCGAACTTTCAGCGGATAATTTGATCGTATGAAGAAAATGTTTGGTTTGCATTATGAATCTGCTAGCATTTCGCCCCATTGTTGACTTTGTTATGTATCGCAACGTTGGTCCGTAGAGTGCACATAATGATGAAGAAAAGGACAATTAATCAGTGCTAATAATTAACTTTGGATTAGAATATCGCTCTGGCATTATTGTGAACTTTTTCAAAGGAGTTCTGGACTATGTCATTGTGATACATCAAGATTGTTGGTACGTGAACACAATCAGGCCCTGGAAATAATTCAGAACACTATATTCGTTTGGTCTTGTGATATAACGTTTTAGGATTATTTTGGACTAATTATCATATTGTCATAATAAAATTTCGTTTTTACATTACTAGTGAAACTTACCCATTGGTATGAGTTGTAGCCTACATAAACCTTAAGCAGGCTCTTTAATAGGAAATTAAATATTTTTGCTGAAAGGAGTTCTGGACAATGTCATTGTGATACATTCAGTACCCGGAATTCATTTGGAACACTATTCGCTTGGACTTGTGATATAACGTTTAAGGATTATTTTGGATAAAATTCATGATACTTTAAGTTCCTCTTAAGTTTTAATTTTATAACTGAGATAAATAAATTATTTGTTAAGTTTTATACAACGTGTTGGTTTTGCTTCTTTCTGTTACCTCGTTTAAGATCATGGATTCGTAAAAACATCTCACTTTTACATCACTAGTGAAACCTACCCATTGGCATGTGTTATAGCATACATAAACCTTAGGCTGACTTTTTAATCGGAAATAAATCTTTTTGCATATATAGGGATGCTACGTCTAGTGAAACAAGCCTTGTTTTGGGTGGTGCTTGCTCAATGGCTTTAATTTTCAAGATTTAGTCTGTGTTGTCCTTAAAGTAAGAGGATAGAAGGTTGACACAGGTCCTCAGGTCCTCATAAAGTGGTCTAACTGAGTGTCCATTATCAGCAATTATAAGCGGACATGGATATCCTGTTTGTGTATTTTAGGTTGAATATATGTCCCTAATTTAACATTTCACTAATGACATGCTTAAACGTTATGGTAAATCATAATTTGTGGTTTCTATTTAGTTCTTGCCGGGATCGGAAACCAGTTAGCTGTCTGTTTGCTTCATTGCTAAAGTGATATCGGTCCATCGCAACAGTCGTTTTCCCATCTGTCACACGTTTAATGACGTAATCCAAGCTAGTATCACTTATATCTAACAATGGAGCACTTAAAACGGGAATCACTCCCTCCCCAAAAACAAACAAACAAACAAAAAATAAACTCATTTAGTTCACGGAGGAGAAAACACAAATCCATCAGCTTAAATCAAGAAGAATCAAAAGGGTCAAATACTCGCATATGGGTTACAAGAAATACCGAACAATTATAACAATGGGAGCTGATTTCGATTCTTTGGCTGATCGTTAGCATTTCAGCAATTTACTTTCCAATATCATGACGTCAATCTTTTATGAGATTATAAATCTTTTCTTTTATGCTAATTAGGAGTGGCATGAGAAAAATGTTCTCATTTTTCTGTCCCGTTTTGTGATGATGGCTTACAGGGGCGGGTACAACGGGTAAGGGAGAGACAAAGTTTTCTTTACGTTTATGGTTACAATTACATAGAAACACTTAAAATGTATGTTTCTGGGGATTTCAACCCCATGGCCAACTCTCACCTACTTGTTTACACCACCTCCCCTCCACTTCCCTTATGCAGCTTTTATATACAATTTTAGTTCCACCACTGCCTTATACCCAGAGGATGGGGGCCGAATATTATTCGATTTTGTGGAACAGGCGCGTGATAATATTGAATGAAAGCACTATTGTTCGAATTTATATATCGAATCATCCGTGTTTTTACGTGTTTTCATTTACTTCATCTCTTTTTTTACTACTGCGTTTGTAGAAAAGGAATAAATGAAGTCGAAACGACTTTCTGTTGTTTTCCGGAGACGTGATTGCTTGCGAAGGCTCATTGTTAGATGTGGACATCATTGCAAAAGTCATACCTTATCTTAATATGAAAAGGATTTCATTCTTTAGCAATTAAAAAATTGTTAATTTACGACCCCACCCCCCAAGAAGTTCGATTTTCATTTGTAACTATCAACTGTGCCTTCCCGCAAGTCTCAAAGAGCGGTGATGCTATTCTAGCCGACATTGTTTAGGATTTGTTAAACGAGAATCATTTGTATTGAAAATCTGAACTTTGTATTTTAAGGATTTCACCATTTTGTCTTTATTTTTGTTGTATTGCAGTGTGTGTGTGTGTGTGTGTGTGTGCGCGCAATACATAAGCTTTCTCGGCATTGTGCAGCCATGATTCTGCTAATATACTGTGAACTCCATATTACATCCATCCAATAATACATGCATCCATCCATGCATACATACATACATACATACATACATACATACATACAGCCAGGGGCCCCGAGTGGCCGAGTGGTCTAAAGCGCTCTCCGTTACGGATCACTGCCGTCTCACCTCTGTCAGCGTGGGTTCGAGTCTAGGATTCGGCCAATGTGGGTATGTGAGATAGCTTGCCAGTAGCTTCTCGTTGGTCGGTGGTTCTTCCCGGGGTTTTCCCGGGTTCTTCCTCCACCATTAATACTGGCCGCCATACATAGCCTATCTTGTGCTGAAAAATGGCGTTAAACCCCACAACAACAACAACAACAACATACAGCCATGTTGGAAAATATAATATTTGTCAAACTGATCATGTTTTCACCATAATAAACCCGTGTATTAAAAAAAACAAGTTTTCAATAGGAAACTATGTGTTTCTCTTTGAAAAGAAAAAGAAACACGTTAGTTATACCAAACTTTAATTAGGCTGAAATTACACCCCCATCAATATATTAGAATGCCAGTTTTATCATGTCGGTTGATAAACAGTAAAGAAAGTAAATTTGGTCCCGAAATAATAAACCGTTCTACAGGCGAAGACTTGATAATTATATTTTATGTCATCTCCCTAACACCTGCTTGGTTTGAAGTAAAATAACAAAAGAAATTATGTCGATATTTGTTAAGCCTGGATAAAAAGCAAGTAGATACGTATCGCCCTTCCATGCAATATGACCCAGTCACCAAGAAAAGTGAAGTTTTATGGGGTTTTTTTTTCCATTTAAAAGGTAATATAACGTCTCCATAGATAGTAATGTTTCACGCTGAATGACGAATGAATTTATCACAATCAAATCATCGAATGTTCGTTTAGGAACTACTGGCAAAATGTGACAGTCTCCTAAATTGGAAATTCAAGCTTTTCTCTTGAGCTTGCAACAGCGTGAACGCTTGCACAATGTCTGAAATTTTACAAAGAATATACAATTAAAAAAGTACATTTTCAGGACCCTCGACCGAGATCAGTCAATAAATTCATCGAAACTTGTATGATATAATTGGATCAATCTGTCGTCCTACCGTTTGACTGGCTTAAAAGACCAAACTAGAGGCATTCAAATCGACAGATGGTTAGATAGAAGAAAAAAGATATAAAAATAAATATACATGTATTATTGACCAGTTCATCAGTAATTGGTCTCTCAGACAACCAATGCATTTCTGGCATGTTCAGTTTTTGTACGTTATGCTTTATTCATAGATTGTAACGGTTGATTCAAGATTAGACGATGTGCGTAATTGTTCTAGTTTAAGAGACTGGAGGGTGAGTGTTCTGCTTAGAAAACATGTATAAAAAAATTAAAACTAACATGGCACATACTGCGATGAAAGACACATGCATAGTTAAACTTGAAAAAAGGTAAATTAACGTAATTTCAATTGCAATTTACAATTTGCACCACCCCGCAACGACTCGTTTTAAAGAAATCAGAGACTTGAGTACTCACAGACTTGAGATTTCAAATTGTACCTCCATGTGGCGCCTTCGACATCGGGAAAGTGCAAAATCTGGCATTCTCTAGAAAAGTACGATTTGTGTACATTCGCCACTTTGGGTATGCCAGATTTAGGTAGTGAAATAATGTACATAATATTTTTGTCCAATAGTACTATATTTTGTTGCTTACCAATTTATTCGTAGATGATTAATCTAGCATTTTATATGGATATTCAGTCCATATTTCAGCACATACATAATGAGAAAACATTGGTATTTTGAATTAGTTCTGCTGTCCGATTTTCTTAACTGAACCGCATCCAACGTCTAAATACCAGCTGGTTTTGAATTTCCCCTGAATAGTTAAATACATCTGGAAAGCCAAGAAAAGAGAGAGAGAGAGAGAGAGAGAGAGAGAGTATGTTTTATTAAAAACAAACACGTTCGTGATTTGTTTAAAGCTGAGTGAAATAACTTGTTTTATATTGTGTATTAGTAGGTCTGGGCCTGATGGCTTCGACGCATCGCTCCGCCATATTAATGTCATTCTCTCCGCCGACTCGCAAGAAAATACACATATAAATTATACGTGTTTATATTTGTTTTACCACACCTGGTTTACGTTTCAAAAGAACTCAGATTTAAGCAGATTGTATTTGGAGACAGCATTCACACAATTCGACTAAACTATGCAATTATTGTCTGCCAGTTTCACAGCCAATTATCCATCCTTTAGATTGTTTCGGCAACATATAAGGACAAAGAACTAGAAACAAAAAAACTCCTATTCCCCAGATATATATTTATAAATGGTAAAATAAAAATGACCGGCAAAAGTTCAACGTTGAACTCTGGAATACAAGCAATACTATACATGTCTACTACTTTCTTCAAAGCATTTAATTTCTGTGGATTCAGGGGAACATATAAAAACATGCAGTAAAATACGAATGCGGAAACTAATTTTAACATATGAGAGAGATAGAGACAGACAGACAGGAGCAGGGAGAGAGAAAGTTGGTAGAAATGACAAGAGGTTTGTTGTCCTAGTTTCTTTATTGATGAAATCATCAAAAAGCATATTTCTTTTTCATTTAATAACGATCGTGAAATTGAAAATGTTCTTCACTACTGGGATTCCAAGCATTGTTCGACGTGTACGAGATGGGGATGAGGAGAGAGAGAGTAAACAAATATTATTTGACTTTGGGTATGTATGTTGTATGGTTAAGATTGGACATGTTTATTTTCTTTCTCTCTAGCTCTCTGCAAGGTTTTCTCCTCTGCATCCTTGTCGACTCTTATATAAAAAGGCTCCGTATTTTATGAATACATATATAAATGTACCCCCTCTATAGCATATTAATTTCCCAATATACTACACATACAGGTTTACCCCCTCTGCAACATATCAATATCCCAATATACTAAACATACATGTTTACCCCTTCTGTAACATATCAATATCACAAAGTACTACACATCTACATTTACCCCCTCTTTAACATATCAATATCCCAATATACAACACATACAGGTTTACCCCCTCTATAGCATATTAATATCCCAATATACTACACGTACAGATTCACCCCATCTATAAAATATCAATATCCCAATATACTACACATACAGATTCACCCCATCTATACCATATAAATATTCAAATATACTACACATACTTATTCACCCCTCTATAACATATAAATATCCCAATATATTACAAATACAGGTTCACCCACTCTATAACATATCAATATCCCAATGTACTACACATACAGGTTTACCCCCTCTATAACATATATATATCCCAATATACTACACATACAGTTTCACCCCATCTATAACATATCAATATCCCAATATACTACACATACAGGTTTACACCCTCTATATCATATCAATATCCCAATATACTACACATGCAGGTTTACCCCAATATATAACATATCAATATCCCAATATACTACACATACTGGTTTACACCCTCTATAGCATATCAATATCCCATTATACTACACATGCAGGTTTACCCCATCTATAACATATAAATATCCCAATATGCTAAACATATAGTCCCCCCCCCATGACATATAAATGTCCCAATATACTACACATGCAGGTTTACCCCATCTATAACATATAAATATTCCAATATACTACATATACTGGTTTACCCCTCTATAACATATAAATATCCCAATATACTACACATGCAGGTTTACCCCATCTATAACATATAAATATCCCAATATACTACACATACAGGTTCACCGCATCTATAACATATAAATATCCCAATATACTACACATATAGTTTTCCCCCTCTATAACATATAAATATCCCAATATACTACACATACTGGTTCACCCCATCTATAACATATAAATATACCAATATACTACATATACAGGTTTACCCCATCTATAATATGTAAATATCCCAATATACTGCACATACAGGTTCACCCTATCTATAAAATATCAATATCCCAATATACTACACATACAGGTTTACCCCCTCTATAGCATATCAATATCCCAATATACTACACATACAGGTTCACCGCATCTATAACATATAAATATCCCAATATACTACACATACAATTTCACTCCATCTATAATATATAAACATCCCAATATACAACATATACAGTTTCACCCCATGTATAGCATATCAATATTCCAATATACTACACATACAGGTTTACCCCATCTATAACATATAAATATCCCAATATACTACACATACAGGTTCACCCCATCTATAAAATATCAATATCCCAATATACTACACATACAGGTTTACACCCTCTCTAACATATAAATATCCCAATATACTACACATACAGGTTTACACCCTCTGTAACATATAAATATCCCAATATACTACACATACAGGTTCACCCCCTCTATAGCATATCAATATCCCAATATACTACACATACAGGTTCACCCCATCTATAACATATAAATATCCCAATATACTACACATACAGGTCCACCCCATCTATAACATATAAATATCCCAATATACTACACGTACAGATTCACCCCATCTATAAAATATCAATATCCCAATATACTACACATACAGATTCACCCCATCTATACCATATAAATATTCAAATATACTACACATACTTATTCACCCCTTTATAATATATAAATATCCCAATATATTAAAAATACAGGTTCACCCCCTCTGTAACATATCAATATCCCAATATACTACACATACAGTTTCACCCCATCTATAACATATAAATATCCCAATATACTACACATATAGTCCCCCCATAACATATAAATATCCCAATATACTACACATACAGGTTCACCCCATCTATAGCATATCAATATTCCAATATACTACACATACAGGTTTACCCCATCTATAACATATAAATATCCCAATATACTACACATACAGGTTCACCCCATCTATAAAATATCAATATCCCAATATACTACACATACAGGTTTACACCCTCTCTAACATATAAATATCCCAATATACTACACATACAGGTTTACACCCTCTGTAACATATAAATATCCCAATATACTACACATACAGGTTCACCCCCTCTATAGCATATCAATATCCCAATATACTACACATACAGGTTCACCCCATCTATAAAATATGAATATCCCAATATACTACACATACAGTTTCACCCCATCTATAGAATATCAATATCCCAATATACTACACATACAGGTTCACCCCATCTATAAAATATCAATATCGCAATATACTACACATACAGGTTTACCCCCTCTATAGCATATCAATATCCCAATATACTACACATACAGGTTCACCCCATCTATAACATATAATTATCAAAATATACTACACATACAGTTTCACCCCATCAATAACATATACATATCCCAATGTACTACACATATGGTTTCCCCCCTCTATAACATATAAATATCCCAATGTACTACACATACAGGTTCACCCCATCTATAAAATATCAATATCCCAATATACTACATATACAGGTTCACCGCATCTATAAAATATCAATATCCCAATATACTACACATACAGGTTTACCCCCTCTATAGCATGTCAATATCCCAATATACTACACATACAGGTTTACCCCATCTATAACATATAAATATCAAAATATACTACACATACAGTTTCACCCCATCTATAAAATATAAATATCTCAATGTGCTACGCATATAGCTTTACTTCTCAGTAACATATCAATGTTCCAATGTAGTACACATATAGTGTTCCCCCTTCTATAACATATCAATATCCCAATGTTCCACACATAATTTTCTCCCTTCTACAACATACCAATATCCCAATGCACTACAAATGTAGGTTTACCTCACCTATAACATATCAATATCCCAATGTACTTCGACTGAAAGAGTTTCTGCTTCCAATACAATGCGCTGGATGTTCAAAACATTGAAATATTGATATGGTATTCTTTTAAACGAAATTATTTTAACCAAATAAACAATTCATTTTGACTTTTGCTGTCTGTATAACTCACTGATTCCAACAAAGCCGAGCGAATAATTACCTTACAATACTCCGATTGGAAATTGTTCTTGATAGCTATTTATATGTAACGTTCCATTTAAATCCCACTTTCCCATGTCCTACATACACCCAACCATCAACATGAAAGTGTCAACATCGCCCTGATCAAGATATTTTCCAGTTGATGCCCTTTACATGTGTAAATTGTGGCGATTTAGATGCGTATCAAAGGAAAACGACCGCTTTCTAACAATAATTGCCGTTTCTTCCCTCAGGTTAGATGTTTTATTGATACAAATCGTGATAACAGAATTGAATGATTTAGAACATTAAGTTAACAATCCTACTATTTTTTATATATTTTATTTAGGCATAATTTAGTCCAATTAAATGTTACTCTAAAGTACACGTGTAAAACATACAGGAAAAGGAGAAATAATACATAAACATACATGCAGACCTACCTTCATACATACATACATACATACATACATACATACATACATACATACATACATACATACATACATACATACATACATACATACATACATACATACATACATACATACATACGTACATACATACATACATACATGCACACACACACACACAGATACATACATACATACATACATACATACATACATACATACATACATACATACATACATGCATACACACACAGATACATACATACATGCATACATACATACATACATACATACATATATACAATACATACATACATACATACATACATACATGCACACACACACACACAGATACATACATACATACATACATACATACATACATACATACATACATACACACACAGATACATACATACATACATACATGCACACACACACACACAGATACATACATACATACATACATACACACACAGATACATACATACATGCATACATACATACATACATACATACATACATACATGCACACACACACACACAGATACATACATACATACATACATACATACATACATACATACATACATACATACATACATACATACATACATACACACACAGATACATACATACATACATACATACATACATACATACATACATACATACATACATACAATACATACATACATACATACATACATACATACATACATACATACATACATACATACATACATACATACATACATACATACATACATGCATACATACTTTTAATAATATCCTGATTGACTATACATTAGTAGGTGGGGGAGGAGGTATCAAATGAAGTACAAGACAGGAAAAAAAACAGTGTCACAAGGGATACTGGAGGAAATTATTACGGGATCTATGCTGTTATTATGATATCTTTTTGCGGTTGATGGATTCTGCAACTTTCATAATTCTGGTGTAGATTTACAAACCCTCATCAGGTTTAGCTTAGTGTCAGATATCTGTGATGCCAAAAGCGATTACTGGATATAAATTTTGAATGTTGAGAGGTTTTATTTTTGTCACTTTATTTCGAAGTGTTTGGAATACCATTACGATTGATTGATCAAAAGATCTGCTGTTACAACTAAACACAAGATAAAATATCTCAAAATCATACATTCTTGTTTGTTCTCAATAGAACGTAGAAAACTCGTGGACATCACATATCAATACAACACTATACAACAATTATGGCCTAACCATCACCATTGTTTCCTAAGTGTCTACAGTATAACATGATTCAAATTACGATATGTTTTATTGATCTAGCATTGTCGAACTTGAGACATAATGTGATTATCATGTTTATTGATCGACAGACATTTTTTCAACAGCATCGGTGCACAAAAGATTTGGCTTGGTTTGATTTTGGTGTTTTAGGGCTCAACAAGAGAGGCAGATTGTGTAGTACACCTGGGTTATTATTAGGTGAGTAAAATACCTGGTCTAATGACACGCCACTGTGTCCTACCCGGTCTGAGATGGTGGGATTCGAAACCGCACCCTTTTAAGCACCATTAACGTGCGCTAAACGCTAAGCCACCACGACCAATGCATCAATTACTGGGCTCGTAAAACACGCAGGAGGTGCAACGGGCACGTTCTACAAACTTTTGGTATTATGAGGAAAAATGGACATATCTCCCAATAAAGGACATTAGAAGAACAGTTGCTACTGCAATTTCCGTTAAATCGAATTCGCTCGATAACTTGTTATCGTCATTTTTCTTTATCCCTTACAATACAGAAACTATTAGGATAACTTTCTTTAACGAACATCAAATGTGTAAAGGTTATGCTCTAATATTGCGCTTTCTTTCTCTTTCTATTTGTTTAAAATTGCGTGTAGAAATTATATATAATAGGACCTACTCAGCTGCGATCAAATATCCTTCTTTAATAATACAATAAAATAAAAAACAAACAACGGAAATATCTTTTTTTCTCGTACATGTAAAAACCCTCCACAAATGTAATAACTGTACATGCTGGTAATGCAGTTAATTACATTTGACGGAGTATATTGCATTTTCTGAGATTGCTTCATTAAGCAGGGAAAATAAATTCCTTTAAAAACAGTAACTGTCCACTTAATAAGATTCATTACATTTGCAGATGGTAATTACATTTGTGGGTATACTTACAATCCGTAAATGTAATATTTTTCCATCAAAGTAGTAAATACATATGTTGGTAGCACAGTTCATTGCAATAACGGAACTTTATTATATTATGAGAATACTTTCAGCACAGTAATTTTTAGTCTTGTACATACAATCACTGTACGTACTGGTAATGTAATTCATTGCATTTAAGAAAGCTAATTACATTTACAGGATGGACTTCCAATGCAATATACGAGATGAATATCAAATGTAATAACAATGTAACAAATCTCAATAAAAATAATGAATGCTTACAGACATATTGCTGTAATAGCGAGACAGTTTGTCAAATTGAGGTATTTGTTCACATAGTTCTTCTTAATGGAAACAAAAGTGAACAGCGGATACAAATTAAACGATTGGCTTAATATTTAAGATCTTGCTGAGCAAAGAATGGTAATGTTGTTTCTTCAGTGAATTGTATTTTTTCTTCTTCCAGTAATTGATTGATATATTGATTGCAGGTTTGATCAATTCACTTTTAATGAATAGATTTATTGATTTATATCATGGACTAAACAGTTTAGTACTTAAGCGATTATCTGAGCAATTACAATTTTATTTGAATATCTACTTAAAGATAAATGTGTTCACTGTGTAAGGATCATTTGTTGATTAACTTAACTAGTATGTGTCTGTAAACTTTAGAACCACAAAACGAAAATTGTATGATTCAATTACTGATAAAAACTTCTAAACTTTCAGTGCTATTAGAAAACAAATTAAACCTGACTTTGGAGAAAAGTGAAGCTGTTGAAAATTATATAAACGTATTTGACACCTTTCCGCGTCCAAGCAGTATTTTCGCTATTCATCCACGTATTTACTGCGAAACGGGCAGACCAGATAATATGTGTATTTTAGAGAAAAAGAAAGAAACAGAACAGGAAAGATTAAAGAGAAAACTGAGCATACCTAAGCCATCAGCTATATCTCTGGAATGCTCTAAAACTAGAAGATTATGGCCGTAACGGTCAAGTGGCCATTATTTGCTTAATGTATGTTTACATGCTTGCATAATTTGTTTGCATTGATATATTTATATCAGACATAAAGACTGTGATTAAAGTCAATAATTACCCGAGTAATACTATATTAGACATGCAGATTGTGATTTACCCGAGTCGATTTGCACATTTGCATTGTAATAAAGATTTCAAGCGATGATTTTGCTAGCCTGCACCGCATGTGACAGATGAAGTACAGGTAGTTAACGAAATGCGGCGTTGTAAATCAACTACCTTGAGCAGCTCGTCTTGACATGTCAATGAAAAGTTTTTCTTTACTTACGAAATATGCACAATTATTTCACAAATACTCTTGATATTTGATGTGACACTAAACAAAAATTCATTTTTACATGATCGGGCCGGTTATGGCAGATTTGACTCCTCGCTTTTGTTCGATAAACTGAACTCAGAGGAAGATCTCATACTACATCAGTACAGGAGTTTTTTGATACATAATTCAAGTATTTTGTATTTGAGCATGTAACAATAACGACAATTAACTGTTTTATAATGGTTAACGTCTACTTCTTGATATTAAAGGACGTGGAAAGGCCTCATGGAAATGATAGAATTATTGAAAAGAAAATAGCATTTTTTGGGTAAACAAAATGTTTTATCCTTAAGAGTGTAATTACTTTGCACTTGTCCAATAGGTCAGAAATTTACCAAAATATTCATAGATTAGAATTATATATACCAAACTATGAAGGCGCACAACGGGCTCATGCACAAATCGTTCAGTTAACTTAAAGGCCGAGATCAAATTATAAAATAATCTTGATTTGTAGTTTCATTTCATTTGTTGTTTTAAGATCTACTAATAGACAGGTCTTAGCAGTGCGAACTTTTCAAGAGCTTGGTTTGCAGTAAGCCTGTTCAGATGTAGACACGATCACAGATAATCAATAATCAGTTAAGAGTACTCTATATATCGATTAACATACAATGCAAGGCATGGCATGACTGAATAACTAGCAATATTCTTTTCTCACTTTATGTAATTTGTATCAAACATTTAAAATAAAACTGTTTCTCAACTGACAAAGTATCCAATACAAATCTGAAAATATTAAATATTGGAATGGTCAGGACGTGACACCGATCTTCGGCACAACGGGAAGTCTACTAGCATGAGCATATTTCGATACAGCCAATTACCAATGCATGCGTGCACACAGAATAGCAATCTGAGAAAATTATATAACGTCTTATGAATGTATCAGTTCTAGAAACTCACACAGAATATCATCTCTCTCTAGTCTCAGAATTGAAAATTCATGAACAAAAGCAGACAAAGATATAAACCTGAAATGATTGCATTGCTAGATAGAGGAGTGCATGGATATATAAAGACTAAAAATACATATCTAAAAATATATACACATACCTCTTTACCATACCATATACTTTAAGCACGATATGCTATGAATACATTCGGATGATACTCAGAAAAGAGTACATAACGTGCCTCAGAACGGATTATATATCTTGCCGCAGAATGGACTACATACCTTGCCCCCGAACGGATTTCATAGCTTAACCCAGAAAGGAGTTCATAGCTTGCTCCAGAAAGGAGTGTTTAGCCTTCCCCAGAAAGGAGTATATAGCTTGCCGCAGAAAGGAGTATATAGTTTGCCCCAGAAAGGAGTACATAGCTTGTGTCAGAAAGGAGTATACAATTTGCCCAAGGAAGGAGTACATAGCTTGCCCTAGGAAGGAGTACCTAGCTTGCCTCAGAAAGGAGTATATAGCTTGCCCCAGAAAGGAGTATATAACTTGTCTCAGAAGAAAATACATAACCAGTTTTAAAAAATGATTGCATATGTTGCCCCAGGAAGGAGTGAATGACGAGCCTTGAAAGGGGTATATAGTTTGCCTCAGAAAGGAGTACATATCTTGCCCTAGAAATGAGTACATAGCTTGCCCCATGACGAAATGCATAGCTTGCCTCAGAAAGGAGTATATAACTTGCCACAGAAAGGGGTACATAGCTTGCCCCAGGAAGGAGTACATAGCTTTCCCCAGAAAGGAGTAAATAGCTTGCTCCAGAAAGGAGTGCATACCGAGCCTTGAAAGAAGTACATAGCTTGCCCCAGAAAGGAGTACATAGCTTGCCCCATGACGAAATGCATAGCTTGCCTCAGAAAGGAGCATATAGCTTGCCACATAAAGGGGTACATAGCTTGCCCCAGGAAGGAGTACATAGCTTTCCCGAGAAAGGAGTACATAGCTTGCCCCAGAAAGGAGTGCATGACGAACCTTATAAGGAGTACATAGCTTGCCTCTGAAAGGAGTATATAGCTTGCTCCATGACGAAATACGTAGCTTGCCTCAGAAAGGAGTATATAGCTTGCCCCAGAAATGAGTACATAGCTTGCCCCATAAATGAGTACATGGCTTGCCCGAGGAAGGAGTAGATAGATTGCTCTAGAAAGGTGCACATAGATTATCTCAGAAAGGATTACACGGCATGCTGTACAAAATTGTCCACTAGTTGCTACATATAGTTATAGAGTACATCCATCAATAGCTAAAATGTCAGAAAGAACATTGTAAGAATAAGGGTAACTTTTAATAAATCAGTAAAGAAATACAAAATGAGCGTATGCCTTAGAATGCATTCACGCTACGCAGTCTGCACACAGAGCAAATTTAGATGTGCTAGTTTGCCATTGCACTACCTCGACAGATGGTGCAAATTTACACAATATGCAAATATCCCTACAATTGCCAATCCATTCACATAACGAAATACACACTTTGTAAACTTTGCATACGTAGACGAATTTGAACACGTATGTCACTTTTTCCCTTAGAATAATATATGGTAGCCTCGCAAAACAGGTGCTCTGAGTGCAAATAAACAAATTTAAAATCAAAATTGAACAGCACTTGAACATATAAATTATTTCGACCGCAAGAAATTGGGTTAAACAACAGTGTTATTTACTAACGTTAATTGTTATGGAAAATAGTATACACAACAATTACGTACAATAACTGACTACAGTTGGACATTTATTTATCTGTAAATGCCAAGATTCTATGATTAGCGTAATTATTAATTACCTCCGTCTTAGAGTGAATAAATGAAAGCGTCCTCCTTGGTATACTAAGTTAAAGTTTATCACGAACCGTTATCAAAAGAGCCAGCCAGATAGACAGATGACTCTTTAAAGTAGTTTGACTTTTCTATAGTATGACAAACTAGCCGGTGTAGCTGTCACGTGAACATGACCATAAAACAGAGAAATTAAGACTTACGATAGCAACATGGACCGTCTTTGAGCGACCTGTTTTGGAATGTCTCTCAGACGTCAACTACATGTACATGTTCTTTGATTTGCGCGTTCAAAATCGCACTAACAAGAAGAATTAGTCTTGGAACAACAAACCATCCTTGTCCGTATTCTCTACCTCTTCCAAGCCTTAGTACAATATTCGCGAATAATGTTCGTCACATTAGTACAACAAAGTTCTCTTGTCAATAACGAACTCGCCAAAACACATGTATCTTCGTTAGCATGAATTTGTCCGAGGGAATCAAAGTAATTTAAAATCAAAATTGCGGGGGTATGCCGACAAAAAACCCCAAAGGTAATTTATATTAACCAATGGGCTTTTTAAAACATTTTTCGGGGTGGGGGCTGGTAACTGGCACACCTTGCGTCCCCCTCCTCGTGCGGACGACTATGCAATCACGCATTCTATATTAATGACTGTATAAAGATCGCTTAGCTCTTATTTTGATAAAGTGCTCCATATAAGGTATATGGCCAGTACATTTTGCATCACTCACATTGTTTTTAGATAAACTTCTTATCCTGTTTTCATTGTGGTCTATATATACAGCATATACTAGATCGTTTAGATCCGTTGTTTGTTGCCGCTACTGTTTAATATCAGCAATAGAATATGCTATGATAAATCTCTGCATAGGTAAGGACGTTTAACGTGCACACTTATCCACCCCGTATTTTTAGTTTGTCTGTATAAATAGGGGTTATTTTATGTAGTTTGAACACGTTTTTTTATGTGCTTCTACAGTCTATTTTTTGTGTTAAATTTCCACCAATTCATGACATTACAATGTAATTCTTTTTCAAGTAAGAAACGTTAGTGAATATTGAAGTCATTACCAATGAAAGTGATTTTATAAGGAAACAGAAGTTCACACTGTCGTTTGCTCTGATATCATACCAACGACGAATAAATGCCCAACTCTGAAATCTCATAAATATATCGCAAACACTAGACCAAATTACTTGCAATAGCAATATGCTCGGTTTATGCATGGTTTAATTCGTTTACCTTCCGCTCAGATAATAAATCACTCTTTTCACATCGGTCCGAATTAATACTGGAGAAACATGCATCAGAGAAATGCTTTATGACAAAGTCAGCACGTATTTCTACACAATTCAGTAGCCCTTATGTTGTGTATTGTTTCCGTTATTTCCAAGCAAATGCGATTTTCGCGTGATGTTCAGACTTGAATACACGTACATCAAAGCATTGATAAAGTCCTGATAATCTCAATTACCTAAACAAAATCTCCGATACAATTCATGATTGCAAATTATCAGGGGAGTAGTGTAATAATAGAAGGTTTGGAGTTTTTGGATTTTGTCCTACTTGTCTATGTCAAAGCTTTCTTCAATGCAATACTTTTCTCGTGTAGGCGTCTCGTGGTAACTTTATTTGGCGGGTTTATGAGTGTAGCTGTGTGTGGTGTTAGGATAAAGGCATGGGAGTATCCATCGATAACCCAAAACAAACAGCTTTTATCACACTATTGATTATGAAACCATGCAAGTGATGATTATGGTTAAAAATCTCGACACAATTCAAGTGTAGTCCACTAAGTGAGATTATTATAGAGGCGCCTCAGCAGACTGACAAACATTTATTCGATTTTCGCTGCCTGCTAATCGGGTGATTAATGCTCCGGTCCAGTATCTGTGCTCGGAGACATCGGCGGTTTTTCATTCCACCAACAAGGCTAATCGTTTTATCTTCGATGGCCATCAGGTGCAGTTTGGTAATTGTATTGATGACTGCTTTATGCCACCGCGAGAAGTTCTGATTTAACACGTATTCGCGAATGCATTTGTACCGAAATTGTTTTGTCAGTATAGCCCGTGACTGATATGACTCCAACAACAAATCCGATAGTGGCTGTGGTCAGAATTCCATCAACGTCAAGGCCAACGATGGTCGCGGCGTTGATTCCGTAAATAGCATCTACACACACGCGCGCGCGCGCGTTTGTATTCCACGAGGAGCTAGGTTCTCTTAGTGATTTCATCTCGCAGCTGTGGTTCCGCTTCGGTTATTTGTCTAACTGCGGTACGTTTGAGGGCCTATTATGATTCTGTTACTACTCTGCAGACGCACTTCTAACCAATTATTCTTTGTCCTGCTATTGTTAAGACTCTATGGTTTTTAACTATATAACAGAAATACAAGTTCTGAGCAATTTTCTCAGTGAGGAAAGTATTTATCTACCACTTTTCCTTGCCAAAGGGTCACTAATTTAATATTTCGGTAGGATCAAAACCTAAACATGTGAGTAAAGAGAGGGTGGTAGATGAGTGTTTTCAGCCTGCCACTTCTCACTTCTCTTTCTTTCATTTCCATTTCTTCTCTGTGTATATGCATAGGCCCCGCCCCCCTCCCCGGTCTCTTTCTCTGCACTTGTATTTCCCTCTCTTCCTTGTCCTCTCTATTTACTTTCTCTGCATTGATATTTCTCTCTTCTCTCGCTCTCTACAGTTATATTTCCCTCTCTTATTTTTCCTCTCGGCCTTTCCTCTCTGAGCATTTCTCTCTTGCTGTCTCTCTCTCTCACTCTGTGCATTTCTCTCCGGCAGTCTGTCTGTCTGTCTGCACTTGCGTCTCCTTTTTCCTATTTCTGAATTTTTAGTTCTATAATTTGTTTCTGATGCTGAAGCTACCTTAATTCCAATTCCGTCTTGGTTTCTCAGATTGTAATTCATTTCATTTCGTATCAAAACCAGAAACAGACTTAATAGTTAAACGCAAAGCTCTATCATCCTAAATTGCCTTTCCAACCAAATACTAAATAAAAATAAATAAAAATTCTCAGGAAATATATTTATATGCATTTAGAAGCCAGTCTCAGAATTAACAAATATGAATTCTGAAACTTAGAATAATATTAGCAAGGCTATTGTTTCAGATTTAAATTGATATGGAGTGCTCTAAACTTTCTGCTTCATATTATAATAAAGTGGCACAATTTGAAGTTCGCATGCAAAGTTAAGAGACACCATGGTTCGATGCTATATTGAACAGCATCATCTAAGCGAAGATGTCATAATGTCCATTTTTGTATTCCCTCGTCCGATTTGTTCAGTCCTCTAGTCATACTTAAGTAAACCATCTCATTAGATCAGAGGCAAGTAACTCGTTGCATGTTATTTCGGCGGTTGGCGTGGTGGGTGGGGTTCTTACAAGAAGTTAAAAATAACATCTTGCAATGGGCAAGATATGTCCTATCCAAAAGCACCAGTCATGTACATGTACTAAACGAGAGTCGCCGGAAGACGAAACTGGTGCTATCAATTGTACATTCAGAATTAAATACCTTGAAGAAAACCAAAAACATCTTGGAGTTGTGGTTTTAGTTATTTCTTTTACAGGTAGCAGTATTTCTAACAAGTATCCTTAATGTTAAAAAGTAAGAATAAATTGGGAACTCCTGCTTTGAACACAGTCTCTAGAACTGATTCACAATTTTCAGCTGCTTACGAATCCTCATTATTACCCAATATAGTAGGAAGATTATATCTAAATAAATTCTTATTTTATTTTATCTGAGTAAAATTTAGTTATGTTGAGAGGTCAAGGTAGGACAGTTGGGTTAATTGCTTAACGCATCTTCAGTGCAAGGGGGCGGGGGCATATTGTTTTAATGAGGAGCCCCTAGCGAAACCTTTGCGATGAGTCAAACTTTCCACTGTCAAACGCGAGGATGTTTACAATGATAAAGAAAACCACCGAGATACCGACTTCTATTTATAACAAATTGCTGGGATATATGCGAACATTTTATCCCTTCAAAATCTGTTACTATCTGGATTACATGTGTTTGAAATCGATGGATTTTACGTTCGGATTATCAGATCACGGTTTAGTGAAATCTCGTTTGCATAACCTTCAAATGAACACAAAATTGTAATCGAGCTGTGGTTTGTGGCCAACGAACAATAGCTGTAAGTCCGAAAAGAATCTGAAAGTGCAATGTGAGATGACGTGTAAGCAGGAACTAGTTCTTTGATGTGAAAAAGAAAAGAATCGTATACGGTAAGAGAAGGACAGTGATACTGGTACTTCTAAATTTGACTCCACATCGCAACCGTATAATGATAAAGATCATGAACATAAATCATGTTCTTGGTTCTAATCAAGGTTTATAGAAATGAACATTCAATGAAGTTGTGGAGTTTCTTGTTTGCTTTGGGGTGGGTGGGGGTAGATGTGTATTTTAGAGATTAATACAAGAGATGATATCAGCGGAGAATGCGTATTGAAAACAAATTTTATTTGTTTTAGAACAAATAATCATGAATATGTTTTAGTAGGATATATGCGATTCTGGCTGCGTCCCCAGACAACCGTTATATGATTATCACACATTAGCACACTACAACATTTCCTCGAAACCAAACTAATTTTTACCCTACCTACCACAGTATGATTCCTCGTGAAGACACAAACTAACTTTTTAATTTAAAACAACCAAAACCTTAGCGGGTTTTAAACTAAAGTTAAATTATTTCAGCAATGAACTCAGCTGTGACCCTTTCTAAATAGATAAAAACCGTGGCGTCGCCGATTGAAAGAAGAGAAGCTGTGACTATTTAATTCCTGGAGCTCTTTCAATTAGATACTAACTAAATTTAGAAGGATATGCTACCAGCCATTTGTTATATTTTTCAAATGTATAAAACTGAGATGAACATATACGATAAATGCGGTGTTATTTATGTAACTACAGTTACAGGTAAGCTGAAATGCACAAGTTGTTCTCTTTCAAATCTTAATATTTACTTACTTGATTAGATTCATAACAACGGTACTGATAAACGACGAGAGCAAAAACTATTATTACTTGCTTTTGTTAAGTATATTTAATTTAAATGTTAGTCTGTTATTTAAAAAAAAAGTATATTTCATTACATGTCATTGTAATGTAACATTGTTTGTTGGACTTTGTCTTGTCCAAAATTGAGTTTATTTCTGATTGACTTTTGTATATATATATTTCATTGATGTATACAACTAATAATAGCTTCAATATTCTCTGTGTATGAGCTTATCAACCGAATTCTTTCTTATTTAGGTAAACAGGAAGCTGTAAATATTCTGATCAGGGTCAGGGTTTTGGAGACTCCCAAGTGAATTTTATAAGTTATTGTGTTGTAAGTAAACAAGGCTCATTAGATCATGCTAGAAGGTTATTTTCCATTAGATAATGGTTGTTTTATAAAATACTAATGTGACTTGAGGTCACGCAGAGAACTATATTATCTTGTGACTGTGAGGATTTTACCAGTTGTGCTTAAACACCTAGCACTTTAAATTGTATTATGTTGTGACCAGCTTTGGCTGAATTTTTATTTTCGTCAAATTATTGAATTCAAGTGCTTATTTTCTCTGGAAATACAAAAGTGCTCTGACAAAATTCTTGGATAAAGTCAGTCACTGGAATTTATACTGAATTCAAACCTGGAATAATATTTATGTGATTCAACAAAAGACTGTTGACACATCAGTACTTTGTAGGCTATAACAGACACGCCGTCGCCTTCAATTCTGGATCTTTTCGGAATTTGATCTGAGTTTTATTTACGACTTTTTATTACTAGGACTTCAGTCTTTAATTCTTGGATTATTTTTTGGGTTTACTTCGCATTACCGTAAGCTTTTATTTCTTCTCATTTGTCTCTGTATTCTACGGAAATAAATTATTTGCTACATTTTACAAAGCTTGTTTTCTTCACTCTTTTATGTTACTTATTTTAAGAGCATATACTCGTAATACTATCGAGGAGTCTTGCAGGATACTGACGTTTGTCGAATACATTATACTGTGGATTACATATATACTTGATCTTGTAATATATTTAAGAAGATGAATTAACATGGATGGCAATATAACTTTTCCCAGGATCTAACGTGGAACAAAATCTTAGACGAATTTTTTTAACTGAATGAAACAAGTAATGTAGATAGTTTACAAAGAACCACGAAAAGAAAAATCAATAACAAGAAGAGCTAAAAGAGGAAGACAAACGTCCAGCAGTAAAAAAGAAGAAAATAATGGACAAATAGATTTCTAGTTATTCTACATCACGGAAACAGATATTGCATTGGATTTCCAAAATTCCAATAGTTCAGCCAGGTCTAGCTCTGTAGGAAAGGGATTAGGGCAACGTGGATTAGGAAAGAAAAGGGATTAGGGCAACGTGCCCAATCATTGGTATAATTACGTTTAAACTTCAACAATCTGCTGAGGAAAAAACGAAAGTATATCTTGATTGATATGATACCAAGTAACGCAAATGACCCTACAAATTGGTCTAAATTAGATAATAATATAAATGGATATCTAACAATATATACTCATGGAACATCTAAATATAGCATAGGTGAGAAAGTTCGAAAGGATATTTCCTCATTTCTAGGAAGAAATATTTTCGGCCAGACAAGTAATGTTATGTCTGTAATTGGAAAATTTAAAGAGAGAAAATTTAGTGTGAGCATTGTACGAGGCAACGTTATGTCTGCATGACAAACAGGATGAGAAGTTCAAAGTTTGAAAGAAATAGAATAAGAGAAGAAATGAGGGGTAAAAAAAAAATCAGTTTTCGTAAATTGGAAATGAGACGATGATTCATTTAATAATTGAGAGAAAAATTAACATATTGGGTCGCCAAAATAAATGGAATACATAAAATTAATTCCTACACATTTCAAAGAACCATTTCAGAATTAAAAGGGATGATTTGTTTTGAATGAAAGCTATGGTGAGATTTAATATGATGATATAATACCACGTAATATTTCTCCAAAAGATATTTTCCTGTAGCAGAGGTTCGCAGAATAATATAATTAACACTATCTCTACTCTACAGTAGACAAATGTATAACGACGGTTAAAATTACACAAAACAAAGATATAGTTACGTAGATATTTTAATTGTATTTGATGGTAACAACTCTCCTTAATTTGGAATAAAGGAGCTATCAAACTTAATATCATGTCAAATAAGCCAAAGGATAAAAAAAAAAAAAACGGTTTTTGGTATGAATGCCTGAACTATTATAATTCTGAAATAACCGAAACTATGATGCAGTGAGATATATAACACACTAGACATAATGCCTGGATAGAGGTTCTTTTGTTAATTTCATGAACTGTCCTCACCATTTAAAAGCTGAAAAGTATCAGTTAAGCTTCAGCGGATCCGGAATTACCAAAGATGATTATATTCTAATGATGTCATGAAAAAGTTCAAATTGGTATCACGTGCTGACTTACATTACTAATACGTAACCCAAGTATTAATGAATATGACTTATCTCCTTAAAGGCAATTAATAGAAGATACAATTGGATATAATAAAATAGTTTTAAGATAATATGAAATAGTGCAACAGCCAACAGCAACGTCCATTCTCTGTATAATAATGAATGGATAATATGCCATCAGTTGGATCTGTGAATTGTGCCTCTCTCAGGATGTTCTTCTATAGTGATACAACTTTATATTTAGGTACCGGAGATTAAAACACTTAACATTCAAACAACAAATGGATATATATCTTTGTTTACTTTGTAAATTCCGATATTATAATAGATTTCCTTTTTGCTGGAAGCTTCTCGAAATTTTCTTTAATTTTTATTTTCTTTCCCTCTTATAAAGAATTTTTTAGCTCTGCTATATATTTGGTTTTCACGATTGCTATTTCCTGATGATTTTAAGTTTCATTTTCTTGTGCCTCTTGTACCAAGTAATTATGAAGTTGAATTCTTCTGAACCTATGACGTCATAGCTCATTGTCTTGAGCACTATAACTCCAATAATGTTTACCTCACTAATTTTGGTTGAGGTTACAACTGTGACGTGTCGTGTTTTAAAGCTAAATTAGCTTTCTTCGAAAGCTTTTACAAAAATTATCAAGGTTGACCAAATCCGCTATAAACTAAATGGATTATACATTCTGAGCTATTCCTGCAAGCCCTCAGCTATCAGCTTCTATACACATCTTACCTGAAGCTGTTGTCATGCTAACGTTTACCCTGTTGAAATACGTGTATGCCTTTCTATACTTTCTTCTTACACCTTTGTAAAGTTCGATAGCTTTTATCAAATCATTGTTAATATCATCGATCTTTTGCAAACCAAATTAATTCCGTTATCTGTAGATGGTAATAATAGACACAGAGGAGGTGCACTTGGTAAGTTTGCTCCTATTTTGATAAGAAACAAACAGTTTTGATATAGGACTATTGCTTGTAAAATCAGAGGTAGGACTAGCAGTGACAGGAGTTGCTTGTTAGCTATAAAAAGTTTGTGAAACATATATCATGGAATTCAAAATATCCCAAACCCAAGTTGTCTTCCAAATTCATCTGTACGTGGATCTGTTTTCTTTTGTACTGTCTCCATTTCAGTTTGCTCGATAAACTTTCGATTTCTTCGGTTTTATTCGCACTACCTTCTATTTAATTATACAGAAAATCAAGTGAGTAAAGCGAAAAAAGTTCTAGTTAGTGTAACTATAGTTATAAAAATTACTGTTAAGCAGGTCGCATGAACTTAAATTGTATTGAAGAATATGTTGAAAGGTACAATTAGTACAATCTCAGTAGTATTAATAGTAAATGGCGGCCAAGATACGAACAAAATGCAACACAATGTCATTACAGAGTACATCAAAACCAGTCCGTGTAAGTAATGCTACGGGTCGATGGTTTCCAAACCCAAGGTCTTGACTTAAAATCAGGGTCGCGAGGATGTAGTGGTTGGAGGGTCACCAGGATTTTTTGAGGGTGTCAAATCTTATCAAGATGTGCAGAAGGTGTTGATAGACTCAGAAAAACTACTTTTTTCGGGTACCGGCTAAAAAAGGTTGGGAACAACTGCGTAGGTCATCCCAAAAAACTTGGAGACAAATAAATAGGAATTATTTTGCAAATGGGAAACATACAAGTAGAAAATATGCAAATTAGTACATAAATCAAAGGTATAAAGGCTTTGAATAAACGACATGTCCCACATCTCAAGAGCTACAGTTATAAATGCAATCATACAACGTATCAGACCTGTTACAAATTTAAAACTCCTTCATGCTCCATCAACTCCTTCATGCTCCATCAACAGAATTTGAGCAAAAGTAGTTAGATGTCACAAAACCTTTGGTGTTGTTATACATGCTCTAGACACAGTTCATAATATTCATTGTGGTCGCTTGACTTTACTGATCCAGAATAACAGAAATAAATGCGTTCACTGATCCAGACAAACAAAACTAAATGCTTTCACTGATCCAGAATAACATAAATAAATGCTTTCGCTGATCCAGAATAACAGAAATTGTATATAGGATCTCTGCCCATATCTTATTCCTTTTATAACCTTTGATTGGCGGCTAATTACACTGGTCAACAGTGAAATCATTACTGACTTGAAAAGGCCCTAATCTGTAGTATTTTGGTGTGCCGAACACGAATATAACCGTGAAAAATTTGTATTGGCTCTCGTTTTGAAGATATTCATATACCTCATTTTCTATGTTTCACTGTGTAAATTTCTCCAGTAGGACTGCAGCAACATCCGGAATAATGATGTAACATTGCATAATACCATCATGCTCACATCATCCACAGTTGATTGCATCATTTTCTGATGCAATGCAATACTAATGCCATGCAGCTGCTGAAGTAAGTTGACGTCAGCAGTGTACTATACATGTGTAGGCCTATTATACTAATGCCAGGCGGCTGCTGAAGCTGACGTAAGCAGTGTACTATATAAAGCCCAATCAGATAGGTTCAGCATTTAAAATATTTTAGACGTTGTGCGAGACAGTTCAAGCTACTGTTACATAAAACTTATTATTTTATCCATTTACGTACAATAAAGAACAGTAATGCCTCGAAAGTGTGTTAATACCGCGGACAATTTTTGCTATATTTGTGGGGAAGTGACATTTGCCAACCAGAAGAAAAGTATCAATTCTCAAGTGAAGAAGGCATATCATCTTTACTTCGGATGCAAGGTTGGTGACCAAGACAAGCCTTGGGCTCCGCATATATGCTGTGCTACATGTACAACACAGCTTTCACAGTGGTTGAATTGCAAAAGGTCATCAATGCCGTTTGCAGTCCCAATGGTGTGGAGAGAGCCAAGCAACCACCTAAATGACTGTTACTTCTGCTTGGTTCCTCCTCTTTCCGGCGGAATAACGAAGCGAAAGAAGTCGAGAATAGTCTACCCAAACATTCCGTCTGCATTGAGACCAGTTCCACATGGTGAGGGACTTCCTATTCCAGAACCTCCAGCAGAATATTCTCTTGATTCATCTGACGAAGACAAAGGTGAGTCGACCTGTTCTTCTCCTGGTCCATCAGCATGCAGTGATCCAGATTTTCACTGTGGTGCATCATCAACCCCACACAGAATAACACAGGAAGAACTAAATGACCTGATTCGTGATTTGGACTTATCAAAGAACAAGGCAGAATTGCTAGGATCAAGACTCCAACAATGGAATCTTCTAGAAGAAGATGTCACAATTACTGCATATCGAAAGCGCCACCAGCAATTGGAGCCTTTCTTCAGAAAGGAAAGTAATCTGATATTCTGTTCCGATATTGAGGGCCTCATGAATGCTTTAAAAATCACTCATGACCCACAAGAATGGAGACTATTTGTGGACTCTTCGAAACTGAGTCTCAAGGCTGTGCTTTTGCACAATGGAAACATTCTTCCATCTATTCCAGTAGCGTATGCTGTCCACATGAAAGAGACATACGATAACTTAAGGCAGCTACTGAATTCCATTGAGTATAACAAGTACAGCTGGCACCTCTGTGGTGATTTGAAGGTAGTTGCCCTTTTAATGGGACTGCAGCAAGGATATACAAAATACATGTGTTTCTTATGCGAGTGGGATAGCCGAGCAAGGGAAATGCACTACATGAGGAAGGAATGGACTCACAGGCAGAATGTAGCCATTGGAGAGAAGAATATCCAACACCCAGCTCTGGTTGAGGCTCAGAAAATCTTGCTACCACCCCTTCACATCAAACTAGGTTTGATGAAGAACTTCGTGAAAGCCATTGACCAGACTTTGCCAGCATTCCGATACCTGCATGAAAAATTCCCTCGACTCAGCGAAGCAAAGATTAAAGAGGGAGTTTTTGTGGGTCCTCAGATTCGAGAGCTTTTCAAAGATGACCGGTTCAACAACTTGCTGGAAGGTGACGCGAAACAAGCATGGAATGCTTTTCGCCTAGTTTCTACAAACTTCCTCGGAAATGTTAGGGCAGAAAACTATAAGGAACTAGTAGAAGACATGTTGATGAAGTATAAGAAACTTGGCTGCAATATGTCTCTAAAGATTCACTTCCTTCATTCCCATTTGGATTTCTTTCCTAGCAACTGTGGTATTGTTAGTGATGAACACGGCGAACGTTTTCATCAAGATATCGCAACAATGGAACAAAGATACCAGGGAAAATGGTCCACTACAATGCTAGCTGACTACTGCTGGACACTCCTCAGAGATGCTCCCGAACAGCTGTACAAGAGACAGGCGAAGAAATCTAAGATGTAGTCAATGACTTGATTTTTTATAGGTAGGCTATTACAGTTGACCTTTTACTATTGGAATGCATTTCGTTATGTAAACATTAATTTCTTGCAGATTACAAAAAAACTAGAGCCAATTTTGCAATTTGACTGTCATATTCGTGTTCAGCACATAAAAATTGATAAGAATTGACTAATTTTATTTCAGTAACATGACTTTTGTAAAAATTTGTTGTCCAGTGTTAATATATATTATTTTATCTTTGCATTTCTGAAAGGAATGAACAAAGAAAGGGCACAACATCTTAAAATCTGAAATTTAAAGTCCATTACTTATTAATGAAACATTTGAAATTGTATAATTTTGAAAATATCAAATAATGGCTAGCAGATATTAAGGTGCTAGTTTCGGAAAATGTTTTTAACATAATGAGTACCTAAATTAATGAGCTTTGTACCTATCACAGGGTGATGCTATGCTAGTGAATTATGCACTGATGGTTGTATTGGTCTTTGAAAATTTAATTTTGTTATTTGGTGGTCTGGATAGTATCTTATTTTTTTTAAAAAAGTTAAATAAGGTTGTCTGTGGTTTCATTAGCGCAAATTGCATCCATATTACTCATTGTAGTGAATGTGTACCATTCGGGGAACGATTACTTTCAAGTCTTTCGGACGGTAACAAGCTTTCTCACGGATACGTGTTTTGTTCCACGTTCATATACCCTTCACCAAAAGCAAAAAGCAAACAAAACAATTTGTCACACACTGTTGGAATGGTGTCAGAAGTTCTTTTATTAGGAAGTTTCTATGTCAGGTAGTGCATAGCAACTAAATTCTGTACCAAACGTTGCCATGGAGACGAGGTTCCATAAGAATCGTTTGGTGCATTCGTTCCTCTTTTGTGCCGAATGAAAGGATTCAAGGAATAAAAAGTGGGGTGGGGTGGTGAAAAGAGAATATAAGGACGGGTCTGTTTTTGTTTCTAGTTTATCATGAACACTCAAAAACGCAAGATCAATTAAGTCAGAATAAAACCAATTTTCATGGACATTGGAGTTTAACGGCAAATATATTGGAACTATTCTGTAATAATCAAGAAGGCCGTGTGAAATTTGCTGGTTAAGAGCAATCATTAATGTAATAAGGAAGTATTAAAATATATCGAAATACAGGTGTATACTAGATATATCAATAATACAGAACTTTGATAGCATACAAATTATATATGAACATATTCAACTACTTTTAAACTTAAACTGTTGATCTAAAACGTACTGAAAGCAAAAGGAAGAAACTATTCCCATTTAGTTGCAGTTGTTTGCGAAAGTGTCTTCTAAAAAATCAAATAAAAAGCATTATTTTGTCACTGTCTGAATGAAAGTTGGGTACATAACATAAACAAGACAATGAATTTGATAGCCGGTGTCATAACCTACAACGTTCCGTCATGAATATAAAAGTTGTATAACAGATAGAAATGATTTGCAGCACCCGTCCCTTGATCCGTTTATGGGTTTAGTAATATGTATATAGTACACACACAACCTATAATATTTCAAATTAAGGGAGTTGTTATTAAACCAATGTACAATTGTCATGTATACGGCCTGTTCATAGTTTTATATAACTGTTTCGATTTGTGGAATATACGTACAGTATCTTCACATTCCAGTTTACATCAAACACTGTCCAAAAACCTTGCTTTTCCAGATTCAAATATGTCTTTTTAATATTTGTTGTTGTTTCTAGGTTTATTGCTTGTTTGTTTGTTTGTTAGCTTTTTATATTTCGGTTTTGTTCTTATAGAGTGAAATGCAATTATATGGCATAGTTTTACCTACAGGCCTGACATTTTCCCTGAATTTCCGAAAAGAAACAAAATACAAAGTCTTTATATAACCTTCAAGTTTTTTTAAATGATATGTTATTTCATATTTTTTTAAAACTTAGATATTTGCCGAAAGCTTCAAATGCAATATCTTGTCATCCAGTGGTTGATTAAACAACCGTTATACATCCGCTTTTCCAAAATCAAATACAACTACAGATGTATAAAAAAGAAACACGTGGAACAATATATTTTGAGCACTCCATAGATGAGGAAAGATAACATTATAATCACAGAATGGTGCCATTGGGACCACAATAAAAAATTAGTGCGAGGAGAATGTCGCTTTATTTCACTGTACCTATATTGTTGGAATGAGATTGGAATATAATGGCTGTAGAAGAAAAATTCTTCCACAAAATATGCAAAATAAACTTTTCGCAGAAGACAAAGGTATCCAGCAATGTCAATGACACCATAAAATTTCAAAGGATTATTTTGGTTGTCGTGTCCTTTGAAATAATGGAATGAATTTTCTAGTTTATATAGATATGTTTGGGGAGAACTTTCTTATAGTATACACGAGTTTCATCGAACGTTTATAATGTTGTGAATATTTCTGTTTTGCAATGACTTAAATTTTGCTGCATGTTTGTCCTCATGCCGCAATGTCTCAGTTATTAAGACGATGGACTGGTGTCTAGAAGTGTGCGGGTTTGATTTCAGTCATCTGATTGACCGGGAATGGCTGTTGTGGTGTGTCTTAGGTCGAAACACTTGCCCTGCGTTTATCAGTAATATATAATCTTGAAAAAGCGTTTCTGTCCTGTAGAGCACAAAGAAACAAAATACAAATAAAACCCACCTATCATATTTGTCTACTTGTCAACTAATTATGAATTAGTTGAAGTGCAACATCGACTAAGATATGAATAGGTAGGAAGGTGCTGACAATCACGTGACTTGAACTGCTGTAATACAACTCTAGTTATTATTTATACATTTGTTCACGCATTGTTTTAATCCATTGGATATTTAGTTGATTGTACAACATGTCGGTTTGATTTTTGGAGAATATCAACTTTTCTAGTCCAAGTCTGTTTGATGATTCCAGTTTTCTATCACATAATTTGCGCCAAACAACTGTTAATCAGGATGAGTGACAGATGATACAAAACCATAGTAATGATATGGCGCACAAAGTAGCCCTGGCATGCTATATTCCTGTGATAGAAAACATTTATATGGAAGCAACAAGGTCATTCAGGAGCATATATCACATGGTAGTTGATCGCAACTGACTGTTTTAAATTTTCGCATAGAGTCGAATATCTACATCTTTTGTACTACATCAGGATGGCAAATCTTTTTCATGGTTGTGGCTAATAGATGAACATCGCTTGAATTTTCTTGATCTAAACTGTTTATCTCCGTTTCTTTCATTGTAAATATGTACTTTTTTGTCAGTAAAATATTAATGTAGCTGAATTTTAAAATATTGTTAATCACAATAATTTTGACTAAATATACGAAACATGAGCTCTGAAAGGCTGAACAACCCAGTCTAGAGTTAGAAATAGTACCCAGTTAAATAGAGGTAGTGAATGTACTGGAAACAAATTATTTGGCTAACTGCATCGGTGGACCATGCCTGTCAACGGTACAGTTTGTCAATTTACCAAATGACTAAACCTGTTAATGGTACAGTATGTCAGTAACTAGTACAGTTTGTCAACGTAAGAATGTGACAAACCCGTCTATAGTACAACATGTCAATGTACCGATGGAACAAACGTGTCAATAATACATTATGCCAGTGTAGTGATACTCCAAGTCTGTTGACAATACAGTATGTCAACATATCGATGTGCCGATCCTGTCAATGTACAGTGGGACCAGATGTGTCAATAGTATAAGCAATCAGTTTAGAAAACCGATTTGTAGAGTTAAGGACATGTATATGAATTTTAAATTTTACCTGAGGATAAGAGTAAAACATTCTGGTATTTTATTGTTTGTGTATTTAGTTCTTGATTCTGAATTAAATCATATGATTTCACATATATAAAGTAACACAGTGCCAGTGACAGTGGATTGGAATATGTTACAGTTGTATGATACAAAGTTATATATAAAATGATAAATTAGTAACAATTTAATTCAGCAAAAACATAAAAAAGCCAACATGAAGTGATCTTCAACAACTTCCAAAGAAATTAATTTGATCCATCCCATGTAGGGCATATAGATTTCCAGACCGGATGCTACAAGCTGGATTTATACGTCTACAACCGTTAATCACGCTGCCTTAAAGTACGGCAAGTGATGACGGGTTCACACCAATACTTTCGACGTTCAGTTGACTAAGCAGTTTTCACCCCATCCTCTCTAGTTTAAATCTTGGATTATATTTCAAGTGAGAACTATTTTGTATCTTGTACTCCATTCTTACCTAGACTCTGAATAAAAAGATGTTATTAAGCGCAAATTGTGCTTTCAAAGCCCAATGGTAAACGAAAAAAAGTTGCTGATGATGACGAACAAGAATGATGATTTCAACACAGTATATTTGTCAAAGACAATATGAATGACACATGTCGGCTGGCGGATCAGTCAAATGCGACTTATTGCAATCGTACATTATAGGTTATTCTTTGTCTGACTCGAAATTCTCAAATCCAATATTTTTATTTGGATTTTATCAAGGATTTGAGTGGAAATTAAAGAGCTTAAATGTATCTGGGAGTAGAAGGAGCAAGTGAATTAATTATGATCGATGTTGATCGCATACCATCGGTTGCAATAGAACGAACCTTAATCTTTTGGCATGAAAAGGATATTGAGCATCTTTTAGAGTTACACTCTTAATAATAAAGATGGCCGAAGCAAAAAAGAGTTATTTTCAAAATAATTTATCGCTATAATATAATCGAATCCATCATCATCTCATAATTTTTTTATTTATGTGTATTGGTTGGTTAGACTGTGGCGGCGGAAGAGCGAGATTTTTGTATAAGCTAATTGAGCCTTGTTCTAATGCAAATATCATTTTCCCTTTTCATTACAATAGCATGATAACAATTCCCCGTTTCATTCCAATAGCATGACAACATTTTCCCTTTTCATTACAATAGCATGATAACAATTCCCCGTTTCATTCCAGTAGCATGACAACATTTTCCCTTTTCATTACAATAGCATGATAACAAATCTCCGTTTCATTCCAGTAGCATGACAACATTTTCCCTTTTCATTACAATAGCATGATAACAATTCCCCGTTTCATTCCAATAGCATGGCAACATTTTCCCTTTTCATTACAATAGCTTGATAACAATTCCCCGTTTCATTCCAATAGCATGACAACATTTTCCCTTTTCATTACAATAGCATGATAACAAATCTCCGTTTCATTCCAGTAGCATGACAACATTTTCCCTTTTCATTACAATAGCATGATATCAATTCCCCGTTTCTTTCCAAATAACATGACAGCATTTTCCCTTTTCATTACAATAGCATAACATTTCCCCGTTTCATTGCAAATAACATCATTTTCCTTTTTCATTCCAATAGTTTGATAACATTTCCCCTTTTCATTCCAAATAACATGACAGCATTTTCCCTTTTCCTTCCAACAGCATGATAACATTTCCCCGTTTCATTCCAAATAACATGATAGCATATCTCCTTTTAATTTCAAACAGCATAATATAGGATTTCTCCTTTTCATTCCAATTACCACTATATTCTTTCGCTATTTCTTTCAAATAGCATTATAGCATTTCCTTTTTTCATTCCACTTCTTACACCGTCCTTGAAATTTTATGAGAAACTAAACCCTCTAGTATTTTAACAACTAAATTGCAAAAATTATTTTAAGAAATTTAAAATCATTATTTACAAACATTTCCCCGAGCATTGAACTAGATTTATGTAAGAATCTGTAGATCATGTTACAGACGTTGCTTCAGATAACCTTTTGACATTGATAAGCTAAGCAGCTTTCAGTAACTAATTACATGTAATTATATTTAATTATATGTAGTAATTTGTAATAAACATGTTTCACAGACAATGATATGCAACACAGAAATATCGATCAGACGTATCACTGTTTGTATAATTACCCTTTGCCTCATTTCCATTCTTTATACATACATTGTCAAGACCTTTCCAGGAACCATGTGTGGCCTCCACCCCCCACCCCCCCCCCATTGAGTAAGTGACACTTTGACCCTCTCCATGCTTTTAATAAATAAAGTCATTGTTAATCTTACACGTCCCGGCAGTTAATGCATGTTGGTGTCCAAAGGGTTGTTTAAGTAATCGTTATTTATAGCACTACTTTAAAGCTGAATGCGCATGCATAACAAATTGGTTGTCAGGAGTAAATCGCAATTCCTTGCAATATGGGAAACAACATAGCACTTACATAATTGCATAGAAACGCAAGGCAACATTCTGGATCTAACCTTATTCCAATCAAAAATGATTTATAATCTGAACGGAAGGTCATCACAAATTATTTGCATGATTAAAGCATGTAAACTCCGAATGTACCAAATTTGTTCTGATATTTATTGGATATTTATGTGATTTCACCGATGCGAATTTCCCGATTGCTGATATATATATATATATATATGTTGTTGTGGGGTTTAACGCCATTTTTCAGCACACGATAGGCTATACATGGCGGCCAGTATTAATGGTGGCGAAAGAACCCGGGAAAACCCCAGAAAGAACCACCGACCCAGGAGAAGCTACTGGCAAGCTTTCTCACATACCCACATTGTATATATATATATATATATATATATATATATATATATATATGAAAACGTCCTATGAGTTTTATATCTAATTTAATATGACAAGAAGCGGATCAAGAACAATATGTCATTATCTTGACACATACAATGCCTTGATATACTATTATACTATTACTGCTAATTACATCAATAAGAAGAAGAAGAATATGGAAATTCAGTAGCCGAATATGGTGAACAAATAATTATTCATTTAGTGTTATCCTGTTAATGGAACATCGAATAAAACAAAGGCATAAGAGATAAGACTGACAACAAATAGAATAACCGAAACACATCAGACATTGAAACTATTATAGAGAAAAACAATGTTATGAGATCTTAGTGTCATTTTATGAAATATCAGTGAAGGCTTGATGTCACCACTTGAAGTCCCAATTTTCTTTGTGATCCATGTTCAAGTGACAACTATACCGGATAATTTGTCATACACGAGTTAAGACAAACGATCCGGGGGAGTAACATGTCTGCCCTATGTGATACCAGCAATTAATAACTTTTAAGGCAGCTTATCAACTACGATGGCATAATTTACTCTTTTCTTCAGAGGAAATTGTTTAATTATGCGACGAACACAGTTTTATCATTTTACATGGGAAATATTTATTTATTTTCACTTGTGTCATTATTATTATTAGCCTTAGATAATGCGAAAATATGCATCCTTGAAAGGGAGATTACTGTTGTTACATAACATTCCTATCACCGAAATAAAATCTCTTTCTATCATGTGTCCAACCTTTGCTCTTATATTATCCTTTTAAAGGTTTTCAAAGAGTACTGTGTGATGTGATAAACTTGTGTTCTTGTAGGTGTTAACATGTAGATTTTATCCACTTTATGCTCTTTCGTTACATAAACGTTTGCAACAATCCCTTAGCAATGTATTGCATATGTACTTCTCGATTTCAAGAAATGGTTTTTCTGAAATGGCCAGGGAACAGTTTTGTCTCCGGATGTAGAAGACTCTAAATGACTTTGAACAAACGAATGTGAATGGGGGTAATAAAGATGGTTCAGTGATACTGATTTAGTCCATTTGTAATAATAATAATCTGGCTCATTCGCAATAATTTCCCACGGCCTTACCAAACCATCTGTGTGCCTTGTATATCTAACAAGTAGCACTTCGTTCATCCTTGGAATTCTAGTAGTGTTGGAGGAGGAGTTTTCAAAATTTGGGGCTTATTTTTACCTATTTAGGTCAAAGCCTTCTGCAAATCCAATTATAATTTCCTTATAAAAGATGCTATCACACGCACGTGCAAAGATTTTGCCACTTTTCTCTTGCATATTCGCCTCATGATGACTTTGTTTAGCGGGTTCGACGTGCCCTCGTGTGTGATATGAGGATAAAATCATGGTGTCACCAAAGAGACCGCTATTATTATTCTACTTGATTATGAAACTATACGCGTGATGATTACTGTTCCAGATTTGTAAAAGAGCCAAAAATGTTGCATGATTTTTAAAAATCGTCCGGAGCCGGACGATCAATCTGCTGAGTTAAGAAGTATATTGGAGCAAGACAAGCGTTAGCGACCGAGCATAGTGAGTAGTGAAGACAGTGACAGCGAAGATATCAATTAGAGGGATGCTTTCAGCATTGTACTATAACAATGGCATTAACACTCATTGACCTTGTGAAGAAATATGAAAAATATGCAACGAGATACAAGCAAAACAGTTGGTCCTATGTGATAAATTTAATAGATACAGTTAATCAAAGAAGGGACTGCATGGATTACATGGTGATAAACGTTTGAGGTAACTGGATATCAACGCAAAAATAATCTTGTACGAGTTGGTGTACTATTATAAATGGGATTTGGGGTACTTGATCCCGATTTCGTCTTGGAAGAATGTTTATTTGCATTTGGACCTTAAGTGCTTGTAATTGATTTGGAATATCAGACAATGTATTTCACTGGGCTTGACAATACAAATCCCAGTTTTGGTTGGAAATAAGTACTGTGCCGTTTATTACCGTCCATTATATTCTCTGGATTATAAGCTACACCAAAGCACATAAAGCAGAAAATAAGATACAGATGTATCAAGAATTCAGTTAAAGACTATTGCCAGGACACAAACATCGTGGTGATTTAAAAGATTATGGGGTAATTATCTTGATTGATAAGAATCAGGTCAAGATGCTGTGAGAGTTCTTTCGAAACGCACCCCATGACGTTATCAACATTAAAGCGCTGAGCCACCTTAGCGGTTAAGAAGGAATTGTCCGCAATGTGAATTGGATTAGGCCACTTAACCATGACAATGATAATGTGTTTAAAACACAGTTCCTTCGATACATAGTGGTTCGCGTGTAATACTGAACCGCAAAAACAGTGATGCCATTAATGAGGAAATCGACTAGGCTTTTTCAAAGATTCTCGAGACTTTGAAAATATACATCCACGCATTATCGCGATGGATTCTGGACCTATGCGTTGACGTTCAGCTACACAGTTGCCCGTTAATGAATCTATGCAGGTCAAGTTATATTAAAACACTTGCGTGTATACCGCGGCTAGCAGCAATCAATGTAAAAAAATGATGCAATCGATGACTTCAGTGGGTGATCTTGTCATCATTGTATCTGCATCCGATTATATAGATCAGTCTCTAAATTACAAATAATTTCTTGATGAGCTTAAGATTAGAAACATTGAATTTCCTATAAGGAAGATCGGAGATTCCTTGTATGACTTCACAACTAAGCTTGCGCAGAGCTCTGGTTGGCAGAACCACTATGACAGCGAAGGATGAAGACGATCTATCAGCTTATGCAAATGGATTACCAAACGAAGCGCGTGCTCGCTATATGCACAAAGTTAAATAAAATTAAAGATTATAAGGGTCTGCCTGATCCATATAATCTCAAGTCAGGATGGACACCAGAACCCTGCATTTGGCCAGACTTGACATTCGGCGACATTTACTGCTACCTGGTTGACACACCATCTATTTACTCCGCCGAGAAAATAAAGTCTTTTAAATCCCTTGATGCGTACAGGTAAGCGTATAAAACAATATTTTTTATCCATAGGAGAACATATAGTATATATGTATTCTGCATATACAAGAAGGAAATCAGACGTGTAAAATAACTTTGCTGTAGGTTTGACGGGCGGGGGGGTCGAAATGGTATAGTAGTGTTTGCATCAACTAATATTTTTATATGAGCATATTAACTTTCCCACATATCTAACAATATTGAACAAATTGCCAATTTAAAAGTAAAGTTTAATTAAGCTAAAGTTGTATGATGCAGGGCAGACATGCGCATTAAATAGCAATTCTCCATGTTTTACTACTTGTACATAGTTATTTGCATTTATGAACAACCAATGCTGGTTGCAAATCATTTTTTTTCAGTTATGTTGTTAGCCCTGTCTGCTTCTTTTCTGCTAAGGTGACACCGTCTCAGAGAATGAAATACAAGCCGCACCACCCTTGGATGTGTCTGAGAAAGAAGGAAGCTACAGTCCATTGTGCACATTGCACTCGCATGGCTGGGCAATCATTCATTGCTTCATGCTTAGCAAATAATGTTACGTTTGCATATATGCATCTGGTGATACAATATTAAACATTCCAGACAATATTGTACTTAAAGTTAAAGTTGGAAACAATAATTTTAAAGTATGATAAATGTAAACGTAACATTTATATTTTAAATGCTCCCATAAACTGCATATATAAGAAAATATATATAGTTCCTTAATGCATTGAAATCTCAGCACTTCTTATTTGTAAAATTGTTTGATTTATAAAATTTGAGCAATGTGGGATTCAGAAAGAATGATTTAACGCACTTAAGTCCAACCCATTTAGCATGGAAAGTACACCGAAGGCGATAGAACCATTCGTTGTTGAAGCAGTCCCTGGTGCGATATCAAGAATTTGAGATTCCCATAGAGCTAACTATACTGTCAGTGTTTTTAAATTTTCACTTTCTGGTTTTGCTTCTTTCTGATGCTTAGATTAAGACTTTAAAGTTGTAACGATTGTCATCAACACACTCTAAATAATGACGCCAGGACAGCAATCTTCAAAGCAAGACCGCTGACATTGATTTTGGTAGTATTTACTTATTTCAAAGACGAGTGTCACATACAAGTATGTATTTTCACTCTGCATGATTATACGCAAGATCCGTGTCATAAACTAGTATGCATTTTAAATCTACATGACTATACGCAAGATGCGTATCATATACTAGTATGTATTTTCATTCCGCATGACTATAAGCAAGATGTAGGTCACATACTAGTATGTATTTTCAATCTGCATGACTATACGCAAGATGCGTGTCATATGCTAGTATGTATTTTCAATCTGCATGACTATACGCAAGATGCGTGTCATAAACTAGTATGCATTTTCAATCTACATGACTATACGCAAGATGCCTGTCATATACTAGTATGTATTTTCAATCTGCATAACTATAAACAAGACGCGTGTCACATACTAGTATGTATATTCAATCTGCATATACGCAAGATGCGTGTCATAAACTAGTATGCATTTTCAATCTACATGACTATACGCAAGATGCGTGTCATAAACTAGTATGCATTTTCAATCTACATGACTATACGCAAGATGCCTGTCATATACTAGTATGTATTTTCAATCTGCATAACTATAAGCAAGACGCGTGTCACATACTAGTATGTATTTTCAATCTGCATGACTATAAGCAATATATGTGTTATATACGAGTATATACTTTTAATCTGCATGACTATAAGCCTGATGCGTGTCACATACTAGCAGGTATTTTCAATCTGCATGACTATAAGCAAAACGCGTTTCATATGCTAGTATGTATTTTCAATCTGCATGACTATAAGCAAGATGCGTGTCACATACTAGTATATAGTTTCAATCTGCATGACTATAAGCAAGATGCATGTCCCATCCTAGTATGTATTTTCAATCTGCATGATTATAAGCAAGATATGTGTTATATACTAGTATGTATTTTCAATCTGCATGACTATAAGCCTGATGCGTGTCACATACTAGCAGGTATTTTCAATCCGCATGACTATAAGCAAGATGCATGTCCCATCCTAATATGTATTTTCAATCTGCATGATTATAAGCAAGATATGTGTTATATACTAGTATGTATTTTCAATCTGCATGACTATAAGCCTGATGCGTGTCACATACTAGCAGGTATTTTCAATCCGCATGACTATAAGCATGATGCGTGTCACATACTAGTATGCAGTTTCAATCTGCATGAATATAAGCAAGATGTGTGTCATATAATAATAGTAATGAAGATTTGTATAGCGCCTAATCTTTAGAAGCTCTAAGCGCTTTACAACATTAGACAACACCTATCAGATAAAAACATATAATGACATGACTTCAAAAACAAACACCATGAAATTAGAAAACATTAAAAAAAACATCCTGAGAATATTTAATGTAGGAAACATTATTAGGTCCTTAAGTTTGTTCTTGCAGTCGAAATAAGTGAGTTTTGTGATCCCTCTTGAATGTGATCACTGTGTGTTTGTGTCTAAGTTCAGTGGGCAATTCATTCCACGTTGCTAGGCCCTGGTATGCAAAAGAACGCTGTCCTTATGACTTTGTTTTCATAGCGAGAATAATGAGTATACGATTGTCAGAAGAGGAGCGTAAGTATCTTGCTGGTGTATACACATGGGTGAGGTCGGATAGGTATGTTGGACTAGAGTCCGACAGTGAAACGTAGCACAGAGAACAAACTTTGTGTTTGATTCTGGATCGAATGGATAGCCAGTGTAGGGTACAGAGCAGCGGGGAGGTGTGCTCTGATCGTGGTACTCTAAGTATGATCCGAGCTGCTGTGTTTTGAACTTTTTGAAGTTTCTGCAGCAGATATTGAGATGAACCAGACAGAATTGAGTTACAATAGTCCAGTCTTGAAAGTACTAATGAACACACGAGTGTTTTAGGGGCATCAACTGAAAGATGTTTGCGAATTGAGCTGATGCGTCTCAGCGCAAGATATGCAGCCTTGCATATTGGTGAAATGTGAGAGTACTGTCAGAGTAACACCTAGGTTTAGTACTGATTGTGTGAATTTAATGTTGGTGTTGGTGATATTTATTGTTTGAGGTAAAGGATATGAATGAGAAAGTCTTTGTGTTGTGATCAGAATGGCCTCAGTTTTATCATCATTCATCTGCAGCTTGTTACATGTCATCCATGATTTCACATCAGAAATGCACCTCTCTACACCTTGGATGGTAGCATCAACTTCAGTTGTGTGGCTAGATTTGTATATTTGGGTGTCATCAGCGTACAATTGATGAGACACTGGATGATGATCTATGAAACTTGAGAGCGGCTGAGCGTACAGAATGAAGAGAACATGTCCAAGAACAGACCCCTGTGGAACACCACAACATAGATCAACTGGGCTGGAGTGTATTCCATTTGCAGATACAATTTGTGTCCTGTTGACCAAGTAGGACTTGAACCACAGTAAGGCTGTATCATGATTGCCAAATACATGCTGGAGACGGTGAAGTAATATATCATGGTCTATTGTGTCAAATGCTGCAGACAAATCAAGGAGGGTGAGGACTGTAATCTTTCCTCTATCCAACGCAGACAGAATATCATTAACTACTTTTAGAAGAGTAGTTTCAGTACTGTGGCAAGGGCGATATGCAGAGTGTACATTGCTAAAAAGACTGTTTGAATTTAGATGCGATACAAGCTGGGATAGAACAACCTTTTCTAAGACTTTTGATATGACTGGGAGATTATAAACTGGGCGGTAGTTCTTTAAATCGTTATGGTCTAGTGTTGGTTTCTTCAGCAGAGGCTTTACAATGGCAGTTTTGAAAAATGATGGGAATTCCCCAGATGAGAGAGAGAGGTATTAATAACATCAGTTAGTAAGGCAATGCTGGATCTAAGCACTCAAGCATCAGTGATGTTGGAATTGGATCAAGTTCACATGACTTTGGTGCACTCTTCATCAGGATTGTACGTACGAAATCCATAGAGACAGGTTCAAATGCTGCTAACTGTTGCCGCTCAAATTCTGTATCCCAACTGTACGGTGACGACGAGTCAATTGAAATTGTGGTGTCAAGCTTATCTCTAATGGTTTGTACTTTGTCACGGAAGAAATTTGCAAAAATGTCCGGAAGGTCGACTGGAGAGAAGGTGGTTGGAAGTGGTGTAGATTTGTTCCTTGACATTAGCTTGTTAGTAATCTCGAAGAGCTCTTTGGAGCTGGAACTTTCCATGATCTTAGTATTATATTGGGCTGATTTCGCTATATGGACTATATCTGTGACATTCTTCTTAGCGGCTTCATAGATCTGCTTATGAATAGTGAGTCTGGTGGAATGCCAAAGCCTCTCAGCTTTACGTCGGTCTCTTTTAACAGTGTGAACCTGGTCCCTAACACTGCTATACCATGGAGAACACTTTTGAATTGAAACTCTGGACTTGGTAGCTGGAGCACTTTTGTCAATTAGATATATATGTAGATATTTTCAATCGGCTTGACTATAAGCATGATGCGTGTCACATACTAGTAGGTATTTTCAATCGGCGTCACTATAAACATGATGCGAGTCACATAATAGTATGTATTTTCAATCTGCATGACTATAAGCAAAACGCGTGTCTTATACTAGTATGCATTTGCAATCTGCATGACTACAAGCAAGATGTATGTATTTGCAATCTGCATGACTACAAGCAAGATGTATGTCATATACTTGTATGTATATTCACCCTGCATGACTATAAGCATGATGCGTGTCACATAATAGTATGTATTTTCAATCTGTATGACTATAAGCAAAACGCGTGTCATATACTAGTAGGTATTTTCAATCTGCATGACTATAAGCATGATGCGTGTCACATACTAGTATGTATTTTCAATCTGCATGACTATAAGCAAGACGCATGTCCCATGCCTGTATGTATTTTCAATCTGCATGATTATAGGCAAGATATGTGATATATACGAGTATGTATTTTTAATCTGCGTGACTATAAGCCTGGTGCGTGTCACATACTAGTAGGTATTTTCAATCGGCATGACTATAACATGATGCGTGTCACGTACTAGTATGTATTTTCAATCTGCATGACTGTAAGCATGATTCGTGTCACATACTTGTATGTATTTTCAATCTGCATGACTATAAGCAAGATGCGTGTCACACACTAGTATGTATTTTCAATCTGCATGAATATAAGCAAGACGCATGTCCCAATGCGTGTATGTATTTTCAATCTGCATGACTATAAGCAAAACGCGTGTCTTATACTAGTATGTATTTGCTATCTGCATGACTATAAGCAAGACGCAAGTCACACACTAGTATGTATTTTCAATCTCCATGACTATAAGCAAGATGTATGTCATATATTTGTATGTATATTCATCCTGCATGACTATAAGCAAGATGCGTGTCACATAACAGTATGTATTTTCAATCTGCATGACTATAAGCAAAATGTGTATCACATACTATTATGTATTTTCAATCTGCATGACTATAAGCAAGATATGTGTTTTATACGAGTATGTATTTTCAATCTGCGTGACTATAAGCCTGATGCGTGTCACATACTAGTATGTATTTTCAATCTGCATGACTGTAAGCATGATTCGTGTCACATACTTGTATGTATTTTCAATCTGCATGATTATGAGCATGATGCGTGTCACATACTAGTATGTATTTTCAAACTGCATGAATATAAGCAAGATGTGTGTCATATACTAGTAGATATTTTCAATCGGCATGACTATAAGCATGATGCGTGTAACATACTAGTATAGTATGTATTTTCAATCTGCATGACCATAAGCATGATGCGAGTCACATAATGGTATGTATTTTCAATCTGCATGACTATAAGCAAAACGCGTGTCATATACTAGTATGTATTTCCAATCTGCATGACTATAAGCAAGATGTAGGTCACATACTAGTATGTATTTTCAATCTGCATGACTATACCCAAGATGCGTGTCATAAACTAGTATGCATTTTCAATCTACCTGACTATACGCAAGATCCCTGTCATATACTAGTATGTATTTTCAATCTGCATAACTATAAGCAAGACGCGTGTCATACACTAGTATGTATTTTCTATCTGCATGACTATACCCAAGATGCGTGTCATAAACTAGTATGCATTTTCAATCTACATGACTATACGCAAGATGCCTGTCATATACTATTGTGTATTTTCAATTTGCATAACTATAAGCAAGACGCGTGTCGTATACTAGTATGTATTTTCAATCTGCATGACTATAAGCATTATGCGTGTCATATAATAGCAAGTATTTTCAATCTCCATGATTATAATCAGTCAGTGAGGCGCCGTATAAAACAACTGTAGACGACGAACTAATGGACATGCATTTGAAGAAGAAAAAGAAAATAGCAACGATGATCAAAGTAAAGAAAGATTATGAAATAAGAAAATAAAAATTATATAGGTGTTGTGGTGCCGAAGTCAACGGTGGCAACTGTATTAATACATACACGAGATATCATTCGATGATGATAATAGCATCAAGAAGAAGAATATTTTTTAAAGTTATTACTAATATTAAATGCTACAACCAATGCTATTATGAATGCTACTAATGGTGGTGACAGTGGCTCTAATAGCAACAGTAGTAGTAGTAGTAGCATTAGTACTAGCAGCGCATATAGTTACAGAAGTACGGTTGCAATAAGTCTAAGGTGTAAAAGATTTCTTTACCGTTGGGACAAAACTAAAACTTTCAACCGTTCTCTCTCTCTCTGTGTCTCTGTCTCTCTCTCAATCACACACACACACACACACACACACACACACACACACACACACACACACACAGTTTTTCCTAAGGTTATTCTGTTTTCTATTAAAATTACCTTGTCGAAATGCATAATTTGATTATTTAAATACAAACCAGGTAAATTTGTATGTCTAACTTTTTCTATCCTGTTACAGAAGCAAGTATCACTACATGATTCGCTGCACCTCAAAGGTGGTAGGGTGGAGTGGGTGTTGACCTATTTCAATTAGTTGCCACCTCAAATTACGAACAGCTCAGTCGTGTAATCATCCCTTAGGGCATATCTTCTATTACAAAATATTTATCATTATGAAACTATTTTGGATTTTTCTATTGTTCAACAGCAAGAAAAATGTGGTTGATAAAATATAAATACAAATTTGCAAATATAGGACGATAAATGAGTGAGATATGTTGCTAGAAGGAGAAATACTCCTTAACAAGCCAAAACTGTGAGTTTACGGTAAACTGTTTTGATTATCTAAAAGCTTGCACGACTAACATTATATTGTAGAAAGAAATTGTTGAGAGCTCAAATGTCGCAATCCATCATTGCCTTTCTTGCCTAATTATGAGATTACACACACACACACACACACACACACACACACACACACACACATACATACATACCCACCTACCTACCTACCTACCTACATACATACATACATACATATATACATAACGACCTACCCGCCTATCTACCAACCTACCTACCTACATGCATACATGCATACATACATGCATAAATACATACATACATACATACATACATACATCAATGCATACCCACCTACCTACCTACATACCTACATTCATACCTACATACATACCTTCATTCATACATACATACCCACCTACCTACCAATCTACCTACCTACCTAGCTACATGCATGCATGCATTCATACATACATACATACATATATACATGCATACATACATACATACATACATAAATAATTACATACATACCCACCTACCTACCTACCTACATACCTACATTCATACATACATACATACATACATACATACATACATACATACATACATACATACATATATACATACATACATACATAACTTCATTCATACATACATACCCACTTACCTACCCACCTACCTACTAATCTACCTACCTACCTACCTACCTACATGCATGCATGCATGCATTCATGCATACATACATACATGCATACATACATACACACACACATACACACACACATATACATACATACACACACACATACATACATACATACATACATACATACATACATACATACATACATACATACATACATACACACCTACCTACCTACATACCTATCTACCTACCTACCTACATACATACACACACACACATACATACATACATACATACATACATACATACATACATACATACACACACACACTTACATACATACATACATATTAACATACATAAATACATACATAAATAATGAAATAATGTATAATCTTCATTTTCTCTGTGCATTGCTGACTGTGAAATAAGAAATAAATTTATATGCTAACCCACGAGTTATGTGGATTTTCCAGTAAAACCATTTTTGACAAATCACATTTGTGAATTGGTCAAAATATTTTTTAACTGCACTCAGTAGACATCAATATCATTATCATCAATAAATTTCAAAAGCCACTTCTTCATTTGCTTGGTCTAGAGCAGGTGTCTGAAACTCAGACCACCTGGTGCCGGCACAAGGAAACATCAGTCACTCGAATAAATGGCAGGCCAAGCAGAAGCTAGGCTCAAATAATAACGTTATTGGATTGCAACTTAGTGATCTAACCAGGCAACCGATGAACGCAAGAGCGTGACGGAACGATGCATGTGATCAACAGAAGCTACGAGCACGCCATGCTACATAAGAATATTTTGTTCACATTATAAATTGGCTGCATTAGAACAATTGGGATGATATGTCAAGGCATTGTACCTGGTAACAAGTGTACGTATGCTAGCAAGTTCTGTACTGGACGACATGGACATATATAAAATGACTGAAAATATGGTTGTAATGACTACACTGACACACTGCATTAGTTCCTAAGTGCAAAACCGAAATATCGAGAGTTTATCTTGAGCATATAACTGGAGGAAAGAATGTTTATATTCCGCAAGTATTAGAGACTTACTTGAGACGATACATCGACTGAGTTACTGTGATTATATTAAGGACGCATTGGTGAATACTTACATAAAGTGAAATCTGTTCCAGTTTCCTTCGAAGACATTCGAGGAATAAGTTCCCATTTTGGTCGAGATGGAGACATTTCAGATAGAAGATAAACATATACGTTATTTTGGTGCAAGAGCTATTGAGGGAGACGAAACTCCAGATGAGAAAAAGATGCCAGCTATTCGCATATTTGTCAGTTAAAGAGTTTGATCTTAGTGTTTTGATTGGACAGAAACTGAGAGGGCAGATTACTATTTGGACAGACACGCTCATCATGAAATGGGTGCGAACTCTTGGATGAAGACAAGGAAGACGTCGGTGTTGGGTTTGCGGCACAGAAAACATAATGAAGAAGGACTTTTCGTCGATAGGAAATATAGTAAATGGCAAAAATCCACCGTTATTCCGGAAGTGTGTATACTTCTAATAATGTGATGAATGAGGGAGTTGTTAAATGTATTTTTGATACGTTGTCAGACATGATGATTATTACATCAGAGATTTCATACTGCTACGGACGGATTTAAAAGTCATGAACGTAACAATGGTTCCTGCGGATGGTAAAGTCGTTTTGGTGGAAGGAAAATCATTATTTACTTTGGAAATAAGTTTTATGACAATAAAGACTGAGATCTGGATTGCAGATATCGGTGTTAGCGTCATTAAGTAGTATGAATGTCTGAAAAAGGATCATATTTAATCAACGTAATGTGTATAAGGATTTGTATGTAGAATACACAGCAGTCAGAAGAAAAAAGGTTCTATAGCATACGCTTTTCCAACGTTCCCAAGGAATACACGACTGTTCCTAATTGTTATGATATAACCAGAGGTTCAACACAAGAAGATTCAGGAGTTTCATGCATCGCCAGATCAGCATATTCAGGGAGCAGGCTTTGGAACCAAACATCAGGGAGATGATAAAGTGCAAGCAAAGAAGCAACGAGAGGCTAATGTGAGCGGTGACTTTAAAAGTTGCTTGGTTTAATCGCCAGTACAGCATATTCAGGGAGTAGGCTTTGGAGCCAAACATCAGGTAGATGATAAAGTGCAACTAAAGGAGCAACGAAAGACTAAAGTGCGCGGTGACTTTAAAGTCTGCTGGGTGCAATCAAATAGGATTTCCCTTACTAACGGTGTGTTATGCAGGCTTTGAGAATCTGAAGATGGGAATACAATTACCTGATTGCGAGTAAAACAAAATACAGTTAAAATATATGGTTTTACGTAAGCGTCAAGAGACTGTGAGCTGCACACTTGGGCAAAGTAAGATGTCAGATTGTATGCATGAGATTAGCGGTTTGCTGCAGGTATGAGGCAGTGTGGTGTAGCAAATGTGACTTATGCGCTGTATATCAGTCGATGTTCTTGTCCCACTGCCAACTTAGCGTCCCAAACATCAGTACATTCTGAAGTTGACCGATTACTTTACTAAAGTGATTGAATGACATGCCATTAAAGACCAGGAAGGCAACCAATTTATCTGAGAAACTGACGAAGGACTTTTTATTCCGCGTTACTATTGGTGCACAGCTTTATTCAGACCAAGAAAAGAATTTTGAAACTGCAGTTTTTAAATGCATCTTCTTTGGTATGAAAAAGATCTGCACTACGGTCCAGCACCTGCAATCAAACGACTAGGTTGAGAGGTGGAAATGAGGTCTTCTAGAGCATGTAATCCATTTGGAAAGAAATGATCAGAAGGACTGGGATACGTACCTGCTTTTTCTCATGATCGCTCATGGTTATGCGGTGCACGAGAGCACAGGTTTCTCGCTGACAAAGATGTTGTTTGGCCACCCTGTTAAACTTGATGTTGACGTAAAGGTTATATACAGTGTGTCTCCTGACTTATGACACAACAAAATATGCTGGCGGTAGGTCATTTACATTAGAATTTCCCATCAAATTCGTAAACTAGGTCATGTCTGTTTAATTAAATTTTAGCAAACTACCTGACAAAGATTATGTAGATCATGGTTTTTCAAGGCAGAAAAGAAAAACCTGAACTCAGACACAAGTAAACATATCTACTAATATCATCGTAAAAAATTTAAGAAATGTTAGCTGTGAACAATGCTGCTTACAAATTACTATTACAGTCTACAAATATGAAGACAAAACACATAATAGAGATATATATAACAAATTGATCTAGTTCTGTAAATTGTTACGATGTGATAAACCATGGATAATGTACACAGAACAGCGGAAATGCAAATGAAACAGGCATCATTAGCCGAAGTATTGTGATGGAAAAGCACAGTCGCAATGCCACGGTTGTGGAAATCTTGTATTATTGCACGCAGTGTGAGCTTCGACTATTCCACTCACATCTGTGCAGATTTAGGGAGACATCAGATGCACCGAGTACAGTGGAGAAAGTGGTACAGTGACAAAGCATCGGGTAAGCCATAGTCGGATGAGGTTATATCACTTAGGAGGCCTCAGATGTTCACGTGAATCCCTTCTTTGTGACTGTTAGGAGCTATCGTCTAACGTTCCCGCAAGATATGCCGTTAGAAACAACACTGAAATTGTTGGAACGCTGGAGATTGCACAGAAGGTAAAATTTACGTGATCCTTAAGAGCGATTGCTCATATGGCGCCAAAACCTTCATAGCAAAACTAAGACGGTATTGGAGTATCCGACTAGCAATTCGGAACGGGAACTGCCGAGTGAGGTTATCTACGGAACTGTGATGGAATGAGTGATAAAGTCACGTGTTACTACATAGTCGGGTATTAAGAATTCGAGATATTTGAGAGGGAAAACGTTACTCCGCATTATTCGGATATTTTTCGCATTAGAATCACGTACTCCTTGTTAGTGAACTCTATAAAGACTGACACTTCTCGCTCTGTTTTTATTATTTCTTTCTTTTTTCTTCAACTTCGAAACTCATTCGATTTGCAGGGGGATGGTGTGACACAGCTCGATATTCATCAGACTGAATAAAGATGCTGGATGCTGAACGGTGTACCATTCCGGTGCAGGGTTAAGATATAGGACGTTTCAGAGAGACCTGCGATATCTAAGATAATCAAAAGGCAATTGTCTGCACAAGTAATCGTAAGACGTCGTTTTGTGTTGTCGTTCTTTGCAAGTGTATTAAATTGTGATGGATAAATTATTTCTCCTGTTTGTTTTTTATTTTGTTGCAAAAATTTCAAACCAGTCACTTTAAATTGTGATGCAGCGCTTGCAATATTTTATTGTGCTAGTTGTTATGTATATTTGATTTAATTTATAGTTGAATTAAATAAATTGTCTGTGTGTAAGTTTTACATTTTCTTAATTTAATTACATGTTAAAGTAATGTAATTTTGTTTACTGGAATTTGATATTTTCTAAAAATTAGTTTGACCTTACCGTTTAGTCGTAGACACCTAATGCTGACCTAGTTCCTGACCTTGATTCCAAATTAGTAACAGTTCGAGTAAACAACTTCTGTTTTATTCATTTTTAATGTGTGATTGATAAGAGTGAATCGAGGCTGGCTGGGACTCAGTGACTTTAGACTAAATAGCTTCTACGATGTTCTAGAAACTCTGGTTTTACCGGAGGGTTGACCCTCATCCGGGAATCTGTTTTGCGTCTGAAGTTACTGTATAACCTTTGTCTATAGAGAATTTAGTCAGTTGGGCGTTTTACCTTCGACACTGAAAGGTGTTTTGTTGTGACCAGTTGAGTTACATTTTAATTTTTATTCAAATTATTTGAATTCTAAAATATTAATTCTTTTCCCTGGAAAGATTAGAGTACTCAAACAAAATTCCTGGACAAAGACATTTATTTAAATTTTATTCGGAATTCAAACACCGGAATATTTTATGTGATTCAACAAAGAACTGTAGACACATCCGTACTATACAGGTTATAGCATTCATCATCGCCTTCCAATTTGGATTTTCGTCGGGACTCGAACTCAAATTCATTTGGACATTTAATTACTAGGACTTCTAATATTTAATTCTTGGAATATTCTCGGATTATTTTCGGATTTGATTCTTAAAACCGTAAGTTCTATTTTTTTATTTTTACCTTGTTTTTCCAGGGAAATAAATTATTTGTTAAATTTTTAAAGCTTGTTGTTCTCACTCTTTCTTTAGTTACTGTGTATTAGATCCTAAACACGTAACACTAGTCGTACATGTAACCTACCCACATCATCTTGTAAACAACCAAACAATAGTTACAAGCAGAATAATTCTTTATTGAGTCATTGTTTGTCTGTCTGAGGGTATATTATACAATGGTTATTCTATATGTCTAGTATCATTATGTTAATTTTCTTCCCAGATATGATTCAGCCATCTATATTGGTACTTCAGATCCTAGGAATAGAGATGCTGTTTCGTTATTTTAATAGGCAAGTGATGTCACTTCATTGGCTGTCAACAATAGTGCTTCATAAGATACGCAAAACAAGGATTCCAATTAGTATGTTGCTTGTTGCACAGCACATCAACTCATTTAGGCTATATCATGCCGAGGCAATAGGAGTAAAGTGCTTTGCTAGTGAACATATCACGGCAATACACTTGTGCCGATCCAGTAGAGGATTCGATCCCTCGCATTCTTTTTTCGTGCCAAGTATGCTGACCTCTAACAAATTATCAATGCTTCTTTTCGCCAGATTCTTTGATATACTACCTAGCGTAAATGACACAGATTGGTAAGATAATGACTGTAAATGTAACTAGCTAACAAAGGGTGGAAAACATCTTATTTGCTGATCTAATTTAGAACCCTTCAAAAATCAGCACTTTAAAATCGCTTTAAGTTAATTAAATTAATTTTCTTGTTTTTAAAATATAGCTCTCTTAAGAGTTCTTTGTTTACCACATTTTGTGATTTATCGAGGCAGTGTCCCATTATTGTACACATCTTATGAAACGTTAAGAAAATAGAAAATAATAACCGCACCTGGCAGAACAATATAGTTTTACGCACGATGTACTTCAGAAACATACCAAAAACTACTTTCCTGTAAAACTAAAATTTTGATTAGATCACAGATATGATGATCCCTTGTATCGGGATAGGAAGAGGATTTCCAATCTCTTCCTTGAACCATAATAGAAGAACACTTAAAGACTACGGTGGAACTGATCTATATTTCTTATCTACAAGTGTACACGGGAGACATATAGCAGTATTATGACAATTAATGTAAGTGCAAGGAACCGTTTGCCAATTTAGGTGTACAGGGCTTATGATGGACTGCTGGAGTCAACTGAATTTATTTATGTTTATTATGAATTACGACCTAATTAGACGGACAAGATGACTTTATTTAAATTTATACATTTTATTTTACAAACGTCTGGTATCAGTATTTAAGTCAAACTGTGTCAAAAACATTATCATGCAATACTTTTAAAAGTTCAACGTCAATATAAATTTTATATGCATTAGATCTTTCTTGGGTCTGATATAAGGTGAAATTTTAGCGGTCGACAACGAGTAACATAAATTTCCGGGTAATTTACCTTGACCGTATTTACAGCAAATGGTTCCAATGGAAACGCTAATACTTCAATGACAACAAGAATATATATCAAGACAGAATCAATGATGTACATCCCAAGTGAATGAGTACTGACTGAAAGCTAGCACAGTTAATTAAGAAACGAATCGATGAACTGATTAAAATGTATTTTTTCCCCAAATTTTCTTTGTGCATATATTGATTATTTTTTCACGAGATAAATTTTAATCAACAGGAGTTTAGTTGCCACATCCTGGTGCAATAATGCCAGACTGTTTAATCTATGTTATCAGCGTACTTATATCTACAACTTTCGTTTGATCGTATATGCCATATCATATTTTATGTGATGGGAACGCCTGGCGCAAATAAACATTTCACATGTAAATAGCTAAATAAAATCAACCGTAATGATGAATGATTGATATTTTAAAAACAAATTTGACGATGAAAGACATTCTGATCTGGAGCGAGAACTCGATGGCGCCCATATTAAGCGAAATAAGATTCAACAGACTGAAACTCCTTTCAAACTGATGCTTTAACTGAGAACAAAGGTCTACCATAAAGGAAATCTTGCAAGTCTGTTGCTCATCGATACATGATATATGCAATATGCTCAGGAGGCCTCTGACATCTGAATGTTCTATAGATGAGACACGAATAAGAGATCATTATTTTTTAAAAGTTTTTCGCTCTTATTGATGACTAGTGCATGGAAACTTTCACCTGATGGGCAAATTTTAGTATCAATAAATGCCTTTCGCTAAGACCTAGGTGAATCGTAACCTCACTTTCATAACTCTCCATACACATTAAAAGAAAGTGACTAAGGTTTGAGATCGCTCGTTTGATTACACTAACCAAAAAAGACATGGAGACGGTGCCCCCAGAAAAAGAATGTACAAATATGTCAAGCAATCAAATACTGTCTCTATCATAGTGTTTTTCAGGTTTTATCTTTATTGATTGGAGGCTGATATAATATATATATATATATATATATATATATATATATATATATATATATATATATATATATATATATATATATATATATATATATATATATATATATATATATATATATATGTACAATGAAGCTAACATCTTCACGAGAAACAATGCAGTGCTGCTTACAGCACCAGTCTCAGCTACATATTTGCCTGTTCTCCATCTATGCTATTGTTTTAGTAAGGGTTAGAGATAATTGATTTTAATTAATTAAATATTGGTGCCTTATCAAAGGGCAAGAACTGGTCCAGGTTAAGAATGGTGCCTGTTGACAGTCTCTGGTATCAAATATGCAGAATGCTGGGACTGATGTTCTGCACATCAGTCACTACTTACAGGTTGAATTTGATATGCACTGAGGGTAAAACCATATTGATGACTATATGTTTCACATTTGTATTAAGAAGTTTGTATTCAATAATTACGGTAATTATCGCTCAGAAAAATATGTGGTTTATCTTTCTACTTGTAATTAGCACAAAATAGGTGGTGATGACTAATTATGTAGTTGAAAAATTCGACCGTACCACCTGGTACACTTTATTTCATTACACACACACACACACACACACACACACACACACAAGCCACATACGCACACACACATTAAAATATAAGAAAGTATTTGTCTTTCTTTATTGTTGTCTGGCGCCTTGTCCGTCGATCAGCATGTGTGTACTGTACATCAATGAATGTATGTGTTAGTCGTTATTCCGGTCCATGTTCGTACAGCCTTGTATATATTTTTCAATGATCTTTTATGGTCAGCCTTAGACATTCATTTTTATAGATGATAATTCATAAATCCATTGAAATGTTTACCTTAACGTGTGCACTGTCATTTCATCACTCTAAAATATCTATACCCTTCAAATGAATAAGATCAATCACTTGATGCTGTTCATTTGTCTTTTCAGCTTCTATACGATTGTGTAAGATTACTTCAGGACAAGTTCTCTGCAAACGTAGTGAAACTATCTACCTTAAAAGCTATCCATTTATAAGAATTATGTGATTCGTGTCCAGTCAACGAGCACGTGCCCTATACCTCGATAGTTATTCAGATATGAAACTCACTTGATAGGTGTCAGTCAGCTTTCACGTGTCATGTACCTCGCCAGCTATCTAGCTGTTCGAATCATTTCATATGTGGCCAGTCCTCTACCTCGCTAGCATTCCAACAATCAGAATCGTTTTATATGTGGTCAGTCAATTAGCACATGCCATGTACCTCGCTAGTTTATCCAGCTATCTAGTCATTTGATATGTTGCCAGTCCCCTACCTTGCTAGTTATCCAGCTGTCTAGTCATTTGATATGTTGCCAGTCCCCTACCTTGCTAGTTATCCAGCTATCTAGTCATCTGACATGTTGCCAGTCCCCTACCTTACTAGTTATCCAGCTATCTAGTCATCTGACATGTTGCCAGTCCCCTACCTTGCTAGTTATCCAGCTATCTAGTCATTTGATATGTTGCCAGTCCCCTGCCTTGCTAGTTATCCAGCTATCTAGTCATCTGACATGTTGCCAGTCCCCTACCTTGCTAGTTATCCAGCTATCTAGTCATCTGATATGTTGCCAGTCCCCTACCTTGCTAGTTATCCAACTATCTAGTCATTTGATATGTTGCCAGTCCCCTGCCTTGCTAGTTATCCAGCTATCTAGTCATCTGATATGTTGCCAGTCCCCTACCTTGCTAGTTATCCAGCTATCAGAATCATTTGAGATGCGGCCAGTCACCTAGCACATATCTTAACTGATTCATTTATGGATGTAGAAATAAACATTTAGAAAGTTAAAAGTTTTGACCAGTTCACATCAGACATGGTCAAACTCTAGGACCAAATATACACGTGACTTAATGTGCCAGCCAAAATAGGATATAACAGTTTGTGTTCACTTTTGTTATTGTATCGAATTACACACTTCGAGACTGTTAATATATGCCGCTTTATATCACAGAATTCACATTGGTCTCGTCACAAATAAAACAAAATTTCTGAAATTCAATCTAATTTATTTTTGCGCATTTTTTGCATTATATTAAATACTTAATTAGTATCAATCATTAATTTATTAATAAAGAACAAATTTGAATTAAATAGTTTCAATGTGATAATTTCGACAAAAGGAGCATTTGAACAGTCTAATTATTTGGGTCGATTGAATTCATTTTACTAGCTCTGACATGAAGCACGTTCATCGCTAATGCGACTGCGCATATAACAATGTTTATAACGGAAGAAAAAAGTATTAAAGACCCAGTCTGGATTAGCTACTATAACAATTGACTGAACACTGGACGCATTATGCAAAAACAACGTGTTTTGGATACTAAAACAGCTAGCTGCACGGATACCATTCTGTAGTATACGGATATGTGTACGTCCAAGATATGTATTGGGCATCGACAATTAAATCATTTCAAAGTGGACAATTTTTAATTTCAGAGAATATAAAACTACCGTGCGTATATGTTAGCCCAAAGTACAACACCTGGATATTTTTATATTAGAATTTGCGCACAGATATTAGGCGTTCAACACCTAGTTCTCTACTGATTTTCTACTGATTTTCTTTTCAGTTTACTAATACCGTTGTACTCGCTTATAAATCGAGTCAAACTGGAAATAACAAAGATCTTTTTCTGCCATAGCATATTGCGCATGCAGATCAGGTCTATGTTACTTTTTCTACTGATTACCCTAAACAAACTGCACAGACCCAGATATACAGGCGCATTGTGCCACGGCAGATATGAATCTACGCAGTTCACAGTTGGACTCGTGTTATGAGCGAAAATATACGGTAGGCGCCCTAAAAGAGGCATCTACATAAGCCTCTCAAAGGATTCTGACCGTATAACATTGTTTCTCCAGGAAAAAAAAACAAAATTATAGATTTATACAAGTACGACTGGAATAGATTGGAAGGAAACTAAGACTTCAAAGTTTAAATTGAAATAGTCTGATCTCAACGTATTGAACATACGGTATAGAATGACTTCCTTGACGTTTGCATCCTGATAAAACAGAATTGTATTCTGGTGTATCAACAGGCAAATTAAGACACCATGCGTCATTGATCAACACAAACATAGTCATTGCTCTAAACCCTCTCCTTTTAGAAAAATCATTCAGTTCAAGGATAATGGATAAAAAAGTAATTTATTCATTTGAAACATTTTTGTGATTTTTATTCAATCCTTAAAGCCAAGATTGTTATCTTAGTCGTTTCTTCTTTGTGTACATGGAATACACCTGTAAGCCCTCGGGTAAATCTTTGGCTGAGAAAATAGAACATAATTGTGAAAGATGATTGCATGATATAGCAGTAAGACGGAAAATTAAATGTAACTACCTTAATATAATCTGGTATCTCTACATCTTTATACCCCAAGAAAAATCCCATAAACCTGTATTCTATATAATTTAGGATGAGATCTTGATATGGCGAGGCAATCTGAAGCATGAAATTCATATTTCTGCGACAAATATGAAAAATATTTAGTTTTAGTTTTAAAAAAAATTGTGTCAAACTTTCGTTTATCTTTGATAAAATCGGATAAGAATATGGTGGGAAGGCGCCATCAACAGATCTGCTGATCCGTTAAGAACGTCGCGAGCAGCCTCGTTCAAGGTTTACATTTTGCTTTCATATACTAATATATGGAAGTCCTAAAAAGGGATAATTTCGTGCATGCTCAACGGGCGATATCAATTGAAAAAGCAATGACTAAGAGAAGTGAATAAATATTTGTTTCGATTGTGTAGTGGAAAGGACATCTCTAAGCTTAAAGAATTTGTTGTCTGTTGTTGCTTTGAAATATGTCAACCATGACATAAGCATCGCCACTAGTTTCTACCATATATTCTCTCTCTCTCTCTCTCTCTCTCTCTCTCTCTATATATATATATATATATATATATATATATATATATATATATATATATATATATATATATATATATATATATATATATAAAGAGAGAGAGTCTATCTTATCAACTCTGACATTCATTCATCACTCTATTATTCTACCTTTCTACTTTTTATACAGCTATTTTTCCTACGTATACCGGGGGCCCGAGTGGCCGATTGGTATAAAGCGCTAAGCATTACGGATCATTGCCATCTCACTTCTGTCTGCGTGGGTTCGAATCTCCTGTTCATCCAATGTGGGTATGTGAGACAGCTTGCCAGCAGCCTCTCGTGGGTCGGTAGTTCTTTCCGGGGTTTTCCCTGGTTCTTCCTCCACCATTTACAGGCCGCCATGTATAGCCTATTTTGTGCTGAAAATGGCGTTAAACCCTACAACAACAGCAACAACAACAACAACAATCTACCTATACCTGTCTGTGTTTTCGTTCTGGTTGTCACTTAGTACCCAGCCTAGCAGAAGTAAATGTAAATCTATCTCATAAAACGTTTTTGCACGACAAGCTCGACCATATATTGTTTTCGATTAAACTATTTTTCAAGAATAGATTTTCCTTCCATAAATAATAATGACAGTATAAATTTTACAACTAAAAGTATCAGCGGCGTCATCTTGTTTGTTTTTAACGAACAATGCTACAGAATGTGTACAAGGTCGATCGGTGCAAATCGTCCTTAATGTGCGACACTAAATATAACCGCTGCTCGTACATGTGTTGTATTTAATGGTTATCTTGATTATCTTGAGGAAATCACCAACTGAGGACAAACTCACAAACTGAGGACGGAATCTGGGAGGCTTTGCTACTTTGTGTATATTATAGGTCATGTGATCGTGAGAAAAAGAAAAAGAAATATCTTTGCTAAAAAGAAAATTTCAGCCTGTCCTCATGAAATGGTCAGTACCTTCTAGTAGTTCTGTAAGTTGTCATCTAAAACTCGTAACTGTTGTGGGATACTTAAGCTTGCATTATAACTGGCACCCTGTAAAAGACATTGTGTTGACATTAGACAGACTGTTGATAAATAAATAAAGTGTTGACATTGAATCATAGAATTTAAAAGCTACACTAATGGTGTAATATACAAGGAAACTATGAGTGCAATATCAACATCTGGATAAGATATTTATCAGAGAGGGCCAGAAAACAGAAAACACGCTGCCACAACAAATGATGAAATAATCAGTGGACTGAAAAGTTATGTAAAATTAAAACAGAAAGTAAGTTCGTTTCTAAGAATATTACCATGATTATTGGTCTTAGAATGTGTTATGTATACTTAATTTATTTTGTATGCTTGACATTTGTCCGTGATTGTGGGTAGAGCAATTATGGTCTACCTGAATGCTGGCATTTATCGTAAACAGATATTTACTTTGGCCTAATATTATTTACAGTCTTTGACAGTTCTGGAAATTAACGTGATAACCATATTCTGGACATTTTATTGTATCTTAGGTCATGTTAAAATAGAATATAAGGATGTGGTAAACAAAATTATTTATTTCTGTTTTAAGTTCATTCTTTGGAATCATTTGCTATCGTGTTCGGATTTAATTTGGGAGAAATTATGTACTTAAATGATTCATTTGAATTACAACGTGATCATGTACATTGAGGACTAAGACGCTATTTTTGGTATTATTGTAAGTTTATTCAAAGACATTCTGGATTATATCAATGTGATACATCAAGACTTTTGGTACATCAACGTATTCAAGAATTTTGGCATGTCATCGTATTTAATATAGGAATTCATTCGGAATATTCTATATTTTTGGACTTGTGATAGAACGTTTAAGAATACATGGGATTGAATTCACAATATTGTATGATTTTCATTTTGTAACTCAGAGACATCAATTTATTTGTTAATGTTACAAAAGCTTATGGCTTCGCTTTTTTCTGTTATTTAGTTTAAGACTACAAATTCGAAACACAAATGAATACATAACCGTAAGACATTAAGATACCGTAGCAAATAACTATACAAAAATGATATTTTTATTCTATCTAAAATTTTTCCTAACGTTGGATTTGGCCTTTATATCTCTTTTACAACATCCCATTTGGCTGCCATGTTGGTATACGTCACATGTATCAAACAAGGGATTAACGGTACACCCACACCCATATATATATATATATATATATATATATATATATATATATATATATATATATATATATATATATATATATATATATATGTATGTATATATATATATAATTATCTTACACAGATTTTAATTTCATTTTGTGATAAATATAGTTGTTTAGTAAAACCATCAATAACTTTTTTAATTATTTTGGCATGTAAAAAAGTACCTTTAATAGCATTGAATTTGTAACATTATTGTTTATGAATTCTAGTACATTCCCTACTGACAGAAACTACGGAAGTACAGATACTGTGAAAAGGTACCATAGTACGTATCACCTGAAGAAAATACATTAGTAAACCGGTATAGCCCATTTCATACCGAATTTAACCGAGTTGCTCCGTAATTATCCGAATAACCTCCCAAGGTACTTTATACTCCAGCCAATCAAACACTGGTGGGCTCATGTACATAATAAAATGGCGTCCATTGTTGTTAAGAAATATTTCAGAAATAAAATTAACTAAATGATTGAAATTTATATGTAAATTATCGACAGACTTTCAAAAACAAATCTGATAAACTCATATGAAATGCATTTTATTATAGTGACATTTCGGATGCACAGAAATAGTCTGAACAACTTGCTCTTTGATTGCCAGGATTAAATTTGTTTACTTCGACACCGTTTCCTTACTCACATGTACATGTCCAGATGTAAACAGCTCAAAGCTACTCGTATAGGTTTGAAATCCGCCCCGGTTTCCAGAAAATAAGACAGGATGGTTCCAATATTAAATTTCATCAATATCTGCGGTAGCATCGCTGTTGAATATGCATTTTTCAACTCGATAAACGATGTTGAGGTAGTTACAGAAGTTGATGCTGACGCTGAAGCGGTAGCCATATTTTGCCCACCACCTGACCACCCGCCACGTGATCAAAATTCCGAGCAAATTACGAAGTTCACGGAAGTCTGCATGAAATGGGCTATACCGTTAATACTGTTCACCGCTAGTACGTACACATGATAATATCACTATCCTTTATATGCATCGGTGTAAGATAAAAGAATTCTATCCGAAGGCAGAATTTTGCGTCAGATACGATGTTTTGCCGAGTGTGTAGCCAGAGGGTGGCGAAAAGTTCCTATACAACACTGATGCATATCCAAGGATCGTTTTTCTCACATTCATGAACAACAACGAGCTCAAAATTGAGCGTTCTGAAAACTAATACAATATTAAAACTTTAAAATTTTCTCACCGTGCGATAGCTCATGAAAAGAATTAACTATATACAAACCAACCGGCATAAAAGAAAGAATACAGCTGAACACTAACATTGGCCCCTAAGTCGGTGCTTACCCAAACAGACCATGATCCAGCAGCCACAGACTTTTGCTTTGGGCGGAACAAAGTGGGAGAACGTGGGGATATGTGTTTTACAAATACTCTTGTTTGTAGTGTTCTTTAACACCGTGTTAGGTCAGTTTCGGTATAAATTTCAATTTGATAGCGTCACATTTAACATTCTAACAGTAAAATAGTTACAACATAATACAGGGAAAGTATAACTGATATCAAATAGTTTTCAATGCATTTAATGTATCAAATTTACCGTGCATGTCCTATCAAAGCTCACAAGCGCAAGTAAAAATGTTTAGACGACATTCTACGGTATCAATTTCTTAGTTCATTAAAAGGTGAAATACTATACAGAGAAGGTATGCGATAAACCTTTTCTTAAAACCACAACATCAATTGTTGATATAATGTTAACAAAATAAATCGTGACACCAGCTGTTGATAGGCTCACTAAACAAGGCTATGGATAAATATAATAGTGAATAAACGTTTTGTAACTCGTCGATTCATGAATCGAACTGTTCTAAAAACGGATTATTTTCTTGGCGGGGGGGGGGTCTCCAAGAAATTTCATCTTTTTTTTTCAAATATATGTCAATGATTTAATTGGTTTCATGAAACTATAATAATTATTCTGAAGGTTGTAGCGCACCTTGCATGATGTACAAGTGAAAATACCTCACCACCTTCTCATTAACATCTATGACGAAAACATAACTAATAAACGTTCTGTGCTACCGAGGAAAAACAATGTTGACCTAGTAAAGACGAAAAATCCTGAACAGCGAGTTGCACATATTTAAAACAAGATGTTACTCAGAGAAAAAGTTGAACATATTGCGCTACTATATATATAGTATTGTCGATAATTGGATTATTATCCAAGCTTTTAAGAAATGTTTCAATTCAGTTTGTTCATTCTTCGTTTGTCATTTCTCTCAAATCTCTACAGATGCTTACATTTCTTTAGACAAATCAATGTTATTAATATATATATATATATATATATATATATATATATATATATATATATATATATATATATATATATATATATATATATATATATATATATATATATATATATATATATATATATATATATATATATATATATATATATATATATATATATGACAGACCGAAATAGATGAGTAGCCTATTTTGTCTATCAGGCATTTCACAATCTTTCGGTCAAACGGTATCTCTTTTTTTTAATGGTTGCCACTCGCCAGCCGTTCAAACTGCGCTGACAGTTGCATAGTTTATGTGTTTGCATTAACTAATACAATACTGTTTTAATATGCAAAGACTATACGTTAGGCTGGGTTAAGTCTCAGTTAATAGTTCCTACCTAACCGTTTGATGTTCCTAACTGTAAATTAATATATTAAACACTTGGAAATATATTAAAAAAATCTGATAGCATATTTTTTTTATTTATTTTATACTTCTGTTAACATGCATATCTGGTGAAGACTCCAGAAGGTATGAAGAGATAGACGTACCAGCCGTAGAGTTGCGTACCTGTTTTCAAGCATGCTAACACGTGTACGACTCCGGGCGAAGTTTGTCACGCCAGCTTTAGTCGAATGATTATATTGGCCCACTAGTTGCTAGATTTTAGTCTCTCGTAAAACAGTGACGTAGAACGAATTTGTTAGTTGTTGTTGTTGTTGTAGGGTTTAACGCCATTTTCAGCACACGATAAGCTATACATGGCGGCCAGTATTAATGGTGGAGGAAGAACCCGGGAAAACCCCGGAAAGAACCACCGATCTCACGAAAAGCTACTGGCAAGCTTTCTCACATACCGACATTGGCTGAATCCTAGATTCGAACCCAGAATCTGTTAGTGCAACGATTTATTCAAAATATGATCTTGTTTTCAAATATACTCATATGGCGGACATAATTAACGAATTTATCCATTCTGGTGTAACATTAACATGATCGAATCATAATTCATAAATAATATTGATAAAATGCATAGATGTTAAAACGTTAAAATTAAAATAAAAAACGTAAAAATCGCATCTTTTCTCAATAAATAAAAAAAGAAAAAAACGTTCTAGTAGTTTTTAGACAACACAAAAATCAATATTTTACTTATTTACACGCTACATACCAGTTTTAGTGATACAAATATGAAAAAATGACAAAAGTTTTAAACCGTAGTCCAGATAACATTGAAATTTTTTTCACTCAATGTCGTTATCACCATCTGACTGATCTGACCACTCAATGGTTTCCTCCATATAATTTATATTGTCCAGCTTTTCCTTTAGGCGAAGATTTGCATGCACAAACACTACATCTCGCACTCTCTTGCACTGCATACGGTTTCGCTTTTTCGTGTGAATGAAGTCATATAAAAAACGCAAAAAAATGAAAAACGTAAAAAAACGGATTTTTGAGGTAAAATAAAAAACGAAAAAAACGTTTTTATCATCTATGATAAAATGTACTCTGTAGCAAACCCGGATACTCACCTAATAAACCTGTACAATCCTGGACTAAAAAGTGCTTTGTCTTTTCTTCAACAAGATACATAATTAGTTTGACATGAAGAGACATGCGGGGGCTGAAATTACATCGCCGATCCGTATACAACATATGTTGGTCTATAGATGGGTATGATACTGAATAAAAATGAGTGCAGATGTTTTCGTATGCGACGTAATATGGGAAAGCGTGGATTTCTATCGAACGTTTCACAAAAGCCGTGTACCATGGTACAGATTTCCCAATCCCTTGAATGTTGCTTTATCCTGATTGGACTGGACTCTAACCTGTAGATTTAGTTGTTAGTAGTCATGATTGGAAAATTTGCGAAGTTAATGTATTTCGTCTAAACAAAACTAAAACTAAAAATAAAATAATTAAAATTAAATGTGAGATCATATTCAATAATAATATTTATTATGCTTGGTTTGGTTTGATGTTTTACGGCACAGCGACAAAGGCAGGTTATTTCATACCAAATTGGGATAAAATGCCTTTCTTAAGGACACACCTTAGTCGCCAACCCAGACTGATCCAATAGTAGGATTTTAACACACACCTTTCTGGTCACGAGTCCAGCACCTAACCTCTGAACCACGGCTGTTTCTGCCTCCATTAGTCACATCTTATGACATGAAATGGAGGAGGATGAGGGACTCATCGTGTCTATTATACATCCCTGAGCGAAGTCCTATGCCGTCATCAGAAACTAAGTTTTGTCAACTGCGTTAGATAAAAAGACGATATCTACATATTTTGAGTAGATATGTGGAAATATTTCAGTCTTGAAGTAGAAACATTTGCATTGTTACTCGTGGTGATCACTAAAACACATATAATTTCTTTTTATTATATATTTATAACCGAAAAACCCGTCGGTTCGCGTGGACTGTCTCCATTATGTGCCAATACGATTAACATCTGCATTATTTCATCGATGACAAGAAGTTTCTAAATTGTACAATATTTTTAGGATAGCGATCATCTATCGGGTTGTTTATTTTGTCAAATCAATGACTGTATTTGTAAGAAGATGAAGAAATTTTTATTTTTTATTTTAGTTAACACATGTTATGGTCAGATTGATACTGCTGGGGTGGGGTAATGTAGAAACATCAGAGAGCGGATATATATGACGAACCTTAGAGCGCAATGTCTTTAAACAAAATTGTAAGTATTTTCATTCCATATTTTGTTTATTTTGTTTACATTCAAACACGACCTTTTTTTTGATCCAAAAATATAGACACTAATATACCGTTGCATAATGTATCGTTACCGATTACACATAATAAACTGAACAGATCAAGATCTGCCAGATCATGATGCGACGAAAGATCTAGATCTATGGGGTTTGAAGTTGGATAGACCTGTACCCAAGTACAGACGGTACCTTTCCGATGTGTGATGAGTTTGCATGTGTGTAAAATATAGAAACTCGATAATTAGACTCTAACGAAGTTTCTGTCAATTAATTATAGTGTTTAAAAATACAGCCCCAATGGCGATCTAACTTTAAACTATAAAAAGCCTGTGCAAGTAGTCGATAAAGTTGATGAATTAATATAATATATTTGGAAACTGAGACACGCTTGTCCTTGCTTGTGAAATGTAGATACCGGCTGACAGGAGAGGACTACTACCCTCAAGAATGTGTAGGAAATTAAATTATTATCTACTGGTGTCACGGAGGATTTTGTTTCTTGAACAAACAAACAAACACACAATAACAAAAGGCAGGACAAGAAAAGAAAATAGCTTGTGGAATCTAGTTTAATACAAGACACGATTTAAAAGTGCAAACTGGTAAACAACAAACTGAAACTGTCACAAAGTTTAAAATATGATCATCGGCAAGAATCTTCACAAGTCGCATATCTGAGTTAATTTCTGCAGATTTAACGGGTCAAGTTCATTATAGGCAGTCAGATATATTTTATGTTATATTATAACATCTTCTGGTTTTTTTTCTTCAAATGTATGGCTCTCAAAAATGAATTCGGATTAAAATCTGCACCTAGCTTTCGTGGGTAACTCGTCAAAACGAATAAACACTATATATATATATATATATATATATATATATATATATATATATATATATATATATATATATATATATATATATATATATATATATATATATATATATATATATATATATATATATATATATATATATATATATATATATATATATATATATATATATATATATATATATATATATATATATATATATATATATATATATATATATATATAAGCAGACATGCAGCAAGATGTCCCACCCAATCACATTATCCTGACACCAGGCCGACCAGACCTAACACTAACCTGAGCGCCTGGCGAGGCAGCTGCTAGTACCATTATTATAAGTCTTTGGTATGACTAGGCCGAGGTTCGAACCAACGACCTCCCGCATTCGAGACGGACGCTCTAACCACTATCTCACCGGAGCGGTCTATAACTGAGGGAAAGAATCACATCAGTCATAGAGTAATATACACGACTCTGTCTCAAGCTAGCAATGATGAATACAGATCAAAATGAGGGATCTATACGCTCGGTTGCTTGGCAACTGATACAATTGGAATACCTAAATTACGCAGTCTTTCACCTTCATGACATATGCCATAGTCAGTCTTGGTCCTTTGGCATAGAGCAAACTGCCAACGATATTAATTTTAGTTTGCCAAAAACTTACGAGACTGAAAATGACCTGTCAAAAGCTCAAAATCTATAAAGGTGTTAATTTGAATTTGGTGGAAGCTAGCATAGCAACAGGTTATATGGAAATAAGATAAGACGCATTAGGTAAAGCAGGAAAGCTTCCAGTATAGTTCTTTGTTTTGGATTTTATTTGACTTGATAGAAGCTTCCATAGCAACAGGTTGTTTGGGAAATAACGTACGTAGCATAAGGTGATGCAGGAAAGCTGCCAGTTAGTTCTTTGTTTTGGCTTTTAGCGGGTTTAGTCCAATATTCCTATAAGCTTTAAAACAAACATTCTTGAAAAGGTTGATCTTTATCAACGCTTTAGAACATGATGAAATAACAACTGCTTCGCTCAGAAAGTTTAATAGTATAGAGGGAATGAATAATACAATGAGCGACAATAAAGTTAACCAACAGAATGTTATGGCAATAACCAAAAGAGTTCAACAAATACAAAAAGAAAGAAAAAACATACACACCTGCAAGACAAAGAACACAAGGAAACGCAAAAACAAATAAACAAGCAAAAATATGGCGCATAGACGGCGGAGATTCAACAAAGTTAACATAGAGAATTATAAAAAAAATAGTAGAGAAAGGGGCGATATTTAAGTACAAGACGATTTTTAAAAAGTCATGTTAAGAAAGTGTAAATTCATTACAAAAAACGATTTTAAAAATGCTGAACAGAATATTTTCAACTGCTATAGCCTCTTGGCTGTTTGAATTTCTACTATACAAATCTTTTGAACTGGCACTATACTTACCTAAGGTAGAAGTTTGCCTGAACACATATCGTGTACTAAACAGTGCAGCTTAATACAATATACAGTACAGAATAGTACGATAGACAGTGCAGCTTAATACAGTAGATAGTGCAGCTTAGTACAATAGACAAAGCAGTTTTATATAATAGACAGCATAGCCTAGTACAATAGGCAGTGCAGCTTATTACAATAGACAGTATAGCCTAGTACAATAGATAGTCCAGCTTAATGCAATAGACAGTATATAATAGTACAACAGATAGTGCAGCTTTATATAATAGATAGCATAGCCTAGTACAATAGGCAGTGCAGCTTAATACAATAGACAGTATAGAATAGTACAACATATAGTGCAGCTTAGTTCAGTAGACAGTACAGCCTAGTACAATAGACAGTGCAGCTTAATATTATAGACTACATCCAAGTACAAAAGACAGTGCAGCATAATAGTATAGACAGTATAGCCCAGTACAATAGATAGTGCAGCTTAATACAATAGACAGTATAGAATAGTACAGCATATAGTTCAGCTTAGTTCAATAGACAGTACAGCCTACTACAATAGACAGTGAAGCTTAATATTATAGATTGTAGATCCTAGTACAATAGACAGTACAGCCTAGTACAATAGATAGTGCAGATTAATAAAATAGACGGTAAAGCCTAGTACAACAGGCAGTGTAGCTTTATATAATAGATAGCATAGCCTAATACAACAGACAGTGCAGCTTAATATAATAGAGAGTATAGAATAGTACAACTAACAGTGCAGCTTAATAAAATAGATAGTACAGCTTAATAAAATAGACAGTGCAACTTAATAAAATAGATAGTACAGCTTAATAAGATAGACAGTGCAGCTTAATAAAATAGATAGTACAGCTTAATAAAATAGACAGTGCAACTTAATAAAATAGATAGTACAGCTTAATAAAATAGACAGTGCAGCTTAATAAAATAGATAGTACAGCTTAATACCATAGACAGTGCAACCTAATACAATAGACAGCACAGCTTAATACAACAGAAGTGAAGCTTAGTACAAGAGACTGCGTATCTTAGACGAAGTCTCATTGTCTTTAAAAGAAAGAAATCTCTTTGATTTCAGGGGATGGATTTTGAAGTTGGATACTGACATATTTTCAATAAGCACTATCTTGTTCAACATAAAAAATAACACATAAATACTTACGGGTTTTGCAACCTTCACATGTGCATGACTACAGTCAAAGAGGTAATGACTTTCAAGTCGTGACAACAACAAAAATATAGATGTTAAGTGTTTGAAACGCAATTCAAAAGGTAAAATCACTCCAAGTAAAATTTTTACAGAATACATCATCAACTACAATTCTAAATTGAGAGGATTAAATAGCAAGAAAACATTGCAGACATCTTTAAATCAGACATAATTTGTAGGCTTTTGAAAAATACAGCTCAGTTAATTTATCTAAATTATCAATAACACAAATCTCCGTAAAGTAATGTGTTCATATAGGGTACCATCAACCGTTTTGTCGTCTTACATAGAAGAAGTAAAACTATTAATGTTTACGTTATGTAAATCCCATGATTATACAATTCGAAGAAATTATTTTTCTGGTAATTGTCCCCTACGATGATACAGAGACTAATTTTACATTTCAATTGTAACTTATATTTTGACAGTTTGATCCGTTTGCACACTTGTTTTCGTCTTTATCTGTTTTGAAGGAATACAGTTTTGGTCTTATTTTATTTCGCAATCCTATTCAACTCGCTTTTGAAATATCCGGGAACTTTCTTATTCGTGTGTATTAATCAAGATGTACTATCCTTAGGATAGTCACTGGTGTCATAAAAATCGTTTTTATCCTGAACGTCACTGAACATGTTTTCTGTCTCAACATGAATGGATATTAAATCATTATCGGTCGTTAACAGTCTCATTTAATGCCGTATTTTGATTTTCAATTTCCTGTAGTACATTAGCAAGTCAAATATATTTAACAGCGTAAGTTAGCAGTAAAATTGGTTTTGTGAACTTGATTGAACGTTTTTAAAACTGACAACACCCAGCCATCATTAAAAAATGTTGGGGGATTTTTTGCAAATGATTTGATCTTTCTGATTTTCTTAAAAAGATAATCTGTATGTATTTTAATTGTTGTCAATCTGTTTACCGAATACAAAGAACTCGTCAATTTTAAGAAGTCTTTTGTTTGAAATCACTTCTGCTGTTTGTGACAAATTTGAATTAAGCCACGGTTCTTGTACAAATAAGACAGCTCTCTGTCTTTTCAGTTTTAATCATAACAATAGTTCAAGTTTCATATTTCTGTAATGAATCGATATTTCTCTTTGTTTTAAGGATAATAAATCTAGTACAATTGGTTTTATGAACTAGTAACCAATTAACAACATCTATTGAGATATAAATTGTAACTATCTGTAAATAATATATCAGGAACTAACTGAATGTGTGGATTGATCGTGGAAGTGTAATGAAATTTCTAAAATATTTCAAGATGCATCCATTCAAATATTCGTCTGATGATTTTATGAGATTTTATTCTTCCGTTACAAATTTTCAGTAATTGTCCATATAAACGTTTTTACTTGTATGTGGTGGCTCGTGTTCCAGCCATAAAGCTTGTTCTTATATGTTAACAGAATGAACGAAACACATATTCGGGTTCTTGACCGTCTTGATGATTTTTACTTCCCCAGCAGTTTAAAGAAGACCTTTCCGCCCATCACTAATCAGCTCAGTTCCAATCAATAGTTTTGACGGCCAGACTTTTTATCCTCTGTGACCAGATATGATGACTTGACAACGGCTTTACCTTGTGACTATTAGTAGGTCCTGAGACTTCCAATCAACTATATTAGCGGATGACCATTACTATTAATATAGTTTGTGATGTTTGATGTCTGATTACATATATTCCCCATTTATATATGAACCGCCACCTGTACGACAAAATTATGTTGGCAATATAGGTATATTCGTCAGTATTGTATCAAAATATTAATTAGGGGTACTAACTCATAGCAGCATACTATGGAGTTGCCTCTCCTTGGACACCTGTTGGTTGTATATACATGTACCTGTTTATTACAGAAACTATTTATTACGGATACGTAACTATTTCCTTCACCATTCAAGTACAGTCATACGCTTTCGATTTGGCAATTTGCCAACTATAACCATCTACCCTTTGTGGCAAATTCTCTGAAAAAGTATCAGATTCCATATATATGTAGCTTGTGTCATTGTTTATTTTTTTTGCGGAAAAATACAAAATAATTCTTTTTAGCTGGATGTGTTAGTGAGCTAAAATGTTTAAATTTGATTTAGTATTGTTGAATTACTGTATAAATGTGTTTCTTCTAAAATTAGTAATGTTGTATCGCTGCACAAATGGACTGGTTTGAAAATATCTAGAAATTTAAATAAGGAATTTTCTTTTTAGTTGTTGTGTTCGTAAACGAATGGGTAGCGTAAAAATTACTTTGCCTCAACTGTCAATTCAGTTACTACTCTTGCTTTGCCATGCTCGACACAGAAAATAGCTCTTGTTTTCAATCTGTCGATGGACTGATGTCAGGATGATCATTTCTTAGGGAGGGAATAATAATAATAATAATAATAATAATAATACAAGGAATAATAATAATAATAATAATAATAATAATAATAATAATAAGGACTTTGTATAGCGCCTAATCTTTAGAAGCTCTAAGCGCTTTACAACATTAGACAACACCTATAACATAAACAACATATATAATGATATAATTACAAAAATCTGGTAGCTTTAAGTTATTTCACCTCATGCACATGGGTAATGAAGGTATCATTCAGGAAATAAGTCGAGGAATTACACAATATATAATGTATTCTTCATGCCAGAAATTCCCATTTGAATCGTATTAAGAAAACAGCATTTAATTTAACTATGACTACTGTATTACAAAACTAGCATGACATGGCATTAATTATCGCCAATCATTGATTCCATGAATTTTCCTTGGCCAGGTGTAAGTTAAAACAATTCGGTCCTCTGTACCATGAACACGTAAATACATAGGTCACCTCATCTTTGGTCATTGTAATAAAATTTTGCTAATCTGACCACAACACGTCATAGATATATACCTTACTCATTGTGAGACCGTTCGCATATATTCCTATTTCTTTTTTCGAATATTTAACTTTAGTTCATGTATTTCACCCTTTCTTTCAAACGCGTAATAGTCAAGATAATTTCTCATCACTTGTGCTCTATATTTGTTGTGTGGATTCAAAGTGTTTCCTCCGATGACGAACAGCTTTTATTAGAGCTTTAGAGCGAAACGTTAAGAAAACTGTTTTGCCATTACGCTGTTACCAATGGTAACGGTGGTAATATATCTAAATTTGCATAAACTTATAGCGCTCGATTTATCCCGTGGGTATTTTCTACACAGAAGTCAATATACGGTCAACTAGACCTAAACAGTGACGCAAGAAGCGCAAGATAACGCAGTCTTATCCGAAATAAGATTTAATTTCCCTGGGGCGGATACAGGGTCGCCTGTAAGAGACACACATCCCGCGGGTAAGGCGGCCTTTTGCAATACGCTAAACTATTTTATCTCCGCTAAAATCTTTAAATGATTATCAGTTTCTTTACTAACATATCTTTAGCTGTGGTCACTTTGTATTTGGGAGCTATATATTATAAATCTTACGACGAGATCAAACAGCACCCGCTCGAAACATACATTCATCCTATACGGTTCACCATTTCAGTTCCAGGTTCTTTTTGTTCGTCTCAGACTGATCTCAAGCGAGTCTTTACATTGCTAGATGGAAGTTACTGTGAGACAAATATACATGATTTTATTTAAATATAAAGAAGATCACAGAAGATCGTTACTTCTTTTAGCATTCTTAATGCAGCACCACTCTTTCATATTCCTCCGTTCGTTATGCTCGTATACCCTCTAATACAGATATTTGACACATTGGTACAGAGAATGTTGTACAACTTTATTCCAAATCAATAAGCAAAACAAATTAACAACGGTAGGAACAGCTTCTACGTAATTAATCTCTGGGGCATTTATTTTGTAAACACGAGATAACATCAACACGATATGGAAGACGTGGCATTATCAGGTAATATATTATTCCGATTCATTCAATCGACACAAATATGACAATAAAGAGAGTCAACTGCAGGTAGTTACGCTCAATTTAAGCCACCTTTTCAGGGCATATATGTCTTTTTTTAAATTCAATGATTTCTTTTGTGTCATCAATATATGAACAAATATGATTCGTGAACCAGTTACATATTATTCCAGCACCAATGTTTTCCTTAACATCCGTGCAAGACAGAATTTAAGTCCGCATTTTTCTCGAAAGAAAAAAGTCCAAGATTTAGACATTTATTTTCAATTTACCTACATTTCTATATACTTCGTACATTTAAAATGAATATAGCACAATCTGTACAAAGTTATCTTACAATCGAATACACATAAAACAACACGCATACGAATAAACGATAACAAAAGCAATTGAAACCTTTCATTTAATTTATCAAAGAAAACGAAAATAAAAGAAAATAAATAAAAGTAAAAATTATGTCACTTATACTAAGATGATGTAACGTACTAACCATTAGCATTCCAAACTGTACGAGTACATGCACCTGCATGGGTGCACACTGTACATATTGTGGATACTAGCATCTACGAAGAGAAAGAAAACAAAAGAGAAAAGGGGGACGATGGTGAATGTATGATGGCCTCTTAGGGATGTTAAAATAAAGCTACTAGGAAAATGTAGGTCAGTTATATAACTCCAACCGTCCCACTGGGGAGGTGGATCGCTCTGCCTGGCTGTCCCTTGCCATCACATCCTGGGGGAAAAAGCTGCTCTATGTGTCCACACACACACACACACACACACACACACACAACGATAGATAGATAGATAGATAGATAGATAGATAGATAGATAAAGAGATAGATAGATTTGAATGCGAATTAATTAATATAGAAAAATAACACCAATCAATACGCACTTTACAGAAAAAATGCTCTAAGACATATTTTGTACGTTTAATCTGTTAGATTGAAAGTCAATTAAATTTGATCTTCTTACAGCCCGTCCCCCGATATTAACCAAGGATGTAGCAGTTACAAACTCCATGCACACTTACCGAAATTCTAATTTCAGAATTCTGGTTTGCTTTCTTAAGAGACAGCCCAATACACAAAAAAAAAAATATCTGGGATGAGACGGGGAAAACGGATATAAAACGTTTTATCTTTCATTCAAAATAGGTGGGGCGGAGAAAGGTGGATAAAATGTAAGAACAGGCCATACCAAATAAAAGAAAAAGAAAAATCTACAGGTGCTGGCAATAGCTACAATTACGTAAAATACTATACCTTATTAATAGAGTCGCTTTGCGTACTTTATCATATCAACACTATAATAGAGTCACATAGCACACTGTACCTTATCAACTCTCTAATACAGTCACATTTCACATTGTACCTTATCAACTCTCTAATACAGAGTCACATAGTACAATGTACCTTATCAATTCTATAAAAGAGTCATATACAGCGCACATGTATTCAAGGCTGGATTCATCCCGCTGCTTTAGGGGCAAGGACACTGTTATAAGTATGATTGCCTGTATAATTTTATAATTGTTAGTAGTGACAGTTGGCCAGAACATTAATCCAAGCATTCTGGATATTTGATACCAGAGACTGTCAACAGGTTCCGTTCTGTTGTTTATCTTCCCATGGCTAACTGAGTCTGGACTACTCCATGCCCTTGGGTAAGGCACAGATATTAACTTTATTAAGATCCCTTATCTCTGATCCTTGCTAAACAAGAGCAGAGTGGTATAACAGGCACTTTTTAGTTGGTCTTAGGACTGTAAGCAACACTGTTTTTATGCTTTTGTGAAGATTTTAGCTTTATTTTACATAAAGTTGTAGGGCCCTTACTTAGTGTTTGTGTGTTCTTTGAACCCGAATGTAGCAGACACATAATAAATTGTTTCATCTGACACGCTAAAAAGTTTCACGGATAGTGCGGTTTTGAATAATTTTAATATAGTTAACTTCACATGTATTGCAGTTGTTATGATTTCATGTATCAATCAAGCGTATATATTGTACAAGTAAATAAGATATGTCAGCAACATTTATTGATATATCATTTTGCATGCCTACACTAGAGCTGTTGGATAAATCTTCTCAAAGTATTTTCTTTCTTAATATGTTTATTACACACTTACTTTGCTACGTGTGATATATTATTTGAAACAATTTTCCTGCTAATGTTATGTGAATTATTTTGTATACGACAGTTCACTGTAAAAAGTAATCAAATGGTTTGTACATGAAATACAAGTCTTCGAAACGTATTTTATGTGCGTGTGTGTGTGCGTTCGTGTGTGTGTGTGCATTGACAAAGGATATTATAAATGGGCCTTTTTTCGGGAATTCGCAGACCCATATTTCAGAAGACTGAGCAAAAGAACAATAAACGCGTGTCAGTCTAATGGCTTGTCGAATAATTATAATGAGAGAGGCACCATGCTTGTTGCCATTTAAACTCGTTAGTATGTAATTTATTTGCATGGTTCACTCCAGTATTGTATTGATCAAGCGTCTTACTCCTCGAAATCAGAAACTCGTATTTTAAAATGCAGAGAAACATTTATCGAAAAGAGTCATTATACCAAACCATGTGTAGCTTCTCCGTCGCCATTTATTACATAACGTGGTGACACCGCTAACTGATCTAGAACGCGAGGCTGTTAAACGATCCTGAACTGCTTGAATACAGACATACTCATTTCGTTGTGCGACAAACTTAACTGAAGTTTAATTTTTATTGCTCAGTAGTTTTGTTTCTTGTTTCTTTTCACAAAAAGCTGAACTGGATATGTATAGGGGAAAGAAAGGAAAAAAAACTGCAAAATTTTGCTCGCATGATATAATTTTGATGACAAAATCAACGTTTTAATGAGACCCATGCTGAATACAAATTGATATTGGTTCAATTAGAATAGAGAAGATAAAGCTGGATAATACAATCGGCTATCACTTTTTAATAAAATATGATTTCCGCATATCATGGTACACTTTGATTTATCATCGTTCTGATTTTCAGCTGCGATGTTTAACTTGAAGAATATTTTTGGATATTTTTTTATTATGGTAGTATCGTTTAAGTTCATGTGTACAATGTTGGTTAAGGTCACAATATCAATCTGTAATGTTGAATATTGGTTACATTCACAGTATGGCCAGGTTATATACAATATTGGTTACAGTGACGATATGGTCCTGCTATTTTCAATATTAGTTACCTTTACAATCTAGTCCTGTAATGTACAATACTGGTTACCGTCACCATATAATCCACTTATGTTTAATATTGATTACCGTCTATTTTATGTTGTAGTTTCTTCAGTAGCTATCAACTGTGTATTGTATACTGTCTCCAAATCTATATAACTGTCACTTGCTGTATATATTGGTGAGGAAGTCCAACTGACAGGTACATCTCGAAGTTCCATCACGTTCTCTCCCTTGCGCCCACCCTTCCACCAGCAGAGAGACTTTTCGATCCGTTTAATCGTCAAAAGCTCTCTGAACCTTTTCAACGAATTGATCGTTTCCGTCATACTGGAATTTTGGCATGTATTTTTACTTTGAAACTTTATTATATTAAGGGTACGTTATCAAGTATGCTGTTTTTTTCTTCGAATATTATATAGGCACTATGATTAAATAAACTGTATAATCAAAATTTACTTTCATAATAATTAGTTTTAGCTTAATATTTCATTAAAACCTCCTGCAAAGGAATATTGATCTAAGAGCTACCGTTTGAAAGATATTAAGAAATTAATTTCAATACCCTTGTCGATCTAAACCCTAATAATGTTGGCGTTTCTCAAAACATCACTCAACGTCTTTGAAAGTGCTTACATACATTCGGTAGCATTTGCATTTCTTACATTAGAATGACGTGTCGGCAAATAATTTTAACAAATATGTGCAATAATTGCCATAGAAAATGGAAATAAATCTTGTTCCCCAATTCTCCTTAACATACGTCGATTTTCAGTACATTTGAGTGACCAAACATTCCCTTTTAGGCGTTAACGAAATCCCAAGTGGAACCTTTTTCTATCAATTATCAAGGGAAGAAGTTCCCTTGACCAACTGCGTTATTCTACCCGAGGGAATGAGAGATTTAACCGTAATAAAAATAGCGAGACATTGAATTACGAAGTTACAGAAGCCAGAGACCAACCTTAACACATGGTAGTGTCCATATAACCTCATTTTGTTTTCCGGATATGTACCGGTTTTGAAAATACGAAATGTGTTTTAACAAATGTACTGTAATAACTGTATATTTTTCTTTCGAGAAATGTTTATCATGTATTTGTGCGCTTGAATTTACAACAGAAATATATTTTAGGACGATTATCATTAACATCACTTCTGAGAACATTAGGAAATGCTTGATATCATATTCGCACGTCATTTTATTTCCCAGGATACTTTTTCAGATCAAGCGTACCTAAAACATGGTACTGTACGTCAGAACGTCTAAAACAGCGGATGACTTATTCCTAAATTCACTAGCAAATTCACTCGAGCTGATGAAGGGGAGAGAAAACAAGTTTTGCATATTTTATCCACTGGATGTATTTGCTGCTGCTATAGGCACGGACGACTAATTATATTCTCATAAACCGTTGGTCAATTAGTTTACTTTTGTGGTAAGACCGGCAAACGTGCTTAGTTTCTTTGAACGATGAATCCAAGATGAAGCTTCTAAAACAAGAAAAATTACGTTCTTGAGAATAATTTTTTGAAGGTGCCTACAGAGACATAGAATTTTTTATCGATGTTTATGGTGCCTTCTGTAAAAATACGGCCCGCTGAGATCTTGTTTATGTCCATTAGTACCTGTGCGACAGAAGACAAAAATAGGACTTTAGGTTCACACCTCCTGATTCGCACGATTTACCTATATCAAAGTTTCTTGTGAATATTTTCAAGCAATTATTTCAGCGAATCCGTGGTCTTTGTTCTTTAAAATATGGTATTTAATATACCACCATGAATGGTTATGCTTTATTTTTTTGATATTTTTAACTTAGTAAGATAAGTAATTGTCTGTTTCCACCAGAGCTTCAACTATGCGGCAAGGAAGTTATTTTTAAGTTTGATATCAGATAGTCAGTGACCACACGATTACTACAGTGTAATTCACATTAAAGACCACAAGTTAGGTCGCAGCCGTATAGTGGAAGCTAAATTTGAGACTTACAAAGTTTTGACTATATGACCTTTATCCGATTAAAATTGCATAACTATTCACGTGGTTTTCTAAAACATTACATTATTTTTCTTTTCTTGTTTTTTTTATAGTCACATCGTACATTGGGTCCAAACATAATGTCCAGTCCAAGATTCGCATATTTGCCAGACATTTCTAAGATTTACGATTCTTCTAAAATTCTGAAATGACCGAAAACATTATCCAGGTTTACTAGTTTGGTTCAGCGAAGTAATATAAAGATGCCTGGTCCTTCCGTCATAAAACTTGAATGAACTCCAAATTTTCATCGAAACTTTCTTACTAATCAAAAGTGTCTTTTGATTTTCGAGTACATTTCTATGCCTACGGTAACACAGGTGATTTGAAATGCACGACGAAAGGGCCGGATAAACCCTTCTTGATGAATGAATATTGGTTCAAATTTAGCCGGTTAGGATATCAAACCAATTATTTAAGCATACTTCCTAATATTAATGTATTTGCAAATAGAAAATGAATAGATTCATTCCTTGATTTATCATTTCTTTCATATAAAGTTTGATGATGTCACAGAAACTTGTTTTACCCGCACATTCATTTATTACAGGAAAGCAAAGGGAAAGTTGTCATTTCCCTTTAGACAAGGCAAATGTCAGCGTTGAGTGTGGTCACATCTTGACTATTAGGTAAGTTCAAGAGCAAACGCGCATTCTGCAGAGCGTTTACGTATCTCAGATGCTTGAGAACTGACTCGTACTTGTAATTCTCTCTTATACTTCAAGTCCCCGACAGATGGGCGACTCATGATGTTGCCACCCCTCCATGCTATCTTAAATAGCAGCCTAACACTCTCACCTATAGCAAAGGCAGATACTAGTTCAGAAACCCCGCGACCAAACCGTGCAACGGAATGTCTTTGTAGAATATCTACCTAAATCCTGGAAATTAACGTTGAATTATCCAAAATATTGACCTAATTATGAACTGCTCTGATATAGCACGTTTTATGCGGCAAAGCTGGCAATTACCATGTAAAGAAAACCGTAAATGAGGAAAGAATGGGTTGGGATTATTAGTGTACAGAAATTAATATATGTGGTAAAAACACCGTAGAAGAAACAATTGTAGAACCATTTTCGAAGAGGGCGACATAGTAGAGATAATTATTTCTGTTTAATTTTCATTTACTTCATGATTATAATTCAATGATCAAGATTCATTTAGTTATATCAATACCATTCTTCAGTAAATCTCTGTGCGATCATTTGTCAACTGAATCGAATTGTCTTTCAAACTTTTTAATAATAGAGGCCCTTTCAATTAAGAGTCACGAGATCTTCCGTATTTTGGATTAGATATGACAACGGGTAACTAAGATGCAACATTGCTAGAAATCCGTTTGTTTTCCGTGGAGATTTCTAATCACAGAGCGGTCTGCCCACAGAGTTTAGAGTGGGGAAGGCCGTCAAGATAACACGAACAAGTAGATCCTTAGCTCTTCACCACTTTAGTACCATTGAATAACTTCAGCTAGACGTATCTAACAGTATAAATTTGAAGCAGTGGAATGGAAGTGTTTTGGAGACATGTTTTCTGATATAGTCTATCTTTCCATTAAAATTATATTATTTACACAATTTATATGGCATTAGATTATTTTGAAAATACTGATCATTTTTCACATAGAAAATGACGATGATCAGAATATAATAATCTTGATTAATTGTTTGCATCACAATGGACTGACATTTTAATTTGCAAGGTCTCTTGTCTATTGCCAAATAACAAATGTAGATATCATTTAGACTGGAATCCTTAAGACCATTCGCAATAAGAAATGGTGACAATCTGTCTATGTAAAATGCAACACATTTCTACTATATACGATTTCCAAAGTGTCATTCTTGTTGATAAATTGCCTTTGACGGTTAATGAAAACGCTCCATACACACTCAAGTCGTATGTCAAATTACATTTTATTTATAAAAATAATGTGCTCGGTTGTTGACGGAAAATACTTTTTTTTTAAAGCTCATTTCTTACTACAGAACATATACCATCTTATACCTGTATTTCGCGATTCTATATATTTTCAATGCGTCATGAAATCAACCAAAATTTATCTTTACAACAGTATTTTCTTTAGGAACTTACTGCAAACATTTTGTGATCGAAATACATAGTATATACTTATTGGAGGTTCGAGTCTCGGATTCAGCCAATGTGGGTATGTGAGAAAGCTTGCCAGTAGCTTCTCGTGGGTCGGTGGTTCTTTCCGGGGTTTTCCCGGGTTCTTCCTCCACCATTAATACTGGCCGCCATGTATAGCCTATCGTGTGCTGAAATATGGCGTTAAACCCGACAATAACAATAACAATAACTTATTGGAGGTTTTCGTTGCTGGTACATAGTGGTCTTGGCCCAAATCAGTAACATCTCCAAAACTAAATCACCATGGCAATCGAGGATTATGTTCAATATAAATATAACTGACGCATGGATATTTCTTGCTAAACTTATTTTGTTTCCTACAGATTCCGCAGTCTGACGGTCGTTCTCCGGTAACTTATGAATACTAACAATTTGTGTTCAGCTCTATGCATGTACATTTTAATTCCTAGCTTATATTAAACTTTAATAATGATAAATAAATACTAGAATCTTAAGAGCTCTTCAAATACTGCCATTAGAGTACAGAATGGATTCACTTAATTCATCCATGTTTTTAAACCTTCCTAGATGCATGAGAAGATGAGTGTAAGATAAAATATGATACATGAAACTATAGCAAGAGAAAAAATATAGAACTAGGCATGCATATGTTTGTATAGCAGACATTTATGGACTTTGTTTCGAATGTCATGTCTGTCAGAATCCAAAGATAATAAAGATGAATATCCATTAATTTAGTATTCGGTAAATTAGGGCCATGCAGTCTGTTAAAGTCATTTATCTATTTCTTCGCAAACATAAACTTTTAACAAACGTATGTATCCGAAAACTTTCGTCTCCGTTATCGGCGCCTTTAAGATAAATAATTAAATACCAAAGTGTTGATAAATAGCTAAATATTATAAATTTTTTCGTATGTGCTCGCATGAACTTGTTATCTAAAAATATTTATGTATCTTAAACCAATAAAATGTGGCAAATAATACGAAAAATAGTGTATGTCAATATTCTGCCCATTTTTACATCCTTAGACAATTTGAATTCACAAATAATGCACACAGACCCATCTGCGCGTGTTTCGATGCAATTCGCTAATTTTAACGTTCCTTCCGTTATTTGCAGTGAAATAGGACTTTCGCGTGACGGCTTGCGAATAATACACATGCATCCATGTTTTAATGCAGTATTGAAAATCGCAATTAAGAAATCAAAGACCTGGAACTAACATTAATTCTTTGTTTTGTGAAATTGCCGAGAAGGATCAAAGTTCCGTTTACTCGATAAATGACGGTACACAGAATTCCAGGAAAGGTTGTGCGAATATAACTAAAACCAATGGCGACGAGACAATAATTAATTATATAAACAGAGCTAAATTGTGATAATTATTCTTAAATCCTTGTTCTTTGTCAATGAAATGGTTTTATTGCTATATATAATTCCCGTTGCTAAAAGCCAGTTCAATGTTTATATCTTCGGAAGGAAATTGTAATCCGGACGATTTTGATAATACGGTAATTTTTCGACGTGACAAGTGTCTGTATCCCCCCCCCCCCATCTTTCCTCTTTCTAAATAATTCTGCTAAAATTCAGTTGCAAATATATTTATATCCCTTATATGTATATATGCATGTATGTATGCATGTATGTATGTATGTATGTATGTATGTATGTATGTATGTATGTATGTATGTATGTATGTATGTATGTATATATGCATGTATGTATGTATGTATGTTTGTATGTATGTATGTATGTATGTTTGTATGTGTGTGTGTGTGCGTGCGTGCGTGCGTGCATGTATGTATTTATGTATGTGTGACAAGTGTCTGTATCCCACCCCCCATCTTTCCTCTTTCTAAATAATTCTGCTAAAATTCAGTAGCAAATATATTTATATCCCTTATATGTATATATGCATGTATGTATGTATTTATGTATGTACTATGTATGTATGTATGTATGTATGTATGTATGTATGTATGTATGTATGTATGCATGTATGTACTATGTATGTATGTATGCATGTATGTATGTATGTATGTATGTATGTATGTATGTATGTATTTATGTATGTATGCATGTATGAATGGATGTGTGTGTGTGTGTGCGAGCGTGCTTACGTGTGCGTGAGTGCGTGCGTGTGTGCGTGTGCATACATTCACGTCTATGCGAGAAAAGGAGAGGAATTCGTCGGGATTCATAATGTATTTATGGATTTATACTGACATGAAATTTAAAACGATTGTCACCGATATAATCAAAGTCAGGGTCATGACCGGTTCCAAGTAGAAAAGGAAAATTAGTACCGCGAGTAACGGAAGCAATCGCACATTTCGCATGCATCAGTACTCTAACAAATTCTTTCCCTGGCTAATCCTTCCAAGGATTCAAAATTAGAGAAGTGTTCTAGATACATAAGAAACTCATTCACTTTGACAAACTTAATTTTACACCCGGCCATATGATCATCAACAAAGACTCATAGCACATATGTGCAACATTACAACTGATCGGTTCCATTTTGCCCCTCTTTATTTCTAAGATTTCTGTATGATGTTTTCTGCGCAGAAAAAGACCAAACGTATTTAAGCCAGAGACACTTTTACTAATTATAATGGTTCGTAACGAAGGTCACTAATGCATGTCAATTTTTCCTTGATTTCTAGGATTCCGCATTCTGCCTACTAATGCTATATTACGAAGTTTATTAGAAGGACGCACCAGGTTACGTTTTAATGCTCTCTCTCTCTCTCTCTTTACATTTCATGATCTTGATCTGGATACTGCCACAATAGAGAATGCTTTTACCACAACTCGAGTTTATATTACTCGTACCACAGATACTAGAGCATTGAAAAGACATTAAACTATGAATGTCATTCACAGGGAAATTTTAAAAAATTTGATATTGAGAAGAAAATCTTAGACAAAAATACTCATCATTTCGGCAACTTTACTGGATTATGTAGAAACAACTTATATGCCATTCCCTTGCTACATTCTTTCATCTCCAGTAATAAATTAAGCGGCAAAGTCGCATTTTATATTTGTACTCATTTAATTTTATTTCTAGTTCTAATAGGGAAAACTAAAAACGTGATCGCAAGCCTCGATGAATTTTGCACCCTTGTATTTTATACATACATACATACATACATACATACATACATACATACATACATACACACACACAGACACACACACACACATACATACATACATACATACATACATACATACATACATACATACATACATACATACATACATCAAAATTAGAGCATTTAAAGGAAATATAAAAATCTACATCATACATGAGTACAGTGTGCAGCTGTATGCCAAGGTCATATGACATGACCAGAATTTCGACATGTCATTGTGATAAGACGTGGAAAGGTATACCGCTTGTGGTTCTTATTTTCTTACCTAACCGATTAGATTTACTTCAACATCGAAGAATACATCCCTCAAATATCTTTGTATGTCACCTTCTTAAGGCCTTATCTGATGCTTACCCAGTGTTAGCTGACGTGTAACTATTAGATCCCTAATGCCATCGTTTTTCATAAATTTTAACACCATTTCAATCTAACTAAAGGTTGGAAGGAAAGAAATGATTTGCAAAGAAAAATAATTGACATTAACAGTTCTTTAAAATAATCAAGATGTCATGTTAATTTTCAAATATTCAGCTTAGAAGCAAGAGTTGCCACGTCTTAGTTCAGTCGCCGATGTCGCTCGTAACTACTTCTTTTTTCGGGGGTGATCCAACAGTTGTGACGTCATGCATTCGACAAATTGTGCAAGTGAATATCTAATAACAAGAACAAAACGCAAATGACGGACAAATTAATTCGCGAGTGAATGAATAGCGGTTGGCCTTTCTTAAGTGGATCTAAGAAGTGTGAAATCAAATAATTTTGTATACATATCATAAACAAAATGCATGACCTTTTCCCTTCGTTTCGTATACAATCAAATCTTGTGTTCTAGCTTTCGACTGAAATTGGTTGACCCACGGATGTCGCCTATCAACATCGGACTAATTCGTACTCATATGACAATAGCCTCGTTTCTCAGGTCGATGAGCTCTCTATGTGACGACTTGTCGATATTATCTAGTTTTAAAGGCATCCAACGATGTTTTGGGTTAATATCTTTCACGATTCAGTATTATTCCGGTGATTTGGCATATGCAATTTTTTGTACGTAAGGGTGGCATTGAGGGATTTAATCATACAGTAATTAGCGGTTACTTTTGCTTTGTGATTTAATTGCAGCTGGGTTTTTTTTTTTTTTGGTTTTTTTTTTTTGTGGTGGGGTTGTATGAACTGAAACTGTGTTCAGTAATGTACCTCAGTATTACAAAGTCATTTTCAAACTGTTGAGAGTTATAGATTATAAAATTAACAGTTAATTGGAAGCTAAAGCAGTTTAGGTGTGATTGAGCATCCTTAATAAAAATAATTCAAACCTTACCATGCAAATATCATCGAAACCATAATATCACTTCACGGACATTCCTTATTGCATCCATGTGAATTTCAATGTAAAAATTCTACTATAAACCAAGTTCCTTGGAAAAGAATAAAAGAACAAATGCAAACATCATCCCATTATTCACATCTGATTTCCGACTGAAGTAACATTTCTTCATTTTACTTTCTCCATTTCTTTACAGATTTTACCAACAAAGGAATCAGTTGCATCTACTATCCTTGATCGAACAATCTGCAAATAAAGATCTTGCCCCTGATGAAAGAGTCCTTTTGGTTTTGCAAATTTAAAAATAACTATATAAAAGGCATAAGAAGGAATTACAGCTGCTGATATTTAAAGGAATCTAGAAGCGTTCATTCGCAGATAATCTAGTGTGAGGATATGCTTTTTCATTTTGGGGAAGTGTACAAAACGGAAGATACATGCTGCTTGGCGGATTCCTTTATGCAAGCGCATGCTTACGTAATTATCATATAAATGAGATAAGTTGTTTAAGTTAAATTTACTCAGTTTCAGCCTAAATTCCTTCTGAAGCATTTCCTGTTACTATTCAGGTAAGTAATCATGATAGGTTTCGAATTGTTTTTAAATATATTTTGAACATCAATGATATTTTCTATAAAAAAATTATATAGCTATTAACAGTATGAAGTGAAAATCTGAAGCTTGTTTTAAATGAATTATATTCCCTAACTATAGGACAAGTCTATAATCTTCCTTTATATTTCAGTGATAAGTTTGAAAATGGAAAGGTATGTCGATGGTGTGTATTGTGTAAGAAAAGAGTATTGCTTATGCTCAGTGAAAAACGTACAGTAAGACGTTCGGCACCTTACAAGCTGTCAACAATTTCAATGTGAAGTTATCAAAAATGAGATCAGTGTGTAAAAAAATGTAATGACATCAATCACAAACTAGACTAAAATGCAAACGTTAAAGAAGGTGTGAAATTTTTGAATACTTTCTCCTTACTCACAGTTTGGATATGCATCGAGTTTACGTTTTTTCATATTGTATTAGAAAGAGATAAAACACCCTACCCTACTACGTAAATGTATCTTCATGATAGTTTTTCCAAACCGCTAAATATTTCGTCGTTCAAATATGAAAGAAAGAGAAAAACACAGATACAGCTAGTTGTCTTTGAATGTAATTGGAGGACTTAAAATCTATCTTCGAAACATAAAGAAAATACATCTTTATCATTCACTTTGAATATGTACTGGCTAAAAAAGTCCTCTTGATATCATCATAATCCGTACCACTGAATTCGTATTACCTTATAAGTCGAGTCAAACAGCAAACAACAAAGATCCTAAACAGCTGTTGGGCCTATGTTGTTTGTTCTGCTGATTACTCCTAACAAACTGCACAGACCCAGATCTGCCGGCACATTATGCGATATCAGATCTGGATCTGTGCTATTTGCAATTGGACTCGTCGTATAATCGAGTATATATTGTTGATCGCTTTATCACAGTTCTTGATCCGCATTAACAAAAGCGTCCAAAATACAACATCTTAATTTATATTTCTTCATTAGTCGTAATAAAAACAATCAGTATATTTCCCTGTACACACAGTGTTGTCGCATCCGCGTGAGTGAATGGAAACCTTTTTTTCAAATAATGATGCATCCAATATTTCATATAGTCTGGCTTACAATCTACATTGAAAATGCAAAAGCATTGAACACGATTTAGATGTTATTGGTGCAAGCGATATTAAACAGCGTTTACAGGAAAAAAAAAAGAAACAACCGATTTAGTTTCGATCATCCTTACTGTGTGTTTAACAGAAAATGGAAGTTGTAAAGTTGCTCGATTTTTTGAAAGGTATATTTAATTTATATTGTGTGCTTAACTTTTGTCTCTGGTTACAAGTTGTAAACAACATGTTTACACAGAAAAGTTTGTCCATGAATTTAAGTTGTAAACATATTTTAAGATTGAAAGGTCAGGCTTGTTTACAGTTAGACTATTTTTTACGCTATTGGTCATATGAAAATATGAATAAATAGGGGCATGGTAAATAAATAATCGAATCTTGGTCAATAACAGCCTTTGGGAATCCATGACCAAAGTCTGATGTGTTAAAATAATAAAAAAAAATGGTACTAACAGCTGCCTCACATGGCGCTCAGCATTAAGAGGTTAGTTGTTAGGTCTGGACGGCCTGGAGTCAGGATAATGTGAATGGGTGGGACATGATGTCCCATATCAATATAAACCACCGCCAAACTGCAGAAATCGTAGCGATGTGACTGAAAAATTGTTAAAGATACGTTAAAAAACTAAATCACGCTAACACGTAAGTGAGCTGCTGCTCAAGACGTACGATTAATGGTGTCAGTCATTTATTTTAGTTTTGGCTCTCAGTTATACATTGTGGTGCAACGATATACCGGTACACCGGTATACTTCAGTTTGCTGTTCTGGCAATACATAATCACAATACAAATTTCCGTATCGCGATTTTGTCAAGGTCTTTCTTTCTTCTTGCAAATGTGAGTATTCCACACAATTTCTCCAAGTTAATTCGAGAACTATGTCTTCTTTTTATCCTATGCAAGCTCAGAACGAGCTTGAAAGAGTGTAAAACACGATGTACATACAGTACCATTATTCCGGCAAAGATTAGCGGAGGGTGTGGGTAGGGAGAGGGCAAGTACAGAGCTTGTGATATTTATCCAGTTAAAAATAATAATTTATAAACTACAATTTGCCTCAAATATTTATGTCCTGTTCGTAATTACACTAAATGAACAGTACGCAAGAGTCCGTGTTCGTACATGTATAAATTCCCATAAAAAAATTTGTTTCGTATCCAATGCCCGGAATGTGCATAAAACAAAGCATGCAACATATGTTGTGATGATTGATAAAGACAGCAAAACATCTAAACAAACAGCGGCCACATCTGATGTTTTTCACGTGAAGTATGTCATCGGTCAGATCCTTCCTTTTCTTGTCTCCAAATATCGATTAACGGTGACTCATTTTTCAAGATAGTTGTTAGGTTTGTAGACCTGAATTTTGATTTTCTGAAATTGATTTTTTTTAAAAATGGATTTTTGAAATTATTCCCAACAAAGAAAGCAAGAAGTGTCGTGTGGGAAATTTTCGGTTTAAAGGAAAGGGTGAGTAGTGGCGAAATTGAAGACGGTATTGTCGTATGCAAGACATGCATCCCTGACGTACGTTATAGTGGTGGAATTAACAATTTAGGTACACATGTAACTCGACACCAAAAGATGACAGGGTTGACAGCATCAGCAGCTGGGTCATCCACTGGTACTACTTCGACCATGGTGAAGAGTGACATAAAAACAATTACGGCAATGTTTGCAATTGCACCTTAATCTATATATAAAGACACAAGTGTTCAGCATAAGAATACATCAACTGCCATTGCTAGATTTATTGCAAAAGATACGCACGCTTTCAGTGTTGCTGCAAACGACGGTTTCAAGGAAATGGTTAGGGTTTCGGATCATCGGTATGACTTTCCGTGGCGCACGTACTTCACCGAAACGGTGGTACCGGACATTTAAAAAGTTTGCTGAGACATTAATTAACACAAGTCTCTTGAACGTGCCTGTTACACTTTCCACGGACGGATGGATGAGTAGAACCAACGAATCTCATGTGACTAATAATGTTTCGATCTTAAATGAGGACTGGGAGGGTGCTGTTGAGGAATGGAGTCTCTGCAAGAATCCTTCCTTATTGAAGGACATGACAGATACTTTGGCTGTGGCTGCTTCGGAGTCCGGATGCAACTCGGTTCTGTTCACACTCAGAACCTAGCGGAGCGTAAAGCGTTAAATATCAATGACGTGTTTAGAATTGTTGGTTGTGTTATATCATTTTCTTTTTCACAGGAGCAATACAGATGCTGCTGTACGTAAATGCAAAACTTAATTGCCCGGATTTAAAAACGTAAAACTGATCCAAGACGTATGCAGCAGGTGGAACTCCACTGTAGACGTGATTGAAAGGTTCCTAAAATTGCAGCCTGTTATTCATATTGATTTAGTTACAACGGAAGTGAGAAGCAACGCCATCGACGTCAGTTCTTTGTCAGAGGAAGAGGTCATTATGAATTAATTCCGCTTCAATAAATTACAAATTCCAGAAAAGGCTCCTGCCCGTTACCTTAGCTGCATAGGAAAATGATATTGTCAGAAAAATAAATAAGGTCATTTTTGACGATTTGTCTACCAGATAAATATACTGGAAATAACAATGATAACTTAGACGTTTTAATCGAGCTATAGATTTTATCACATAAAATTAAAGTCATAAATGGAATAAAGGTATCAAATTCGTAATACATGTACAACTGTACATAAAGTAATTTGTAAATTAATTTCCCTGAATTGTGTCAGGCAACTTTAGCGATAGCGTTTATGTCAAAGAATGTTAAGCATTTGTTTACACATCTATGTCTATTATGTTGACACAGACGACTTATAAAGTTTACACATCCATGTATATTACCTTGACACAGACGACTTGAAAAGTTTACACATCCATGTATATATTGTTGACACAGACGACTTAAAAAGTTTACACATCCATGTCTATAATGTTAACACAGACGACTTAAAATGTTTACACATCCATGTCTATTATGTTGACACAGACGAAGTTTATAGTGGCCTTCGGCCACTAGAATTGATTTTTTCTTTGTCATGTTGAATGCGACAAGAGTTAACTCAGGTAAGCATTTATACTCAGCTATATTTTGTTAGGTAAATAAAGATTCAGGGTATCTGCAGGAATGTAAGCTTTTAGATCTTCGATTTAAGTGAGTCTGCTTGACTTAACAGGAAACATTCGTCTAGTTTTCGAAGCATCTCAAGTTAACCATGCTATCATCAAGCATGAGCTGGGGCATTTATCAGCCACAGCTACCTGTTGATCCATCACTGCCAGAAATAGCTGATACGTGTAAGTTATTGCATTGTGTTACTTTGTTGCTATATTTGCTTGTCCTTTGGGATTGGTGAGCCCAGTCACATCATCTTACATGGATCTCCAATCAGGGCACCGCTACAAGGCTTGGTAATCATTGCAAGTTCCATTACCATCCCTGATCAGATTTATGAAAGCTGAATCTGTCTTTTTTTTTTCTGCTTGTGATCTGTACTACCAAAAGGATTCCCTTTTAAAATTGTATTTGTATCACTTGTGCATAATATTCACGTGCAATCTGGTCCAAATAAAACTTTGCAATGACAAATAAAACCATATTTAACGTAACATTGTTTTAATTGAAGCTTTTGCTAGAGTTTTACTTTTAAACAGGTAAGTATGAATGAAAGCCTTGAAAGCGGATGGCCTTCTGAAATTCATTTTATATAATTTTTTCAGCAGATGAGGTTAAAGTATATGAAACGATTCTTTCTGAGAGTAAGAGCTCTCCACTGACTGGACTTGGGATGACCTTATATTTGTCATGGGACGCAGTCCAGACTTAACAGAGCGAAGCCTGAGGCCGACTTCTACAGCAGTGAATTCCTAAAAATGTTTGATAAATCCCTAATAATGTTAGATTATGATCCTTTTGAAATGGTGGAAAGCACAATAATACAGGACTCACGGTACAAATTCAGTTCCCATAGTAAACCTATGCAAACACCATGATATTAAAAATTAAATAACTTAAAATTTATGTGTGCTCATGATCAAACCTATAGTTATCAGTATAGATGAAACCTGGACGTCATCTTCTGTGTAGAGGAACGGATATGAGCCGCGGCATTTTCTGGACCTGCATGTGTTTGAAACATGTGCTTTCGATTCCGCACCAAAGAGTCAGGTGCTAATTTTAGTAACGAGTGTTCCAAACTTAAGACTGTTAAAGGACTGAAATTCCATCAATAAAACAATGTCTCTATTTTTTCCACCTACAACTAGAATAAGCTCTCCAAAGATTCTTTTTCCTAAAACATAACTTACATTATTAACCAATCCTGGCCAGCCAAACCCCTATATACTCTAGTTTTTTTTCACCCTTTTCCAGGATTGTTCCCGTTTTCCCATATAGATAGTACCGTGTGTCCTATAAATTTCCACTCCTTACACATGTAGCCAATAAAAGACTATGCATTCCTACAACTTTCGCTCACTTAGAGAGTGAGTATTTGGTGTGGCATGAGACATTGTTGCCGTTCAGATGGCTGCTATGAGATCAGACGTTGTTAACTTTCCTCAAGAAAAATATGCAGCGACGTATTTAAAGTCTTGCTAAAACCGTTTAAAAGATTGTTCAAGTGTGTTGAGACATTTAAAAACAATGCTCTTGTGGAGTTTAATTTAAAACACATGCATGTTAGAAATGGCAGTAAGGTTTATATTTGTTTAAAATATGACTGCTTTCAGGTGTATATAGACTTGTTTCATTTTTATATTAATTTTATATGCTGATTTGACTACCATTTTGAAGTCTTACAAGGTAACATCACTTAGAGATGATGTATTTTTAAGTAGTAAATGTTATATTGATTTCATCAACTATTATTGTATTGCAATATGGGTTTGGTATATCACAATATATTGCAATACGGTTTTGGGTGTATCGTTGCACCCTTATACAGCAAGTGTACCGTACAATCGTAACCCTTTCGAGGTGCTGCTTGGAACCCATACGATTAACAATATGTTTTAAAACGTTTAAAGATTTCTTTTCGATATGCGACACCTAAGCTGGTGCTACTAATTTCTTCATCTACTTTTGTTTTTATTTCTTTTGTGTTTGTTTCTAGATAAATATTTGCAAAGACGTATTGTATCCAAACTTATGTAGGATTTGCATGTTAGATAGAGCTGTAAGAAATATCCTGTAAATAAATGTTTTCAAGTATGCACTCATTGTTTCAATTTCATATATAAAACATACGAACAGGCCATGCTGATAGAACTCCAGCATGATCAGTACAACACTAGTCTTTTTTCACTTAAAACGAAATATCTCAAATTAATTTGCGTCTCAAGCCAGATTCAGCTCTCTGATTGCTATCAATATTTTCATCGCAATATTACAGCCGCGAGACAGATAATTCATTTCTCCTGCAATAGGTCCCGAGGGGATCTGATAATGATTCAAATGGCCATGCAATATGGCAGCACACAATTTTACGTCCACCTCTGATGAACTTGTATGTAAGCATGTTGTCTCATGGGACAGAACATGATAGCATTCGTTTCTATTCATTGAGTTTTCGTTGCATTAAATAACGAAGCACTGAAATTACATTGATACAAGTGTTCAATGCACAAAAAGGACAAAACTCCCACATTTTCTTTCTTTATGTGAGCAACTGTATAATTACGTGGCAAATTTGCAAAAGGTTCGCACAGACATGAGACTCGCGAAGGTGATTAAAAGACGCATAATAAATCAAATGCGGAAAAGGCTATAAAAACACTGTAAGGCATCGATGATCAAGTGGTTGTATTATATTATTATATCATAACTCGGTTATTTATCTATTTATTTTTTTTTAAAAATTAAACCTAGTTAGTTCAACGAGGATATTTTCATCTTTTTTTCTTCAGGAAGCTGAGGACAATTAGGGAACAATGAAAGCTTTGTTTACAGTGTTCCCAATCTTTCGAAAGCTGATTAACAGCAGACGACATCTGGTTGACACAGAATATATTATACCAAAAATCTTCCGATTTTTTAACTCCGTTTTTACTGCAGGTTCAGACGGGTAATACGTCATTTAAATTTTTCATAATCTCCCCAGATCCAGACGACTGCCTTTAATTTTTCTTTCTTCACAGCTCTTAGTCATGATGCATGTTTTCGAAAAGCAATGAATAAGATCATAACGTTGTCGGGTTTACAATTGTATTTAACATTCACACGCTTTAGGGATAGATTTTTAGAACCATGTTTATCGTAAATATTCACAGACAACTGTTTCACGTATCAGTTAATTTACTCGCGTCAGTGAAGGTCATTATGGATATATAGATTACGTTTATACAAATGTAGTACCGCAAGATAGTCCTTGTAAAATTTAGTACAATATGAGACCTTTCCTTACTTTACCGTCTACAAACACGTGCCAGAAGAAGTTAGTGTTGTAGAACAAGTCTGATGCGATGACATCTGTGTCAAGTCGATTTCACTTTGAAGCAGGATCTTCATCATACTAATGGACAGTGAAACGCGCCAAAAGAAAACGAAGGGTTACTTCTAAATGTTTCTGAAAAATCAATCCCTCTAAGTGCATATTCTTGTTTGATATTGATTTATAAAGGCACGTGGGAAGTCATCTAATGGATTAAATGAGGATATGGCTTATTGCTACCAATGTAATATGGATGGGAATGTCAGAGCAACTTATTCTAGTGCACTGCAGCTGACCTTTCTCCAGACAATATATTTTTTGTGCAGATGATGCTTCAAGTTATTTACTGAATCCAGTTGGCGCCAAGATGAGTCATTAAAAAACCTTTATTACGAAATTCGCAAACTTCTGCGAATATAAATAGATTTTGTACTAAATATTTGCCATACTTATGGTGAATCTTCCAAATATTATCGCGAATTTTCGCAACATAATAGTAAATATTCGCAAAGGTATTATTTATCATCCCACTTCTCAAAATAATTAAAACGGATGTAAGGATATATGTACAAATATACATGTAGACAAACACACACACACACACACACACACACACACATATATATATATATATATATATATATATATATATATATATATATATATATATATATATATATATATATATATATATATATATATATATATATATATATATATATATATATATATATATATATATATATATATATATATGCACGTACTTACATACGGTCGGACACAACACAAATTAGCTTACAGATATCCATCCATATATACATACAGACACATAGATATGCAGAATCAAATTTACACGCAGTGATCCATATTTACAAACAACTACACATACATGCAAACATATATCGCATAATCTCTGGCAAAAAGAAAGGCGAATATTTTCGAAATTATTTGGAATATCCGCAAAGTGTTTGCAATTTCTCCAACTTATTGCGAATATTCGAAAGCTCTTGTGTATGTTACAAACATGGTTGCGCATATTTGTATATGTAATACTAATATCCGCTACGACATTTCTTTTTCTTATTAACCCAGCTTGGCACTGATATGCTATCGTACTTGTCAGTCTTTTTTTGTGTGATAGTTTTATTATCCAAGCCGTAAAAGCAATAATTTGCGCGGAACATCATGATATACTCATAATTATAAAATCAATAAAAGTAATGCGTGACAAAATAAGTTTTTAATAAATGAGAATGTGAAAGGATAACAAAAATTAACAGATGGAGTGTCTTGCTGACATCGATGACGGCAATAGCTCTGCTAGTTGTGGATGAAATTATCCATAAACGATGGCAGTGGTAGTGGTGGGGGTAATTAGTCATAAATTATGTTCATTCGATATAATCAATGGCAACAAAGTGATGTACAAATTGGAGGTCAGCGATGATATACTTGTTGCAGTAATGTTGAAAATAACAGAGAAAAGGCACTTGTTTTAATCTAACTGATATAACAGTTTTATATTGGTGGTAAAAACGTAGCTCCAGTATTCATCCGTGGCATTGACGATTGTATTTGTAATGGGATAAGACACGGTGGCGTTGGCTGAAAACGTTCTATCAGTTGGAGTTGAATAATATTAACTTCAAACTTACATTGAGCCATAATGCATTTATGTAAAAATGTAGTGACGACACACCTCATTTCTTATTGATTTACTATTGGTTTTCTAATATCTCCTAATAAAGAAAGAGACGATTTCAGCCTCAGAAGGGATATAAACAAAACTTCCAAAATGAACTCTCCAGTGTTGGTAGGCTTAGTAAATGAGAACTTTTACTTCTTAAATGACAAGTGATCAAGAAAACTATGGGTTGATGATGATCTGCGCCATGTATTCTACAGAATGTTCGTCTAAACAGCACACAAAATATTTTCATAAGTTAAATTTTCGTTAAATTTGTGAAAACATATTTTAAAAGTCACAAGAAATAAAATCTCACGGATTCTTTTATATATCTGCAGCAAAATATTTGCAGCGATCAGCTTGTTGTAAAAATGTGACTTGACGTATTGTATTTGGTCCATAAAACAGATAAAAATATTTCTTTATTAAACATAATTAGGAGTATATTAATTAAACGTGTGGTCTGTACGCCTAAACATTATCCTGTACGAATGATCATGTGACTTATCGGTTCCTTATTCAGTGCACACGTGACAATTACGATTGACTGATACAACCATTAGAAGCAAATTTCAAACTTCGATTAGCCTAGGTCTGCGACAGACCAAATATACCTCTCGAATAAGAGACACAAATACATACTGGATAACACTTAGTTTAAAACCCTACTAACTTCTTCTATATTTTAAAAGCCATACAGCTCCCGCACTTTATGTTTGACCACTACACAAAAATGTGGTCTCATAAACAATTTTGGATCTTTCAATAAAGAATAATCAGATAAACTAAATAAAGGAGGCCTAACTTGACCCAGGAGAAACACATAGAGAATAAAGAAGTGTGGACCTTGGATCGAGCGTAACCTACCAATCAGCATCCTTAAAATATATTACGAGGAACGACACATATTATCACTCGAATAATACAATAGGAATTTTTTTTAAAACAAAATCTAAATAGTACACCGTTCCATCGTCAAAATTCGAAAACCATAAAACAAAATTAAAAGATAAAATATAACATATCATAACGGATCTTAAATTCAAATTAGGAAGAAATACAACTGGGAAAGAATTATGATCTATACTTGCTGTCTCAAACATACAGAAAATATAGCATACACACAATATAGCACCACTACATATAGCAAACACTGAGACCTAGGTGACCTCTAGCAATGGTCACAAAAATTTCAAGGGAAGGAAATTCGAGCAAGGTGAGGGAAACCATGCTCGGACGAACAACCCTTTAGATACACTAAGGAAACATAAATACCCCATCAAAAATTCTAAAAACTAAATTTTTGATATAAAATTTTGTTTTTAAATAAAACATACAACACATCTGAGGGGGAAACACACAAACATAAAATACTTTATTTTTTGGAAATGGGGGGGCATCTGTCTGGTGCCCAAAAAAAAGAAAAAATGAATAAGAGAAAGAAAATTGCTATTTCAGCTACTGATTCTGCTTATTTCGTCAAAAATGGGCATTTCTGTTTCTTGAAAATATGCCATAGTGAATAACGTTAAAGTATGTTCAGCATTTGCAAGATTGAATAAAAATGTCGAAGTTATGAATATATGAACGAGCATATGTGATATTGTTAAAAATATCTAGGAATCCTCCTTGCTCACATTTTGCCAAACCGTCTAATAACCCAGACTTCACACTTTGGAGTGTAACAACTTTCTGGAGATTAGATTGGTTGAATTTCCTTATGAATTTCTGTTATGTCATAGCTGATTGGCAAATGGCACTTTTGCTCGTGTTCTCAGTTCGCTAAGTAATGCTACCATTATCACCCAGCTCAACCTGTATGACACCAGGAAGCATATATTGTATATTTTCGGAATCCCAAAAGATGGCTGACAGTAAAGTCCTGGTGATAAGGTGTGTTATAGTTTAGCTTTATGTAATTGTCAATTAGCGTAGCTCAGAGCAACATGCTCGATGACTACAATCATAATATAATCGCAGAAACTGGCGGCATTGTCGAAACTTACAGTGGTTCAACACTTAAATTATGCAATTTAATACCGGTAACAATATATATTCCTGTGTACGGCACAGTGGCGCCTAAACCACATAAAAAGGGTATCTTAGAAGGGACAGAAAAACTCACCCGTCTGCATCCAGTCTAGTCCCGATTGTGCTAATAATAAAGAATGGTAATTTTCTCTGTTTATGAACCGAATCGCTATCATTTTGAAAACCATAATTTAATTGCGTTTTTTCCCTTTTTCTTTCAGTCATAAAAATTGTTAACCGATCGCACTTTGCTTTCCTTCCGTAAGCCACAATGACATAACTTGTTGTGATATCAGTGAGTACATATCATTCATCTTTCCTTCCTTAAGCCACAATGTCATAACTTGTTGTGATGGCATAATTTGTTGTGATATCAGTGAGTACATATCATTCATCTTTCCTTCCGTAAGCCACAATGGCATAATTTGTTGTGATATCAGTGAGTACATATCATTCATCTTTCCTTCTGTAAGCCACAATGGCATAATTTGTTGTGATATCAGTGAGTACATATCATTCATCTCCAAAGAATACTAACGAGTAGGTTATACCAGATCCAAATTGACTGTTGTTAAGCTTATGGTAAAATGTTTTTGTCTCCGCCACATTGGGTCCAGTTTTGCAATATATTTAATGTAGACAGCATTTGTATCGCTCTACATAGAAAATCTCTGCGATAAACGTGTTCAATTAATTTGTTCATGCATTACATAGCACTTAAGTTTGTCGTGGCCCCAAATTCCGTATCAGTCCTTCCACGTTCAAGAGCAATTCTTCTTTTTATGGCGTTGTATGTATATTTTTAAACGCAAATGTTTTACAAAAATGTTTAAAAATGATACCCGGAATTAATATGTGACTAAATGGTGAAAACAGTGCTTTGTAATTGTTATTTAACGCAATTTCAGACTTGTTATTTGGTTTAGAGCACTTAATTGACACCACTGTTAAATTAGGAAATTCCGAAAATGCTGTTGCAGTATATATGTTGATGGAATATATGTTGTCTGGTTGGTTATGTCATATGTTCTGTGTCAGTCGCTCAGTTATATACTTTATTTGTTTATTTGCTAGTTTCCTGTGAATATCTTCAAAACCATCATGAAAAACGGGTCCCTGACCTTACGCTGGCAAGTCTTGATTCAAAAGTAACAGTACAGATTGGCTTTGCTGGCATCACGTTTCTGATTACTGTAAGGAATATAGCATGACCTATTTACAAAACATCGTAATGAACTGTTCTGATCTATAAAACTCTTTGACAATATTTACATCAATGCCGACATAATGACAGCTGAACAAGTGAATAAGAAAATGAATGTTTGTTTGAACGAATGAAGGAAGGATGGAAAGAAGGAGTTTGTTAACCATTATTTGGATAATAAACGAATTCATGAAAGGGTGCATTTATTGCATTTGCTGGTGAAAATCTAGCGAAAAGCGAGAAGCTATAAGACAAATGTATGTCTCACTCAAAGCAAATTATGGTTAAATGTAGTAATTACATTCGTTTCGAGGGATATTTTAAACAAATAAAATATAAATTAGAGAGAGGAAGAAAAATAAGAAAAACTGTGTTAAATATCATAGCATGTACGTTGTTACTTTAATATCCAAATAAATATAGGGAATTTAATTTTCGTATTTTCCCAGGCGTTTGGAATGTCAAATTTTAATATTCATAATTTGGTAATTTTGTTTCATCTGCATAAAGATAAATTAAAACCTCGAGTAACAATATAACATCGTGTAAAAATATATTTGAATTTCGTCATAGTTCTTTTGTCGAAAAAATAATTCTGAATCATATAGAAACAAAGACAGAAATAAAAGTGATAAATTTTCCCCATTGACGACGACGGTTGTGACAACCGAAGAAAGCTGTTAGTTTACCATTAAACTTTAATGCGGGATTGTATTCCTTGGTACGTGGTTTCAAATTATCCTACACAGTGTACTTTATTTGTTCATTTATTGTCAAAGGCCACCTATCCAAAAGGAATCAAACTCTTTTTAAGCGTCAACAAAACAACAAAAATAAAATCATTTTTCCTAACTTGCAGAATTTGAGTGAGGGAATGAAGAACAAAAATATCATTAGTCGACGAGTATCGTTTTCACTCGCTTATAAGACATCCAACTGTAAACTGCACGGACTCCGATCTGCCATCGCATAATGCGCCTGCAGGTCTGGGTCTGTGCAATTTGTTAGGAGTAATCAGTAGAATACACGAATTAGACCCTGATATGCTTGGTGCATTATGCTACGGCATATCAGAATCTTTTTTGTTTGCAGTTCGACTCGTCTTGTAAGCGAGTTTAGACGGTAGTTTGGTTACTAATATAACTGCGAACATTATGTGACGGCAGATCTGTATCCGTGCAGTTTGCAGTTGGGCTCGTCTTAAGAGCGAGTATAGACCGTAACACATTCAGATGTAGTAAAATTAAAGAAAAATTTAAGATGCGTCGTTACACTAACTGTGCAAATTCAGATGTTATTAACTTGACAACTTGTAAAATGTGTGGCATTCATTATGTTGGACAAACTTGTTAACAAGTAAATAAATAAATAAGTAAATACAAAATAATTAAATAAATAAATTTAACGATCTCTTAGTTGCATATTATATTGCCACACGTTTTTAATTACAAGAGTTTTCATTTATGCGAACTAATATTATGAATTCTGAAATGGAACGTCTGGTAAATGAAAATACTTGTTTCACCGTTCGCATGTTGTCTATCCAAAAGATTTAAATTCTGAGTTCTAAATAAACTATATTAATTGATATATGCATGTTATTTAATTAATTTTACCTATTTCAAGTAAAATAAAATTGTCTCTGCTTTTTATAAATGTTTCACTATTATAGTTCTCAATGTATCTTAATCATACAGTTTTATGTATGTTTTATGTAACTTAATGATACAGTGTTATATATGTTTTATGTAACTTAATGGTACAGTTTTATATATGTTTTATGTAACTTAATGATACAGTTTTATATATGTTTTATGGAACTTTGTTCCCTTTTTAAAAGATATTTATACATCTTAGTCACTGAAAAAAATGTAGGAAGAACGGTTAGTACGCCATGACGTTATTTTGGTAATAACGCCCTTCCACAAGAAACCAACGGGATTAATGTCGTTAACAGTTATTTGAATTTAGTTTGAAGAAGCAATGAAGCGAAACCGTTAACAAATTTTATGTGTCGGTGTTGTTTCGTTTAAAAATATTATTGTTATTGAACTGTCGTTCTCTGGATTAATTTGACTTCCAGTATCCTTGTAAATAAGCTTTATAATCTCCTTCAGGGAAGCGTCTAGTACAATTCTCAAACCAATTAGTAAATTAACAGGACTTTCCTGGAAAGAAAGCATTAAATTACTTTGATACTTAGGTTTCTCAGATATACTTACCTAAAATTCCTGTCATTGTCAAAATGACAATTCTTATGTTTCTTAACACAAGAGGTAGTTTCGTTGCCAATAATGTTGATTGATATTAAAATCTACTTTCCAATTTTCGCAAGTGTCTAAAAATGCTCGGCACGACATGAACACTGATGTATGTATATTTATAACGAGCATACTTGAGGACATGATATTATTCCTTCTATTAATCTGATCTCGTTTCAAACACTGCTCGTGTTCTCTTCGCATATTTTCAAAGTACTTTACAATATCAGCTTTTCCAGTATTAACTACCGGTGCAAAATATAGTTTGACTATCTGCAGTTTTGTCCTAGTTCGTCTTCAGTTTATTTATTTATTTATTTATTTATTTATTTATTTATTTATTTATATATTTTGTCTTCATAAAGTTTAATTTTTCACAGATGGGGGAAATATTTATAGGGAAGAAACATAGGATTTAAACATTTTAAGGACATAATAACCATGTACATTCTGAAGATAGGCATGGTTTTTAATATTTTGCATCATACTTTTGAGAATGGAAAGTTTAGAATTATACTTTATTATTACCGTTAATATCACATTCGACTACGGCAATTTGAGAACAGAAATGTCTTAGAAGCAAAGAAGAAACGAGCGTACTGAAATTCGCAACTCTAAACCTTAGCACTTTCCCAAAACCAGTAAAACCTCAAAGATTGCGGTTGGTCACTATAATAGCTACCAGCTCATTAACTTTCATATATCGAAGGTATTATTATTATTATTATTATTATTATTATTATTATTATTATTATTATTATTATTATTATTATTTATTAAAAAAATATATTGCCGATATCCTGCAAGTATTTGTTTTGTTTGGTCAGCCCGCTCTGATATTCTGTACGAAACATATCAGAACCACATATTGCCACTTTTTTAATATAACTTATAGTTTAGTCAAAGTTTATAATAAACTATTTTCTCTTCTTAAATAATTTCTCCTTCATTTCCCTTTTCCTTTTTGTCGTTGCTATAACCGTTTTCAGTCCTTTGTGTATATTTTGCAATTTTTTATGTCAAAAATGATCATGTGCTGGAACGATGGCTACATATAATGTCAGGATTACAAAAAGTTAAATGTTACTCTCTTGATGGAATTTCATATCAGTGCATCGTAACATCCGATATAAAAACCCCATTAACTGTATACTATGGAATATACAATGAAATGCTGACAAGGCGATACATATAGCTTTAAATATATTCTTCTGTGACAAATTAAGATGTTGCGAAATATATGCGAAAGATCTGCAAAGATTATTGCGTATAAGTGTCAAACATTAACCGGTATGTCTTGCGTATAAAAAAAATATACGGGAATCTTTAATCATGAAAAAAGAACATTTGTGGATGTCAACTGGCTTACATTCACCCACATTTAACAGATATAACATTTTTTATATTTATTTCTGGCATATACGTGTCAAAGGCTCTTCATCTGTGAAAACATGGTTTATCATTTATTATTATACATGTCTTGTAACTTCTGTTTTTCATCATCTCCAACAGGAGTCATCAGTATGTTGCTATAGTATTACTACTCTCCTCCGACTTGTTTAATTACACCGTATTTACAGTTTGTATTTTGTAATATTACAACTCGATCTCGCCATTACATTAGGCTAACAGATTTCATTTTTTTCAACGAAACTACTTAGACATTTATACTCTTTATTACTGTACACGTTTAAACTTCTTAACACGCATAACATGTTGATTCCTAACTTTCCAGATTATGTCATTTGCACTCTGGTAGAGAAGAATATTTGCAACTTGGTGCTATACATGTTTGTAATTGCCACAAATTCCACACCGTATATATACATGTAGAGAGATAATTTCCAGAGACATAAGGGGCCCACTACCGACTGGGGTAACTTGAAATATGACGATATTGACAAATGTGCCAAAGCAGCAGGGAAGTCGTACAGACCAGGTGGCTCAGATAAATTTAAGCCTCCCACCAAACATTTCTCCGTAGAAGCCTCAGATTTCAAAAATAAACCTTCCTGCGTAAATTAATCCGCGAAAATTCGACCCAGGATGCAATTTCAGACATAAAAAAAAACAACAAAATTTAGGGGGGGGGGTCGGAAAATTTATTTGTGATTGCAAGATTGGGCTGCAATTTTATGAGTAAATCTGATCAAGACCGACTCGATACCTACTACGCGGATCATGAAGATTAATCGTGACAAAACCGTGTGGTGTTGCCTGAGCGTGACTGAAGAAATTTTTAAACTTATTTATATCCATGTCGCCATTGCACCAAGTTTGATGAATATTCCTCAGCGTGTGAGTATCAACGCCATTGAATACCGATAAAATATTACAATTATCTCTAATTACCTTCGGAATTTGCGTATATCGCTGCGTCACGTAAATCACATCGGTGTTCTTGTGTCGGCCACGCGAGAATATCCTAGCTGGGTTAGTTTGTTTATCCAGCATTACATCATCGAATACGACAAGATTATTAACATCGCCATCTAAATTCTCCACTGATGGAGCCTCATTGATATCCGTTATAAATTCTATCGTGCCATCCTCAGTATTATCGCTAAATTCTTTTAATACCTGATAACATCGCTGATCATCAACAGACGGCGCAACCAAATACAATTTGTCCCATTTTAACCATCGCATAATCAAATTTAGCAACAATTGCGTTTTTCCAGAACCAGATGGTCCAATGATTATCATTCTAATCGAATTTGGTAATGCCTCGATATGTTTTACTTGCTCGCGTTTTTTTGTGGCTGAAAAATCAATTACATTCATGTTATTAGAATAACATGGATTCATATTGTGTTAAGTGTCGCACTCGAACTGCTACGATAAATCCAATCGAAGTCGTTACACGCAACAACAGAAATGCAATCAAGGGAGAATGTGAAGTTTGCAAGACAATTAAGTTTAGATTTGTAAAAAAAAAAGTAGAACCGGAGGAGACATCGCAACCTCCTTAACAAATCTGCCTGGAGCTCCTTGGGCGAAATATCCCGGAGAGAAACATTTACCAGGATATAATTACTGCGGACCTGGTACAAGGCTAGATATAAGACTTAACGATAATAATCAACCAAATCCTGGCGAGGATCCAGTAAACGCTATCGATAACGCATGCTACTATCACGATCTTGCATATCGCAGCGGAGATTTACAACAAAGACATCTCGCTGATATTAAATTAATTCACGCAATAGATGCTATTCCTGATAAAAATTTCAAAGAGAAATTGGCAACTTGGTTAATAAAAGGCGCGATGAAAGGTAAATTAGTACTAGGTGCTGGTAATTTATAATGGAGCAAATATATTATTCTCCGCGAGGATTCTGGCGAGGAAAATCAGCAATTGCCAAACTTGCTAAGGCAGCAAAAGTAAAGCAATCTGTCGCTGAATCGTGGCTATCGAGACAAGCAGTCTGGCAAATTTATCTTCCTCCGCCTAAGAAAATATCATATGCGAGTTTCTCTGTCAGCGTCCCTAATGAAGTCCATCAGGCTGATCTTATGTTTCTTCCTTACGATACCGTCGACGGAGTCACATATAAATACGTGTTGACGGTTGTTGATATCGCTAGCAGATACAAGGAAGCGGAACCGTTATCGAATAAAACAGCAACAGAGATTGCTAAGGCGTTTAGCGAAATTTATTCACGATCTCCATTAACATGGCCGAAGCTTCTCCAGGTTGATCCAGGTCGAGAATTTCTTGGCGCGGTTACTTCACTGATGAAAAAGAATAATGTTAAAATCCGTCGCGGTATTGTAGGTGTTCATCACAATCAAGCTATCGTTGAGAGATTCAATAAAACTCTTGCAGAACGATTATTCGGATATCAATACGCGAGAGAATTTATCCAAGATAAACGATCTCACGATTGGGTAACAAGATTACCTCACGTGATTAACGCACTAAATAACGAAGTAACACGAACAATATCAATGAAGCCCGCAACTGCAATTACAAAACCAAATATACCACTAAAGCGAAGTTCCACAATTCCGCCTGTGCTAGGTAGTGTTATTGTAAGATATTTATACAAGGAAGGAGAAGCCGAGGGTGGCAGAAAAAGAGCAACTGATCCAACTTGGAGCGTTACGACACATAAAATATCAGCCGTAACAAGATCATCAGGAAGGCCAGCAATTTATTTTCTAGATTCACTAGCACCACAACGCGGATTTACCAAAGAAGAATTACAAATAATACCGAGAGATACTCAATTACCGCCGTCGTCACTTATGTGAAATTTAATTCTACCTAACTGAGATAATTTTCTTACTCGAGAAACTGCTAGATAAACTAAATTTGACCAGGAAATTCTATCATCGACGATCCAGACCTGGCCATCTACTGTTAATCCCTGTGATGAATGTATCGTTGCTGCGTATCCGAGTTTCCATGGCGATCTTTCTGCGTTTATTGCATCATTGACAAGATTAATATCAACGAAAATAATATCATTCAAAACTAATATTTTTTCTTCTCCACATGGCAAAATAACATTGATATTTTGTTTCCTAGTATCAGTTGGCCTATAACACAACGGCACCTGCAATGTTGGAAATTTATCACAATGAAGTTTGAATAATATTTCCTGAATAACATCGCGAACAATTTTTCTGCTAGCAACAATCAGATGATCTGGACGCCACAAAGTTAGAAAATTATCCATCGAAGTTTCGTCGATTATTTTTCTCATCACATCACATTGAAATTTATTAGGTTGCAATCGAATCATTTTTTTAAACTCGGTCAGTAAAATATCATTAGATCTATAATCAGCGTCAATTTCTTCATAATAATCTACAAAATTTCTAAGCCACCTGTGAGGAGATTCACCATCAATAGGATCAGGTTGGCCGTGATCTCCGCACATTATTACAGCGGTATTTTTTTCTTCTAGCCAACCCAGGAATAATTTTAACACAACTAAATTTACCGTGCAAATTTCATCAAATATTATAATCTTGTTGATATATTTATTTCCCATTCGAGCTGAATCCCACAATCCACCGCTGTACTTGAAATAACTATGATACGTACAAGAATTAACGCCACGCTGTTTTATTTCTCGCGCTAATCTATGAGTTGGAGTCAACACGATCATATCAGAGTTTGAAAATAAGTTTATCGCTCGTGTTGTTTTACCACTACCACCAGGGCCATTCATGTAAACGAATTTGTTACGTGAAATCGGATCAAACGCAGATACTGCTGTTGATACTTCATCACATTTATCTTTATGAAACTTATCGCAATCTTCCACACCCGCGTCCTCGCAATAATCTAGAATATCTTCGTTTTTTATTCTCCAGGTTCCCCATGAACCATCGGCGATTAAATTCTCCAACCTACACTGGAATTTCTTATCGATATAAAACGAATCCGTTGCAACTCTTACCGCGATATCAGAAAATTTATTTATCATCGACAGCAAATTAATACTCACATAGGCGAGCATCGATGATCTTAAATGAGTATATTGCGCTGACTCTCCATCGAGATAAGTGATCACTGTACCTAACTTCGTTCCATCAATAATAATATTTTCTCTGTTGCAAAATATTCCACGCGATACTGTGTCGGCAATAATAAAATCCATCTCGGCATCATTGATAAATAACCTAGCGTGGCGATGTTTATGATCAACTGATCCTCCTTGAGTAAATTTACCAATTATTTTTCTTCCAATATCTTTCGCGTTTTCACAATCTGTCGGCAACCACACCTCGGTTTGCTTTCTATACGATATAATCGCTTCACTTACCGTCAATGATATTAACATCGACGAATCCAACATAAATCTCAACAATACCGTAGGGACCCATCTTCGCTGAGATAAATGCCGACCAAACCAAATATAACAAATTTTATGCAGATTTTCAGCAAACTCGAATGAAGTAACATGAGCGAATCCGGTCATAACAAAATCAGGTAATGGTCCGTTAATCGCAACTCTCGTCATCTCGCTGGTGGGATGACCAAATTTAGCAAAGTAATCTGCACAATCGCCGTATCCGAGGAAACTTCCAGGATAGCACGCGCTCATATCAACGGAAATCATATCCTCGAAATAATATTTGGTATTCCATAATCCTCCATGGCCGTATTCGATACAGCTAAGTTGAATATCATTAAGAAATTCATTCCTTGTAGGTTTCCACGAGTTTCTTTCTCTGGCAGCGTGAGCAGCAACAGACGGAACAGTAAAGCAGTTCGTTAATAACTGATCAGGATTTGATGAATACTTCACCGCGATATTTTTCATCGATTCATGTAATATTTCATCACGGTAAATATCTCCGCGTGGCAAGATAAATTGATCATACTTTTCTTCGCTTGAGAATAACCAAATTGATATTGGATCGGACTTGGCTAATAGTTTGATAAATCTAAACATTGCATCGGAATTGTCTTTCCCAGATTCCACGGGATAAAACTTAACAACACGATCTCGCGGGAATATCATTACCGACTGACTCCACGCATGTGAATTATGATCAACAATTTCGATTGGTGTTCCTCGAGAATTATACGGCGATGAATATAATATTTCTCCCGATAGTGTTTTAACCGTAATAGGAAATTTAAGTTTCTTACTTAACGCAGCAACATCATCGATTGATGCACCATCAGTAATTGTCTTTGCCCATGAATTAATTTTATTCAATCTCAATTGAGTCAAGCCAGATCCACGTCGTGCATTTTTCATGTGCTCGATGACGCGCTCAGCTACACAATTTATTTTCGGTGATTCCCTCATCGCAGGTAGGTTTTTCACATCAGGATTATTATTCAGCCGATAAATTCCATAGACAACAGCACTAGAAGGATACGCCCTAGCATAATAAGGACCATCAATCCCTAATAACAATCCTGGTTTCGAATTTTTATCAAGAACAACATTTTTCTTACCGCCGCGTACCGGATCTCGTTTATCACGAATAATCCAAATGTCATCGGGCATTTGTGCAATAAATTTTATTCCAAAGATAAATCTCTCTTCTTTGTGTGAGTTTTTTATATGTTCGATTATCTTCTTCGCTCGCTCCAAATTCATCGTAGCATCAACAAAGTTAGTTTTCCATGTCGACCAAACATGAATCGCTCCATCATCAAAAAATTCCTTCTTTGCACGATCAACTTCTGGAATGATATATTCTGCCTCATCAAGATCAAATAAATCCATTATTATATTTTAAACAAATATCTAAATATAATGAAGCAATGCAAATGGATAACAGTTGGATCAACAAAATCATGCGATAAATCCTGCAGAGGTGAATATTGTGGCGCTCACATATACGAAATTCGACGAGGTAACAAAGGACCACAGCGATGTTTAATTTGTCAAGTTGGCATTCGAGGAAAGACACGATTGTGTTTCTCCTGTGGAGGGAAAAAATATCGTGAGTTACGGAGATATTATGAGAAAAGATCCTCCTCGGTAATAAAATGCGAAGAAGATTATATTAATCGTTTCAAAGCAAATTTCGATTTAAACAAAGAGAATATCATATATGGAAATGAAATCAGCGATTCCCACAATGAAAATCACATGCGAGTATAAATCGCATCCCATCATCGAAGGTTACGAAGCATCTGAGGATGGTAATGTCAGAAACATCAAAACAAAGAAACGTGTTGGTAGTATTTGTAATTCGGGATATCTCAAATTTACAGTCCATAAAAGAAATGAAAGAACAGAATGTTATTCGAATCATAGATTTGTGTTCGAATGCTACAAAGGACCAATAGAGATCGGACTTGTTATCGACCACATTGACGGTAATAAACTTAACAATAAACTTTCCAATCTGCGCGCGGTAACCCAGAGTGAAAATTCAAGATTTGGTAATAACCGTGGATTTCCTAATTATTCGAGGACTGTTAAATCAGTGAATCAAGCAACAGGTGAGGAAATCGCGTTTACATCGATGTCTGCAGCAGCAAAACATTTCGTTATTGACTCGCATTCAGTAAAACGAGTGGCAGAAGGAAAATACAACGCAACATTTTCTTATGATGCTGATTCGTGGATCAAATTCTCCTATGTACCAATAATATTTGATTCGGAGAGTGACGAAGAATAATTGAATATCTCCGCAAAACAAAAAATAAAGATTAATTTTGAAAATTTCCCTGGATTTTATTTATTTTTTTCGCCCATTTTTTCCTGGGAGATAGATTGATTCTCACGATCTTACTAGTAAATTGATACTTACAGTTTCTCCTCGTATATCAAGTAAATTTCCTTTCTGATCCGTTAGTTTGAAATTTATTCTCGTCAACAATCGATTATGACATCGCAGGTAAAACGGATTCATTGGTTCTTTTATTATCAAATAACCAGGAGAGGCACTAGGTGAAAACGAATACAAAACAAATCCCTGATTCGCTTGATTCGACACTGACGAATCAACATTATAGCTACCCTCGACAACATCCGCGTGAAGATAAATCGCGATAACTTCCGTTATATTAACGATACCCGGCGATATATGTCGTCCACCTTTGTCAGGATCGTTATTGTGTTTAAGAATCAATTCTGAATGTACTTTTTTAGTCCATGCGGCATGTAATTTCGGAAATAAATCATCAATGGTATCAGTGACGGATTTTCTCATCGCATCAAAATCAGAATTGGGAAATTTGAAATTTGGCAGTGCTTCATTGGTTAATTCAAATACTCTCATGAATTTTTGTTTCTCTCCTGAGTTTTTGATCAACTCGAATTTGCTAATAGGAAGAACATATTCGGCAATTGATATATCGTCGATTATCGCCCGAATAAACATATCATGATAATATTCAATATCATTCGCAAGTTGATTTAAAATTTTCACGTGTTTTATAATTTCGCTACATGAACCAGATTAATTTAGGATGCATTCATGAAATGATCCTCGCAATAAATTTAATTGTAATTCGTGTTCTTGAATAAACTCGTCGAGGGTTCTTCTTACCAAGATACCGTCTATGGGGGTTATTATCCTGTTAATGTGGGTAGCGTCGAAGATTTTAACATCCGGGGGAATTTTAGGAAGAGGCAGCCATGAGAGAATTCTTTCGTTAATAAAAGTGAAAGCGAACATTACTAGGTTAATTTTGTGGTTATTCATGAGATTGATGGCGCTGTGGATCAGAGGCTTGTGTTTGATATCTCCATACCATCCTTCGTCGGTTGTAAAATCCGATTTTTTTGGTTCCGGTAGTTCTGGAAGGGTTTCATCATACCAACCTGGAATAATAACATCCGATTTTTTTGGTTCTACCAGAGGTGCGACCTCGGGCCAACCTAATATATTTCTAATCGATGATTGGTAAATATCTACCACGTACGGTGATTTCACTTCTATCATTGACGATAGTGTTGGATCATGTGAAGATATCTTTATTCCCGGAGTAGCATCGCCGGTTAAATTTGATATTCTGGTAGTAAACTCATTATTCAGCTGATCAATTTCATAACTGCCCGTTGGTATACCAACGACGATCCAATCAGGTGTTCCATCGGGTTTATTTTTATTTGCAAAAACAAGTGAATTATTTGGCATCAAATTACCGAATGATTTTGATCTAACATTAGGCCAGCTATTGTAGACGCGCAATTGTGTTAACGCAATTTCGTTGACGCTGATTGGTGTTGAAAAATTAATGCTAAATTCTGGTTTCGTTGAACTTAACGATATTAACGTTGTTGTCGGCGGCGTCGTGTTTGTCACGATCTGGGCTAGCTCGGACATTATTAATATTCATTTGTTCAATCTCCGAGTAGATACTGATAATCGAAGAAAATTCTAGATCGGATATAATACCGTCATTAAGACTCTCCGAAAGTAACGATGATAATTTTGAGTACGCGTCATTGATCTTAGTTAGTTTACTTTTATACGATGATAACTTTTCACTTGTGCACGATGATATTTTCTTCGCGATGATATTTAAAACACCCGCGATTGTTGTTGTTGACGAGATTATTATTGTTGCTACGATCGGCGCGATTGTTGTCACTACGGATAAAATTATTCCTGCACCAGCGACTACAGCTGATACTGCGTAAACAGCAACATCAATAGTAACTAATCTACGTTGATATTTCTTTATTTTTGTCTGATAATCATCGAGAAGTTTTTTTAGTGAATCCTGCCATGATCGCGCCTGATTGTAGCGGTAATCAGATGCGGTCATTTATTAGTTATTTATTTAACCAATTGTGTTTATTCCAAATAAATATTCGAAGATTACCTGACAATCAGCCAACATCATAGTTCTAGCTTGCGGTTCCATCCTAAATGTTTTTGTTTGATCTTCAAATATAGTAGTAATAAAAAAACCAGGACTATATTCCCGAAAATCAGTATATTCTTCGTCCATTATTACATTAAATTTTTGCGATATGATAATATATCCTCGATATATGCCAGTAATTGGCGCGGTGAAGTTAAATGTGTTATTCTCAGGTGTCCATTTAACATAATATGATTTTACCACGAATGGAACATTGCAGGGTAGATTTTTTGTTTCTACTTCCTCTGGTATCGAAATTCGCGATAATTTTCCAAGTTTCATTGACGATATTTTTGTGTTGATATTGTTAATTTTTGTGGTTGTTTCGATAATTTCCCTACCTAATTGTTTTACGTCAGTGGCGTGACCAGTTTTATCGACGGATTGGTCAATCTTTGCTGTTGCAGCAAGAAGTTTCGTGTTTAAATCTCGAATTTCTCCGTCGTACGTTGATGTATCTAACTTTTGACGCGCCAATTCACGTACCACGTTAATTTCATCGTTGATGGATTTTATTTTCTCATTTATTTGTCCTTGCATCACGTTAACCCCCTTGGTAAATTCAGGAACAACAACATCGCCGAGTTTAATAATTTCCTCGTTGATTTTTTTGCTGAGATCGTCGATTGATGGTTTCTCACCCATCGAGATATTTATCTTGATAATTTCCTCGTTGATGGATTTTACTCTATCGATGAGATCGCTGTGTGTAGTTGAGGAGGTATCGATGAATTTTTTTATATCATCGTCGAGTTTTTTATTAAGATTTTTTGATACTTCATCGAGTTTTTTAAGGTCGTTAGTTAGTTTGTTAAATCTTTTTGTCACTTTATCCTGAAGATCGTCATGTAATGTTTTATCGGTTTTTTGAAGTAACGCCGCTGATAACTCTTTGTCGGATTTTTCCACATCCGCGATATTGGCCTTCAGGGGTAACTTCGCTATAATATCGGCGATATCAGCAATAGATTTTAATACCATCTCCGATTGGCGAGTAAACTGACTAATGTGATCGCGGTATTCTTCTCGCTTAATTATATCAGTTATTTTGATGTTGCTAGTTTGCAATCGCCCTTCGGTATTTTGAAAAACAGCAACTTCACCAGGATCAACTTCTGATAGTGATAGAAGATTGTTAATCTCACTCTTGGTTGCAAACTTTGATGTATCGATGTCGACTGCTCCCTTTTTTTCTTTTCTGAAGAGAGATCTACCGTAAATGTCAACCATGATATTTATCTACGGTATATTCAAATAAAATTTTGCGATAAGGGTTGGATGATTTTGAAATTGCATCAAGGACGTTAATTGACTCTGGACCGCATATTGGTGGATCTGCTAATGTTTGTGTTGGAAGTGTTGAATACCAAACCGGAAGTTTTAGTTTTGACACGTATTTGATAAATTCATTTGGCGGTGCTAATCCGTATGAGTCAAAATAAACAACTTCGCGAGGATTAATCGCGTAGGCAACCCAGTGAGTACCAGGACCAGAATTTTTATCGAGATTTATTATTCCTGTCTCGGTAGGATTCGGTTTATCTGGTAGTTGATCTCGCATAAATACGCCTCTGAAAAATTTTATTTTCTTTTTTTTTGCTTCACTGATTAAATCTAAATTTGAGGCTGGTAGGCTCGACTTAGACCGGATCCGTACGGGGGTCGTCTTAGGTAAAGGCCGGATCCTTGTCGTTGCTGCATCGCTTTTGCAAGAAGAAGAGGAGCAAGAAGAGGGAATATCCCTCCCTTTTTTTTGCGATATCTTCCTCCGACGATCTTTTTTCCTAATGCAGTACTTATCCCACCGAGTGCACCTAATCCTATTGTTTTTCCAATCAGAGGAAGGGCCCCAGCTATCAATCCTGGAATAGCGGCCAACAGAGGGAAAATACCACCTACTTTGATCATATCTCTGATTGCTCCTATTGAGAGATTCAGACGAATACCAGTATTTGCTGATCTGGCTCTGGTGAAATGTCCGTGTTGATTTTTAGTTAACGATAGTTTGTTAGGTCCACCGTGAAGCTGATTACTTTTTAAGGTTAAACTTAAACCTCGTCGCGCTGTTGTTGCTGATTGAAGCTTTTTCACCTGACCGGGGGTCAGAGTTACACTGACGTGATCGTATGGCATATTAATAATCACTTAATCTAAATTTAGAATTTATCACATGTTCTCTACGGGTGCATCGATGACTCTCATTCTACCACTGATGCCTTCTAGAATCATCGTTCTATCACTGAGAATAACCGCGATTGCTCTTGCATTTCCTCCTCCTGTGTTAATTCTTGCTTTGAAATGAATATCAACAACCGACTGCTTTACCAAATCAAGATGTTCCAAAGAAAAATAATAGATGGGATAGAGAGTGTTAAAATCTAATTGTGATATTTGCAATCCAGTATCAATATTTTGATCGCGGCCCATGAAACTTAACAATCGATGATACGCGCGTGCCGTGGAATTGGTGACATAATCGATGGCTATTTCCTCGGTTGGCTCCTGTTGGCCGTTTATTCTCAATGAAACGTTTGTTGCCTCGAGTCGATCGAATATCATATGGCTATGCAGTTGATCATTTCTATTCATGTTTTGTAGAGCAACAAAGATATGTCTTGGTGCGGAGGAGCCCTGCTGTGACGCAATTCGCCAAGTAAATATTCCGTTAATATTAACATTTTCGATAGAGTCAGTCATCGTTGTCAGCCAAGACATGATGGATTTTCCTCCTTGATTCATGAATGATAATAATTTTTCTTCTATGATCATCGATGGAACTATCGCTGGCATCCACAAGGTAATTTTTTCAAGGACAACTTTGCCGATATCAAGGGGATCTACACTTGCATCTCGCCAGATGGCTCTGTCATCATTGGCATCTCGAACGAAAGATATCGTATGCTTCGCTCCGTAAATAACTTTTCTGAAATGTCTGCAAAATCCAAAAATATGAGATAACGGAATTGCGCAGGAAAATCTTAAACTCGGACCAACCAACATAAGTTTTCGCGTGGCAAATCCGAGATTGCAATCGTCATTAACGCCAGTTATTAAAGCCATCTGAGTAGCTAGATTAACACCACCTGGAGTAGTTGGTATAGCGATGTTATACCGATTGTGTTCAGGTTCATTAGAATTATCCTTCGCGAACATCATACTAGGACCGGCTGATCTGGTAAAATCATCCGAGTATCTTGCTAGTCCTATGATCGTCGTTGCTATATCAACATTATTCGTGATTGATTCAATCTCTTTTCCATCGATCATGTAAGTGGCATTCTTGAATAATGCCATAATACCATTATTGACAAATCCAACTTTAAAATTTGCTCCAAAGTTGGTATCATTGGTTCTAACAATTTTACCAACAAATTCGATATACGCCTCAGATGGAAGAAAATATCTTGTTGTATCGTGGACTTGAATTTCCTTCCGATTTCTTGAATCTGGCTCAACTACATCATACGAGAAATATTGAAAATCTCGCACTGATGTATCCCTACCTACTGGTTCATCCATGTCAAATACTTCATTTGACACTTGTGCAAACATTTATTATTAATAATATCGTCTAAAACGAAGACCGCTGCCTGAAATGAAACTTGTATTTGCTAGATTTGTCCTAGCAACATCCTGCGCTAGATTTGTCCTAGCAACATCCTGCGCTAGATTTGTATTAGCAACTTCCTGCGCCAGATTTGCTATAGCAGCTTCCTGTGCTAGATCATTTATTTTTTTATTTGCCGCATCATTTATGACCTTACTAACTTCGGGTGGCATTTCTCTGGTGCTAGGTAATTTAACAGGTTGCTTTTTACGTACTAAACTTAATATTTTATTTTTGATAGCGTTGAAGCCTTTACTAGCCAAATTACCGATACCAGAAACGGCAGTCTCACCTATCTTTCCTATTGCTTTTAATCCTAGTTGTTTTACCATTGGTCCAATTTTAGGTATTACTCGCGTGACAAGACTTCCAATGATATCGCCGAATCCATTACCGTGAATATATTTGTATACTGGCAATCGAGAGTTTACTATGCGGACCTGATTAGGTCTGCGTTGATGTTTATGAACAATCATATTATTTCAATTGTGTTGATTTAATCGATGAGTTCATCGACAAACTCTTTATAAATGTGAGAATTGATGATACCACCACGGAATAATCGCTGACAAATATCTGATGCTTCGTTGACTATCTCACGGGAGTTATTTCCGGCTCGCTTTCCTCCGATTAATACTTCGAGGCGAGATACATCATTGACAACACTATCGGGACAAACTGAATATCCGCTTCCTGTTTTTTTTGTTTCTGGAGATTGTAATGGCGTTACGTAAAATGCTTCATCTGACGGTGTTGAAGATAACCCTGACGACGATGAAGATAACCCTGACGACGATGAAGATAACCCTGATGACGATGACCTTGGTGGCGAATCCCCTGTAGGACTATCTTGTTTAGGATATTTATCCCTTATAGTAAGAAGATTACTTATTTCAGCCTTTTCAGGAGTACCACTCCTTTCAGGTGGCGAACTTTTACTTTCAGGTGGCGAACTTTTACTTTTAGGTGACGAACTTTTACTTTTAGGTGACGAACTTTTACTTTTAGGTGGTGAACTTTTACTTTTAGGCGGTGGGCTTTCATATGGTTGTTCTGGAGGGGTGTGGAAGGAAGGAGTAAACTCGGTCATGAATTCCTCCCCTTTCGTAACCTGGTATGATCGAGTTTTTTTTAATTTATCCTCTATTAATTCTCTTCTTCTGGTCCCAACATCTCTTATAAATTGTATAAAATTTTCATCATTATAATTTACTGGTTTTTTCACACTAGCAAAATAAATTACCGCCATCCATTCAGGTTCTGAACTGATTTTATCAAAAATTTCTTTCTTCAAAAAAAATCTTTTATTATCTTTAGAATCATCCAAAGCAATATCAACTGTTGATTCATAATTACTGATTAAATGCAAAATTCCAGTTTTTAAATATTTATCAGCGGACATATCAGGATCAAATTTATACAAACCAAATTCGTCATATTTAGATTTATCACTCTGATCTTTTTTCATTTTCGATTTTCTCTCTTTTTTCTGAGGTGGAATATCTTCCTTTGGTCTAGCTCCTAATTCCTCTGGTTGAAATATTGGATCCTGTGGTTGAATATCTTCCTGTGGCGCTGCTTTTCTTCCTCGTTTTTTAGGTTTTGGTTCCTCTTGCTGAATATCTTCCTGTGGTTGAATATCTTCCTGTGGTGTTTCTTTTCTCCCTCGTTTTTTAGTTTTTTCCTTCTTCTCCTGTTGTTTTCTTTCTTTCTCTAGATTTTTTTCTTCCTTCTCCTGTTGTTTTCTTTCTTCCGCCACTTGCTTATTAAATCTTTGTGTATCTCTTGCCGCTTCTAAAAATCTTCTGTAACGTGGATCCGTTACTATACTCACATGTGTTTTTCCCGTATAAACTTTATATACCATGCTGTACCAATTATCACGAGTCCCATATCTTTTTTTTCCTATTGGAGTCAAATATTCATTTCGATCGCTAAAATAATTTTCCGCAAAATCACCAATTTGTTCTGTAGTATACAGTGCCGAGAGAGGTCGCGATATCATCTCCCATCCCTCCTCGGTAAAATTTTCTCTTAAATTCTCAATATTAAACTTTCCTTTTATCATTAAAGGTTTTCCTCCTCCAGGTTTTTTTCCTCCAGGTTGTCCTCCATCAGCAATTGCAAGTTGTTGCGCCGCTGCTGCTATTGCTAATCGCTCGGGTAATGTTCGTGATTGCTCCTCAATACCTTTCAACATAGGAAAGATTCCGCGTTTCTTGATATCTGGATCTTTTTCGTCGCCATATACAACCTGTTCAATTGTTCCGGTCACTGGCTTCAACCATTTTGCCGAAGTTTCGGAAATTCCATGTTGCATATCTTCGTAACCACGAACATTTCTCTTAAATAATCGCTTCGTCGGAATGAACTTCTTTAATGCCGCTAATTGCTCTCGCGCTAATCTGGCAGAATGAGGTTCTCCAACTGTGCTAGTTTTTCGACTCATCTTATTTTCAATGATATTGTTTTATTGTGAAATAAAATTAGTATCCGCAGCCCAATCTTGCAATCACAAATAAATTTTCCGACCCCCCCCCTAAATTTTGTTGTTTTTTTTTATGTCTGAAATTGCATCCTGGGTCGAATTTTCGCGGATTAATTTACGCAGGAAGGTTTATTTTTGAAATCTGAGGCTTCTACGGAGAAATGTTTGGTGGGAGGCTTAAATTTATCTGAGCCACCTGGTCTGTACGACTTCCCTGCTGCTGTGCCAAACAAATATCACTGATTACATAGTTTTTATATCTGGTCAATGTATTCCGAAGAAAAAAAAGTTAAACCATCAAAAACTCCATCGATCGGAACTGTATCAGAACGTCAATACTCAAACGTTAGAGAGCCTATCGAAAAGCCATTCAATTTAAGATCTCACTAGACTAAATTTCTTTCCCTGAGGAATAAAACAAATAACATGATTCGAAAACTCAAACAGCTACGTACTGAAAAATTGGTACAAAAGCTGAAATCATGTACTACATCATCTAAAGACTGAGAGTCAGTCCTTAACGTATTCATCAGCCCTCACCTTACACATTCTATTCCATACGATAAACATATCGTGTTGATAATTACCGATAAGTTGACAAAGCTGAATTGTTAACGATTTTTATAGAACAAACAAATGCTAACCTTCTTGATATACGTTTAAATACAGATGCAAGCTTAGGTTATATAGAACCAACGCCTGATGTAGTACAACATTTTCGCAAAAGCCTTGCTCTTAGTAAGACTTCTGGGCCCCATATATGGAACGCATCTTAAGACAGCTCTGGCGTTCCATACCCATAGTCCACATAGCTTTATTCTGCGTGATCTGTGTATTGAACTCGTACATCCGATCTATTCACATTGTAACCAATCTCTGAGAGTATCAACCTCTCCAGACATTTGGAAAGAAGGAAGGTTATGTCCAATTTTAATGAAGGGCCGCCCTTCCGTCGTATATAATTTATAATTACATACTAATATCACTTCTCAATTCTGTTGGCAATGTTTCTGGAAGACATTTTGATTTGTAAACACACATTTTAATTAATTACATGAAGGTAACATTCTTACACCTTTCCAATCTGGTTTGATTCTGCAGTTAATCAATTAACATACTTCAGTGATAAAATCTGGAAAGTGTGTGTGTGTGTCTATGTGTGTGTGTGTGATTTAGATTTTTTAACGTAGCTTTAACAAAATTCCAGTCATACCGCTACAATGTCTGCACTGTAGCAGTCTATAGTGATGTCTAGCACTGGGCCATCATAACGCAGACATGTAGCATGATGTCCCACCCAGTCACATTATCCTGACACTAGGTCGACCAGTCCTAAAGCTAACCTCTTAATACTGAGCGCTAAGCTATGCAGATGCTAATACCAGTTTTGTAAGTCTTCGGTATGACTCGGCCGGGGTTCGAACCCACGACTTCCCGCATCCACTTAGGCCACCGGAACGGTCTTCAGGAAAGCAATAGATTCTGTAAGGAAATTAGAGTTGTGGTTTGTGACATAACTAAATGTGACATAACTAAAGCTTTCGACCGAGCATGGCATACATGACTCGTTCACGAATTGAAATGGTATCAAAGCAAGCCTTAGAGAACGGTTTTATATCTATCTCAAAAGTAGATGGCACCGAGTGATTCTTCCAGGGCGTGTTTTCAGAATGAAGGTGTATTAGAGCTGGTGTGCCCCTAGGATCCGTTTGAGGTCTCTTACTTTTCTTGATAAACATAAGCGATAGTGTATATGACATATGCTCCAATATACGTCTTTATTGCAGGTGTTACTAATCACTTTCTAATCTTTGATAATCCCGTTGTAACTGCTCACGGCCAAAACTCTGGTTTGGAATAAAAACAAATCAAGTGTACAAATAACTGGCTTGTATCTTTCGACACTTCTAAAACTGAATCCCTGATAATTTATATGACAACTAATAAAACCTTCCATGCACCATAAAATATGTTCAAGCAAAGAATTAAGGAAGCTGACGCTAATAAACATCATGGAGTTTTTTCTCAAATGACTTCACATGGCACAAACAAATACACAATATAGAGGAAATGCATGGTCAATGATAAATGAAATGCATAATATAAATTCGAAATTATATTTACGTCTCTTATACGAACCGTTCTGGAATATTGTAATATGGCTTTGGAAAACGTTACATTGCCCGAGAAAAGAGAACTTGAAAACATATATAATAAGGCAGCCAGAAGTGTGACTGGTACAACAGAATTCTTACATATTGAAGTGCTACACTGTGTAATAGGATGAAAAAGTCTTGAATCCAGACGACAAAAATACAAACTTACACTCATGTATAAAATGACAACTGGTTCAAGTCCTACCTGTCTCATTCGCTTACCTAATGTAAACAATTTCCAATGAGTACTGGTTAGAACAAGTCTTTACGACGACTGTTTTCTTCCTTAGGTCATTCACGAATGGAGTACATTATCTCACCATATGGTTATCCTCCACTTTTGTTTATAAAAAAGTTAGCTCATTACCATTTTTCTAACGTTTTTCAACTAGAATAGTTGCTCACGATATGGCCAAGCGCAAGTTAAAAAGAAAACGGCTCACTGCCGATTTCAAAACCTTTAGACATTACATATTAATAATTTTAATTTTTAAATGTACACAAAAAAACGGGCTCACCACAAAATACAAAAAGTATGGTTACTAATCTTCACGTATTTAAAAATGACATCCACCATTTTAATTTTTTTAAATTCATTTACTTTAAAAAGTTCATTATATAAGAAATTATATTAGCAGTTTTACGCATAGTGTACACACAGGAAATGAAAATAAATCTTCATGCAGACAAGAAATTATGGCAATATTAACAGACTGAAATAGCTCAGTTGGTATAACCAAATTTCGACGATCAGAACTCGGCATCGGTCTCAAACATATTTCATTTTGCAAATAAGTACATTAAGTTAGACGCATAAAAGCCTGTTCAAAACACTACACAAAAAGTTTTTTTTTTAAAAAAAACCATTTAAATAGACTAAAGTACGTTGCTACGTAAGTACTAAATGAAGTAGTCCAAGGCAGCCATAAGAACACTGGGAAGGTGCTTTGTATTTTGTAAGTAGAAGAAATGGGAACCTTGTGACACAGTGCAACTTGTCTAAAATCCACCTTTCGTTTTGCCTCAGAGGTTCAATGTTGTGAAACAAATCAACAGTTTGTCAAATGAGCCATCAAGTATGTACAGAGGAAGCTGTCCAGGTTAACCAGTAGGCCGCTAAGGAGACGCTGGTCACTTCCACGACATGCAAAAGGAGCCACGTGACGCTTGCAAAAGCAAAAGGTATGTAGTGCATGAACAATATCTGTAAAAGAAATGCGGCTTTCCCCAGTGGATGGTACGTGGTTTATTTCCTAGGCGAGGAAAAATATATGTAAAAGAAATGCGGCTTCTCCCAGTGGATGGTAAGTAGTTTCTTTCCTAGGCGAGGAAAAATATATGTAAAAGAAATGCGGCTTCTCCTAGTGGATGGTAAGTAGTTTCTTTCCTAGGCGAGGAAAAATATATGTAAAAGAAATGTGGCTTCCCCCAGTGGATGGTAAGTGGTTTCTTTCCTAGGAGAGGAAAAATATATGTAAACGAAATTTGGCTTCCCCCAATGGATGGTAGCATCCAAAAACAGTTATTTGAGAAAATAGATATTTGAATGGAAGAGTTCGAAATGAAAATTTCTACTACTGACAGGAAACTGAGTAAAATTAAAACTGCTGCTGTCAGCTTTGATATAAGATTTCTATACTCGTAATAAGGCCTTGTTGGCACTTTGATATAAGATTTCTATACTCGTAATAAGGCCTTGTTGGCACTTAGCACCAAACGTAATATCTTAATGCAACACACAATCTACGGAAACTATAAGATACAAGTAAAGAGAGCTTACAAGATAAACTAAAAATTCACCACGAGGCGTTATACAGATTCTTTCAAAAGCAGTTAGTATTTAATTAAATGTATTTTGGTATGTTATTTAATTTCATTTGGAACCTAAATAAAACATAATGGATAACAAAAATACGTACACCAAGTATATTCGAAAACATATAATAAACAGTTATTACTTCGATAGTCAATACAAATTTCACGATTTCATTTCAAACGTTATCGTGTAAACAATTTTAGACAGATGATATAATCATAATTACACTCTCTTTAAATATTCCAATCATGATTAGTAGAATAACGTTAAATATATATATATATATATATATATATATATATATATATATATATATATATATATATATATATATATATATATATATATATATATATATATATATATATATACTTTGCTGGGATCTATACATATTGCAAAACACATCTGCCTTTTGTTCAAGAAACAAAATGTAAAAGAATTATCACTGTATCGGATAGAAGGTATATGTATTGTTAGGTATATTTGATTTGTAATATTTGCAGCCTTTTCCTAATGACTCTGTGTTATACATACCAGTATTTTGTACATGACTTTCTCCAAATCAAGTTCATGGTGCTCCTGATCAGTAACATTTATTATAACACATATAACATTTATTATAACACATATAACATTTATTATAATACATAGCTAGGTATTTTCCTGGGATTGTGGATAAACCATTCAGATCACTATTAATGGTAAACATGTTTATAGTATTGGCTCTAACCCTACAAACTTCTAGAATGGAAGATTGCATTAGGCGACAGAGTATTTTCAGAAAATGGCAATTGCGAGCTAGGTCAAGTAGAGACATATATTTTCTGATTCACATTGGGATTATTTATTCTTGCCTTGACACCTAGAAGTAGAATCAGTATCACTGCTGTGTTCAGTTTTTCATTTGGGTGGAATTATTTATTGAATTTGTTATTCACGGGAAATACAAAGCGCTCAGCAATAATATTCTTGAACAGAAGCTTTCATTTGAAATTATAGTGAATTCAAACAAGGACATATATTATTGTGATACATCAAAAGACTTTTAGTATATCATCGCTAATACCTCAGGCCATTGGCGCAATACTATGTTCAAAACGCCAACTGCATCAGCACATTAAATATTATACATTTTTGGAATATCACTGGAATTCAGTTGGAACTTTATACAGTTGGACTTGTGATCAAACTTTTAGGACTATTTAGGATTTTTATTCACAATACTGTACGTTCTTTTAAGATTGTGACTTTTTATTCAAGGGAACAAAATTATTTATTGAATTTTAAAAAACTTATTGGTTTTCGATCATTTCTGTTATTTATTTTAAGACCATAGAGTCATAACAAAAGTAACATAGTTGATATTATTAAACATTTAACCTCCATACTTTGTCTAGTTTTACCACAGCATTCTGTGTCTATAAATCCTCCTATACGTTTGTTCTCGTCCTTTAATTGTCGTAATATTTACTATCTGTTGATCATGTTATGTATATTTGATATAATTATATCTGATTTAATCTATATTTATTTCAATTTAATTGTTGTCAGCTTTAAAAAAAAATTTCATTACATGATATTGTAATGTAAAATTATTCAACAGAGATGATATTTTTTTTCAGAAAATAGTTTGACCCTCACTGTTCGTTTAATAAACACCAGGTGTTGATCTAGATCCTTACCTTGATTCAAAATTTGTCGCATCCACGTAAACAAGTTCTTTTTTTATTTGAAAATGATTGGTTGTTGTCGAGGTCATAATGTTACTTCGTGTTTAAGATGTAAACACTTTTTTTTTATTTCTTAGAGTACGTTATTCTTTATCTACTTTTTCTTCTATAAACTCTATAGAGTTGATTGGATTTGCTTCAAAAGAGATAGCAGATAAGCAGAATTGTATTAATCTCCTTTTTAACTTTCTTTTGGCACCTTGTACTTTGCTTTGGGATTTGCAAACGTTGCTGCATGTTTTTGGTCCCAGTTTATCCCAGCTGTATTTTCTTTTTCGATAATACATCAACGGAATCGTCTAATTTGCGTTTATCGACTGTAAAATGCCCTGTGTATATAACATAAGCGTCCATTTCTCGCTTATTTGTAGCAAGCACCTTTTTATGTTAAAGCATAAATATTTTATCTTTCTATTTTTCAATTACTTTAAAAGCGTTTGTTACCTTGCCATTAGCTAAGAAAGTCTACAGCTGCTAATTCAGCGTTATATGGTGGCAAAATATATTCTTGCTGGTCTTTAAAAAAGAACTGTCCGATCCACTTTTACTCTTTGTCTCTAGTAAAGCTTTTCTGTCTCCAGAAAATAAAATGCTTTCTTGTGTGCGTTTTTTAAAAATATAAATCTTATAGGATGTATATTTAATTTGTTTTGTGTTCTTGGCTGTTGTCTGTGATAGGGTTTTTTGGTGTCTACCTGCTTTTTGTCTTATTTTTGTAAGTTATAAATATTTTGTTTTTACTGATGATTTAGTTTAACATCTAACCTTTACTATGAAGGTTCTGAACTTTTGCTTGTTCACAGTTAGGTGCATTTTTTCCATTAGGGTAAGTCAACTTAGATGTATAAAAGATATGCTTCGTCAACAAAGTCTTCATCCCTCCTTTAAGTCTTTGGAATTATTTGCTGTTGTGTTTAGATATGCTGTGAAATATTTTACAGAGTTTTCACCGTCGTATTTTTGTTTGAAAGTCTAACGCCTATACCGACTACGCTAGTTCTGTCAGTTACTATTATAATACTCTCTAGTCTATAAGAAGATTGATTTTAACATCCTGGTTCTTAGCTATGCATTAAACTGTACTGATTCCGACCTACGGGCATATATGTAGACATATATGCATATATTTTTAACATGGTAATTTATACTATCTTCTAGAATAAAACGATGGGGAGAAAATACTAATTACATTTTAGGGTAGTAATCACATTTTTATACACAGAATGTAATTATATCTAATCAGAGAGGAGTGGGTATTTTAAGTTGAAAATAGTAATGAGACAGTTTTCTTCAACAACAAAAAAGGAAAATGGTAAATGATCATATGGATGGTCAGCTTCTTGTGGTTGAGAAATGTTGTATGTGTGTGTGTGTGTGTGTGTGTGTGTGTGTGTGTATGTGTGTGTGTGCGCGCGCGCGAACGTGTGTATGTGTGTGATATGGATTTTTTAACGTTGCTTTAACAAATTTTCAGTCATATCGCTACGATGTCTACAGTGTGGCAGTTTATAGTGATGTCTAGCACTGGGGCATCATGCCGCAGACATGTAGCATGATGTCCCACATTGTCACATTATCCTGACACCAGGCCGACCAATCATAAGACTAACCTCTTAATGCTGAGCTCCAGGCGAGGCAACTGTTAGTACCATTTTTGTAAGTCTTTGGTATGAATCGGCTGGGGTTTGAACCCACGACATCCTGCATCAGAGGCGGACGCTCTAACCACTAGACCACCGGAGCGGTCGAGAAATGTTGAAAATGGAGGTGACACTTTGTAATTTTAAATCGAAGTATTTGTAAGAAAGAAAAAAAAAGAAAAATTATGATGATCTTTTTTTCTTGCTAAATCTTGAAAACGGATTGGCTGAGAGAAAAGTATAAATGGTTAAGGGTATTATGTTCGTGATCCGGTTTTGTAAAAACCAGCTTAAAGTGATTAAACCGGTTTAAATTGGATATCAAAACGAGATTTCACTTTTACTTTATACTATGTCAGGGCAACTAATCGTAATTCAATACAACTGGCATTGAATTGTGCAATGTCTTATAGACAAATGCATGTATACGCTTTGGTCACGTTGCATGGTCCAGTTGTATTAATCGCATCTAAGTAATATTCTGAGAAATGCAAAATTAGGCAATATTAAAGAAAGAAAAACAATAGTACTGAAATAACAAAACATAAAACTTGAACGAAAGGAAGAAATAATGTCTAAACTATACCAGTTGTACCAGACAGCACTAAAAGAAAAACTACAGAACTGAAGGGAATCAAATTTGTTCCAATGAGATAGCGGTTGAAATTTCAATCTCACTTGTCGAGAATTCGCATGTTGAGTCAAATTGCTGATGTTGAATGTTCTATTTCAAGTGTCGAGATTTTCAACACTATCTGTTGAATCTGATAGCGATGCTTGACGGTTTCATTCTGTATATCAAGCTCTTAATTTTGATTGGTAGAATTACACAGTGGTGGTTGAAATATCAATGTTGCACATCAGAAATTCCAGTTTGACATCTTGCATCAAACGGTGTTCGTTGAAGTTTCACTTCTCATGCTGGGGTTTTAAATCATATATGTTGAAATTCGAATGTTTTGTGTTGGAATATCCAATTTCAGACTAGTACGGCTCGATGGGCTGAAACTATGTAACAGAAGAAGCAAAATTAATAAGTTTAGCAAAATTCAACAAATAATTTATTTTCCTAGAATGCAAAGAAAAAAATTAAAAGGAACTTACAGTGCTGTGAATTAATCAAAATAATCCTAAACCTTCATGCACATGTCCAAAAGTAAAGATTTCCGAATGAATTCCGGTTTTGTTCCGAAATTAATTCGAATTTGAATGTGCTGATAAGCCAACTGTCTTAAATTTGCCGATGTACCAATAGTCTTGATGTGTCACAATTATGTAATCCAGAATGTTTTTGAATAAGTTCTCAATAATCCGAAAAGAGTATTTTTGTCCAAAATATGAATGAACACTTTGTTATTACAATAAATAATTAAAATAAATAATTCCTCTCGATTTATACCTGAACACAACTAAAAGTGATTCTACAAATATTGATATTAATAGAGGAATGATTAATCTTGCTGATTTCAACTTTATATTCATCCCCACTTGACCCACATTTTCTGTAAAAGGTCAATCATCATAAAGGAAACAAACTCTTAAACTGTAAGAAAGATCGTTTCGAGAACTTTCTAAGGTCATAATTAAGGATCGGTCTTAAACTCAAACCCAAGTAAACATCTATTTATAGCTTAAAAACAAGACAAAAAGCAAGTGCGCACCAAAAATCTATCCTCAACTATTCACTAATTTCAAGCAAAAAAAAAAACAAATTTGAATATGTATATAACAACACGTTGAATCAATTTGTTTGTGCTGAAAGTTTCACTTCATATGTCGAGTTTTTATTTATTATTTGTTCGATTATACGGTGGAAGTTGAAATTTTATTTTCCTATGTCGAGGTTCTGGATGTTATCTGTTGAAGTTACAACGCTGTAGCTTAAGTTTCATTTCCAATGGCGAGAACTCCAATTTCCTATGCTGAATAAAACTACGTGTCTTGATATTTTTTATCATCCATCATATATAATTTAAGGACACTTTATTTTTTTGTGCATAATTGTGAAGATAAAACAAGAACTGTATGTATATTAGAAATAGTGATATTTCCAAATGTTCGTTTTAATCCGAACTAAAGTAAACATTACATGATATAAGCACCCTTAATTACTACCATTTTGCTCAAGTCTTCAAGGCAAACACAATTTATTCCATTCATTTCCAAGATGTGTACGTGTACCACCTCCTATAAGTATTTTCAGTTTTCTCTTTTTTGCCCTTTTTCATCACCATATTATCAACAACCAATGTTGCCTTTTATTTTTAAATAATTTGATTTTTTCTATACATGTATCACATTAAAATTAAATGGTTATATGGTTGTGAATTGATTGTAGCATAAATCTGTATAAATAAATCGTATTATTTTTTTGACATTTTTGTTGCAACCATTGTTCCTTTTTCTCGCACAATTTTAGCACAAAAAAAGAATAACAATCATGAGCCTAAAACGTATTTCAGCCCTGATCAAACATGGATATGGTATTTATCCTCCAATAATGGCACTTTAGATGTGCAACTCACGATCAAAGAGCGTCTTATTTTATCAGAAAATGAAGGGGCGGATTAAGAAATATTGTTATGGAGCGCTTCTACATTTTAAGCGTATCAGGGGCATAACTTTAATCGCCTAACTGTAACGAACGTTCCAGTAGCTTCGCGCTCATTTTTCTTGGTTAGTTCTTTACTTGTTTTGGTAGTAGTAGTAGTGGTCATGATTTTAATCATATTTTTACAAGACATGGGGTCATGCGACAAGTTCTCACAGCTTAGCAACAGCCTTTTCCGACATACAAAGGTAGATACATGAGAAGTGGCAAGCACGAACAATAAGAGTATATACGCATGCGTTGCTAAAAAATACACAAATCATTAGGATAACGGGATTCCGTAGTTGGCGTTTGGAGGGAGATAATGACAGCAGGTAGTTTGTCTTCGACGATTTTTTAAGTAATTTAGAATCTGCAAGTCTGGAAGATTTCAAATATTCGGGTGTTTAGATTATTTGATAGCGCCGCTAACCCTAACAACAATATTTCAGTACCAACAGGGATGAAGCAATGCATTAGTCTCTGTCTTGTACTCTATGTTTCTTACAATTAAAGAAATTAGTAGTAGGCAGTCTCATCATCCTCTCTACATGTACACAATTAGCTATCAGTTAGACAATTTGAATATAAATCATTGTTTAAATCGTCGCACTCGTTTCTTAGACTAGTATGAATATTTGATGGTCTCATGTTACCACTATAAAATTGTGACTAGAATAGGAGTAGATGAAAGTTTTACGTTTTAATATCGAATAATCTGTTAAATGTGTTACCGTATCTGGCAGAGTGTTCCAATTACTATTGTGAAAACTATATAGGAATTTCTGGAGATTTCTAGTCTAGCATGTATCTGTTCAAAATTACCCAATAAACGGTGGTTCTTAATCTTCTGAATACGATGGAGAACAACTGTATGTATGTATGTATGTATGCATGTATGTATGTATGTATGTATGTATGTATGTATATATATATATATATATATATATATATATATATATATATATATATATATATATATATATATATATATATATATATATATATATATATATATATATATATATATATATATATATATATATATATATATATATATATATATATATATATAATTCGTTTTAACATACAGGGTTTCTGGAATTTTCTTCTTTCAGTAATGGGAGGCAATATATATCGATAGGAAAAGCGCTACTGGTGACGCCGGTTACAACTCTTCTCGCTTCAAGTCGGGGTCTTTGGAGTCTAAATAAGCCAGTGGCAGAGAAAGTATACGATATTATGTTAGGGTACTTTAGGAGAAAACGTATGTACGAAATATAAATTCGTTTTAATGTTTTACTACCTAGATAGTATTTAATGGACCTCAAAAAATTCAGCATTGTGGATGCATCTTAGCAGATATTATAAGCATGTGTCGAAAATCTACAATAGTTACTGTGAGGCCAAGGTGTTTATGATGCTCGACAAAAGGTGGACACTCATTTTAAAACTCAAGCTAGGAAAGGACTAGGACTAATGTATTGGAGGAAAAAACATAGCTCTGGTTTTTGAAGGGTTGAAACTTACTAGCTATTGTTTGGACCATTGGTTTATAGTTGTAAGATCCGTGTTAATACATATTTGTTGGCACTAGATGAGACGTAAGCTAGTGAACTATCAGCAGCAAAAAGTGTTGTGACACATATCGTGTTATCAGTAATGTTATTTATATATAACAGGAACATCAGTGGTCTATTATGTATATTTGATTTAATTATATCTGATTTAATATATATTTATTTCAATTTAATTGTTTGTCAGTTTTAATTATTTTTTAATTTTTCATTACTTGATATTGTAATGTAAATTTATTCACTAGAGATGATACTTTATTTTAGAAAATAGTTTGACCTTGACTGTTAGTTTGTAAACACCAGGTGTTGATCTAAATCCTGACCTTGTTCCATAATTTGTAGCAATCATCGTAAACAAGTTCTATTTTATTTTAAAATGATTGGTTGTTTCCAAGGTCATGATGGAACTTTCTTGGAGCAAAAATGATTGGTCTTCGTCAGGGTCGCACTGGGTAAATGTGATCTGTAACAAGTACTTGCTTCTATAAACTACGAGAAGATGATCACGTAACCTTTGTTTACGTTTGAGAAAGCCCTTGTAACCCATGTTTTGGAGAATTAAGCTCAGTAGAAGCTGGGCTGTTAAACTGTTGTATGTTGCTCTGTTTGGAGTTATTTAAAATTACTTGGTTTGGAATTATTTCAAATTACTTGGATTCAAAAGGATTAATTCCATTATTTTTTTGTGCTTTGTAATATTGTGAAACAAGGACAATTTTTTTTCTATTAATTTTTGAAGTCGACCAGAATGATTTTTTTTTGTGGCAACTTGTTAAATGCGAGTCTATTCCGTTTGTTTTCAATTTAAAAGGGCAAACCTTTATGCCACACGTGATCAAATGCCTTTGAAACATCACAAAATACTAACACATCGTCATTTTCGTCTAAAGCAGACCATACACTATAGCATATATCTATTAACTGAAATATTGTGGACTTTTTAGATAAAATCAGACTGATATTTATAAAGGAGAGAATTTAAATTCAGATGTTTTGTAAAAAGAAATATTTAAACATCACTCTTTCTTTATTTTCGTGAACAAAGAAATAAATCACTTAACTGAGAGTTCGCTGGGATTCCCTTTTCTATACGATAGTCTTACAATAGCTTCTTTCCAAACATTTGGAAACGTGTTTTCTAAATTATTTATTGATTAAGATGTACAGAGGCTCGGTGATGGCTGCGGAGGCGCCTTTTAGTATTCGAGACTGACCTTTGAAGTCCACAAGCCTTTTGACTGAGTATAGATTTTATTATGTCTAGAACATATTGTTCTATAATTGCCATTTCTGATAGCATTTCATTCGCCTTGTCTAATTAAATAGCTGATTAGGTGCCAATTTTCCTTGGGGTTGTATCCATTATTTTCCTTGATATCATATTTTGAGAACAATATTTCTTTTGCAATTTTTATTGTCTGGTTGTTACTGCATTTCTAGGTTTTGTAAAGTGTTATCATTTGCGGGGATTATGATTATTTGTTGTTTTTCTTTTTTAATGATATTGCTTACTTTCAGTTATGTGCGATTCAATGTCATGCCAAATTATATCGTTTGGACGTATTGTTATGATTTTTGGAGGCACACAAGTTTTAGCCAAATCCGTAAACATGGAGATGAACCTAACAGCAACCTCATTAATGTTATAACAACTTTTAAATACACTTTTCCAGTTTATTTAAGATAATCTCAATTAATTTTTTAAAATCTGTCTTGTTATAAAATCAGATTTCTCTTTTGTAGCTTGATCAAAACTCAAACACACATTTAATCATCTGAAATGTTGCTCGATGGTCACTTTTAGATTGTTCCACATGAATTACACCCAAGCGCCAGACATCAACTGTGCTAGACAAGATGATAACATCAAATAAAGTTAATGAGATGTCAATGATCCTCGTAGGATCAATTATTATATTTTCCAAACTGTTGACTGCCATTATATCCCTGAGATTTCTCAAATTAACCTAGAGTAAGTCCTCATTTAGATCTCCGAGTTAAACAATGTTTGTAGAGATACTGAGGGCGCGCTCTGTGGTATTTAAGGAATCCAAGAAACTACCGCTACTGATGGAGGTCTTTAAACGACGCGTATCAAATAATTACAACGCTGTGCAAAATGTTATATCTAAAAACCTTCCAAACATTTATTTAAGAGCTCCAACTGTTTTCTAGAAGTTAACTGGTTGATTACATAGACCATAACACTGGCACTGTGAGTGGGACTCCGTTTCTGGCTGGTGTATGAAACCCTTCAATGATGAGATCATCATCATGGCTATTGTAGTCATAATGGGTTTAAGGTATTGTAATTATATAAAAATCATCAAGATGGGTTGATATATAATCTAAATTATGACGTGCATTTAAATGTACGAACGATATTGTATTGTCTGCTAGAGAGCTAAATGATGATGATGATGATGATGATGATGGTGATGATCATGATCATGATCATGAAAACGAACATGTTGCTGTTCATGATGATGATACAAGAAGAAGAAGATGATGATGATGCTGATGCTGATATTACTGCTGTTGCCGCTGCTGATCGTGATGATGATGATAAGGAGGAGGAGGAGAAAAACGAAGAAGAAGAAAATGATGCTGATGTTGAAGAAAAAGTTGATGACGAAGATGATGATGTTGTTATTGATGACGGCGATGATGACAACGATGAAGAAGAAAAAGAAGACGATGACGACGATGACGATGAAACTAAATATGTCAAAGGATATGGATTTAGTTCTACATCCTATAAAAGCATGACTAAGAGAAAAATCTACAGTACAAAAATGACTACTGATGATACCAGTTGTCTAAACTATGCATGCACATTAGAAATTACATTTTCAGCGGTGTGATTGGAGGGCTTAAGACTGTCTACCTTAAGTGAATTTTCATCGCCAGCCTGTATACAAAAAATATCTTAATTTTCATTATTTATGGTGATTTTAGGCCAATAACAAGATTCGGAAATAAGTGTTTGCTTTTTTCCTATGTAGCTTTCTGGCTCGATTGCCAAATAGTCTGACAGTCATATGACAAATAATTATACTAACCATTAGCCTATAGGTGCGTTAGATCAAAGAGATGGAATAAAGAAAAACCACTAATGAATCCCATTATCCTATAACTACCGTGTGTAAGGTCTGCTATCCAACATATTGAATCTTTCACGCATTTATTATTAAGAAGATTCGACAATAGGAAGTTTAAATTGGAAACATTAATTATAAAGAAAAACAAAAGGATAATTAGAAAGAAAGTATAACAAAAACATCACTAACTTAAGCATTGCATTGTTGTTGTTATTATTATTATTATTATTATTATTGTTGTTGTTGTTGTTGTTGTTGTTGCTGTTGTTTTTGTGCTTGTTGTTCTTGTTACAAGCAAGGAGTTACACATACGTGAGCGTTGTTTGAAGTCGACTGTTTCTCCTGTTTCCAAGGGACTCAAGTAAACAATCGTTGTCAACTGAATGGTTCTTAAATGCGCGAACACTACATATCATTTCTCTAAATACCAAATGACCACACATCATGAAAATATAATTTCACCCTTGCATTGTTTTTATTGTTTCACATAAGTATGGTTCATCAGAAAAGAGCTGAATATTAGTTCTTCCCCCTATGCAATACAAAACACGACACTAACGCCTATAAAAGCATCAAGAATTATTCCTATCTCAAACTAGTAAATATGTGTAAGTAACAAAGTGAATTCCCTATATCAAAACTGAGGGAGGATCCATTTTACTAAACTAATCCATGCTATGTTAAAGTCTTATTATTAACGTACATTTTGACGTCTGCCCCTAGAATGTTGCTGCTTTCTTGGGTTGTGGTAAATCTTCCCAACACCGACTTCACATTGTCGTAGCTTTTTTATCATCATCATCATCATCATCATCATCATCATCATTCTTCTTGTTCTTCTTCGTATTATTATTATTATTATTATTATTATTATTATTATTATGTTCTTCTTCTTCTTCTTTTTGAATAAGGAGATTTTCTAAGTGAGTAGCTGATTTTTAAATTTCGCAAAGATAAACATAATCCCGTCTTAAATGCTCTGTACTCTTTCCGCACTTGTTTTGTACCTGTGGATTGCTTATCCCTACATACTGAACAAGGTGTACATAAAATAATTATAAAAAAATGTATCTCGAAGACTTTAGCTTGCCCTTGAAAGATAATGTAAGCAAACTGTCGCCATCTCAATGCAGTATTTCCAGTATGTGGCTTACAGCTCACCATATCATCCATACTACTTTCTATATAGATCCTTGAAAGGAAACAAAACCTTGAGAATGTTTACTTGTATCGAGAGCAAAAGCTTTAAAAATTTGAGTAGATGTATTAGTAAATGACTTCTACACCGAAAAAGTCTGCGAGGTACGAACAACATAAAAGGCAACATCTCTCGTTATGCTTTTTTACTGTTTATTTTATTGCCATACCCCATGAATGCTTCTAAAACCTGATCCCGGTTATTACAAGGAAGAGCCTCTAGAGTCCAGCTATATATTTGCATCATTTCCTGCGTCGAATTGCACAAAAACCACGTACGTTAAAGTTTATTAGAATCCATATCCTCATTTGTTATGCTGAAATAAATTGTGGTCAAACACAAACTTGTATGATTAGGAAACCTAAACGAGATAAGCGTTGAAGAAAACCGAAGACGTCGAAAAAATCAAATAGACGGATCTGACCTTTAATTCTTAATGCCTCAAATAAGCGTACATGTTTTCAAATGAGACAAAGAAGTTTTGAGTACATGAATATATATTTTTCACATACAAAATATACATTATTTGAAGAATAATCACTATATAATCCATATACCGTAGTATCGTATATTTTGCAAAGGATGAAAACGAGTGCCTCAGTGCGAGAAATCTGAAAGTTTTCACATGATGTCAGATAGTATAAGCATAACATCAAGACGAATCAGTTAACTGTGCTCTCTAAATAGGCTTGTCCTGTTTTACACACAGGTGCTAGACGCGAGCTTGATGTCGAAAGAAGAAAAAACCCCACAAAAAACAATAATCTCAAGGAATAAAATCATACAGAGTGACAAAAATAACTCAGATTACCCCCATGACCCGTTCGGACATTGGACCCTGTCTTTCTTACCATATTTTTCCCCTTGAGATTATTCTTTTGTTTTTTAACATCAAGCTTGCGTCGAGCACCGGTTGTTTTACATTATAACCGTAATTCAGCTTGAATTTGCAGGAACCAGTTTTCTTTTATCATGGCTTTACATGAGGTTCAAAAATAAGGAACACAGTCTCAATCATGAAATATAATTTTCTCCCTAATTACTTTATTCAAAGTCTAACTTTCTTCGCAACCAAAACTGAAATTCTCTCTCTCTCTCTCTCTCTCTCATAAAAAAACTTACATCGTTATCGAGTTTTTTAGACTATTTCTGCCGTACGTTCATAATACCATTCATCACGATCACGAAATTACCTAGTCCGTAAGCCTATAGAAGCAAGCTACATTTTGTCTCCCTTTGCAGAAAGAAGGTAGCTGACAACGGGCAAATGCACTCATAACGTTTCATATTCATGTTATCCATATCACCTTTTGAATTCCTCTGGCTCCGCAAGGAAATAGATTGGTTGAGTGACCTGTCCAAATTTGTCCATTTGACTTAACGCTGGCACTACTGTACTCGATTGAAGTAAGTATTATTTCAGACTGAATTTTATACGTGTTTTGCTATGCTAATTTCTCCTAGGGGTCATTGCGGAGAATTATAAAAGATAAACGTACTTATTATGCATTAGAATACGTAAATTCGTCGTTTTAATCCTCAGATGCAGATCAAAAAGGCGCAAAACACGTCCTAAAGCCAATCTGAAATTTCCACCGAAACGCCGATTTACATATAAAAAAGATATGGTGAAAAACAGCGCCGCAGTCTGATACTAATATGCATATTGTGCATGTGCGATAGTATCCATATAATAAGAAATATCAGAAGGTCCGTTTTACGAATGCTGTATATTATGACGTCTGCTGAAATTGGGTGATTACTCAGGTTGAAAATATCTTCCCAACATCGACTCCCTTAATCAACAATCACTAAAATCTAACAAAGCTTTAAGCGGACACGTAGTTACAAATAACATATATTCTAGGTTTATTACATTTGAATAGCTAGTAAACAGTACACTTCATTTTCAACAGTCAGTTATTACATTTGAATAGCTAGTAAATAAGTACGCTTCGTTTTCAACAGTCCGTATTTTGTGAGCCATATATTTAACGTCAACACAATGTATTTTACATGGTGTCAGCTATACTGTAAGCTTAATCACCGCACCGTATTTCGATTGCCACTTATACAACAATTAACATACACATAGCACATTCATCTACTATAAAGTACTGACCATTTAATTGCGGGTGTAGGTGAGCTGCGATTTTCGTTTGAGCTGATAAATTTTATTTCTTTTATCGCATGATAATCATTTCTTCTTCAAATACTATAATGGATATGATATGGTGTTATTTTGCTATTAAACAGAGGAATCTTTTCTTCTAGCTATTCACAGATAAACCATTTCATTCAAACTGTGTCAGGCCCGTGTCTCAGAACATTAAAATGTTGATCCCTAATATAATTGCTGTATACTGTAGTGCGTATGGCGGTATGTTTAGCAATACCGCGGTATACCGTAGTACGTATCGAAGTATGTTTAGCAATACCGCGGTGTGAATTTTTCGTGGCACACAGCTCTAATACGCATACAATCCTTGATGAACGGTACCGGCAACTTTTACCTTTCGTAACAAACTCTCTTCTATCAACCCATACGAGTAACAAAGTGATGTGTGTGTACGACGAATCCACGGTTTTAAGCGAAACACGAGTACCTACTTCCGGGTAAACGAAAGCAGTCCAAAGGTTGCTCAGTGTAGGGCTGCAATTTGATTGGTCGATAAAGACAAAGTTCTAAAAATAACTGTTGAGGGTGATCTCTGTAGTTTTTACATTAAGCTAAATCTAATTCCATTTTCCATCAGTAAATAGATATGATACAAAAATATGGATCCCTATTTTATGAGTTTATCATTATTTGCATTCCGTTTGACTCCATTGATTCAGTTGTTTTTTTCCCTTAGTTGATCTAGACTTATAAAAATGGTACTAACAGTTGGTCCAATCAGAACGTTGCCTTTGTAATTGTAATGTCATATGTCCAGAATTCCTATTTCACGTGTTGTATCAAAAAAGTATTGCCCTTAAAGTTGCATTTTCTAGGTCAAGATTTTAGATTGTATCTGTTAAATTAAACAGTAGTGGTTGAATGTTATATTTTCTATGTCAAAGGTTCAGATTGTGTAGTTTGAATTACATGGTGGTTGTTGAAATTCAATGTCATACGTCGAGAATTCCTAATTTACGTGCCGGTTCAAAGGGTTTATGTTGAAATTTCCATTTCATATGTTGAGTAATTAGATTTCATCTGTTGAATTAAACAGCGCTGGTTCAAAATTCGGTGTCAAATGTCGAGGTTTAGATTATATCTTCTGAATTACACGACGGTTGTTGAAATTTGAATGTCATATGTCGAGAGATTCATTTTAATATGCTGAATCACATTGGTTGTGCTGAAAATTCCATTTCGTATGTTGAGTTTTTAGATTGTATCTGTTGAATTACACAGCGGTGGTTGGACATTTGATTGTGCTTGTCAAAATTGCTATTTTTATATGGTGAAATGATGTGTTGGTGTTAAAAGTAACATTACACAATGTCCACTTTAACAATTCAAAACAATATCGAGTATTAAGATACATCATTTGTGTATTCAATTATGAACCGCCATTACATTTTATGCATTTACAGTTTGAAAGTTACCATTTACAGGTCGGGAGGCCCCGAGTGGTCGAGTGGTCTAAAGCACTCTCCGTTACGGATCACTGCTATCTCACCTCTGTCTGCGTGGGTTCGAGTCTCGGGCTCGGCTAATGTGGGTATGTGAGAAAGCTTGCCGATAGCTTCTCGTGGGTCGCTAGTTCTTTCTAGGGTTTTCCCGAGTTCTTCCTCCACCATTTATACTGGCCACCATGTATAGCCTATCATGTGCTGAAAAATGGTGTTAAACCTCATTACGACAACAACATTTACAGGTCGAGAATTAGTATGAATTTCTTCGCTAGATGTCGCTCTCGTGAACTGACCGCGTCATTTTTAAATAAGGAGGCTCATTCCCGTTGCTGTGAAGTTCAACAGATGAAATCTAAATACTCACCATATGAAATGGAACTTTTATCACAGTTACATTCAACATGTGAATTGGTTGTTCTCGACATATGATATTGAAATTTCAACCACCTCTATGTAATGAAAAATATACTCTGTAAAACGTCGAGAAAGGAAATAAAACTTTAAATAACCATTGTATAATTCAACATATAAAATCTAAAATCTCAATCTTGAAAATGGAAATTTAATTACATGCAATTTGATCCAACACGTGATATTGGATTTTTCTACATACGACATCGAAATTTAAACTGCAGCTTTCTCTTTGGAACAGCTTTTGTCCGTTACGGCGTCTCATACTAGGCGGTCAGCATTAAGAGGTTAGTGTTAGAACTGGTTCGCCTGGTGGAATCAGGTCACAATTAGTACTTCCAGTTCAAAATCCAACAATGTAGTTCTAGTCTTAGTTTGTTTTTATTTATTTTTTTTGTTTGTTTTTTTTTTTTACATTTATCCTCTCTTATTTTGGTGGTGATAGAACAGTTTTATTTATACATTTTTGGTTGGGATTTAAAGGTAATTGTTTATTTATAAGGATATGAGCTCAGGGTGTGGCTGTCCGTGTGTATTTCGGCGACAGTGCACAGTGAGTAATAAGGCCTTGATGATGATCCGGAAGCGAAATCTGTGTTCTGTTTACATGCTGCTCTGTTGACAGTCCAGCATCTCAAAAAAGAGCCGGTCAACCTTTGACAAGAACTTCACCGTGAAGTCATCTTTGAAGGTATTTTAGATTAACATATGATTTGTATTGATTGTCACACAGTGGAAAGGTCAGTACTGAGAAACAAATGTAGAGAACATATAGTAAAATTAATTGTGTTCTATGGCCTGGTGTCAGGATAATGTGACTGGGTGGGACATCATGCTACATGTCTGCGGCAATATGCCCCAGTGTTAGACATCACTATAAACTGCCACATTGCAGACATTGTATCGATATGACTGAAAAATTGTTAAATCTACGCTAAAAATCAATTCATACACACACAAGCACTCACAAATCAGATGTTCGAACTTTATTGCGTGGCCTTTTGATATCCGTTTCGTGTCGAAAGGGGGTACTTGTGTTTCGTTTTAATTCGCGTTTTCATGCATGCACATCAATTACTACAAGCATGCTTTTAGGAGAGGGTTTATTTACATCTTTGCGGTTTATTTGTTTGTCTACTTTGTTTTGATTAGGGAAAGATCGCCTCGAAAGGCAACTGCTACCTGTACCCTGCAGCTTTTACTTATTGCCTTCATCATTTTCGCTTGAGGGGCCACACTGTAATTTATCTGTCACTCACGGGACCGTTTATCGTCTTGGCCTAGGTTTCCACTACCAGCTGGCACAAGTAACTTTTGGCGAGCCGGATTCTGGCTCGGGGACCATATGTTGAACAACCCTGTGCTTTCAGCTAATGCAATAGCAAGTTGAACAGTCACTTTCATAAAATATAGGTATGTTAGAATATACAATTATTATTTCACTAAACAATATTAATGACTCGTCACCATCAACTGTTTTTTTCTGCAGGCATGAGATCTGATAATATTTGCGACATATCACAGAACTCTTTTCAACACACTTTTGGAAGAAATTACCGTTTCAGTGAATGACGTTTTAATAACCAATTATTCTTGCAAATATTTTCTCTTTTATGTTGCAATCTTTATATCCTTTATTTTTATGTCAGTCCAAGATCTGATACGTTTGATGCAGCTGCATGCCCTGAGCTAAATGTTCGGACAAAAATTGATCATGTGCCGGAACGATGCCATGAATAAATAAAATATTACTATCTTAAAGGAGTTTGATATCAGTCCATCTTTATGCCAGATATAAAATCCAATGAAATATATTTTATGTGATTTGTAATGAGACGTTCATACAGTTTATAACTTCAATTATATTATAATGTGACAAATTAAGATGTTATAAGATGTGAACCGATTACTATTTAAAATATAAAACCGTCACCCAGTTAGTGTACAAATAAGCGTATTTTTCATTTAATTTTTTATTTATTTAGGAAACATGTAAGTTCTTCGTAGAATCTATTCATGGAGGTAAATTCTCAGAGAAAGACCGAATTTATGCTACTGGAAAGTTTTGAAATATAAAAACTGCTAAAGCAGACAAACATAAGGCTGGTTTCTAAAAACATACGGAAGAGAGTTTTCAACCTGGGCAGTCAGTGTATGTCTGGCTTTATTTAATGTTAGTTTTGGTGTAAAAAATAAACACACATATATATTTATACAAGGAGACACATTCAATAAACTAACTTTTACAATGCCACTTTTCACACACACACACACACACAGAGACAGACACACACACAGACACACACACACACACACAAATACACATAAATTCACACACGCACACATCACCACCACCACCATCACCACTACAATTCTTAAAAAATCCAGAGTGATGTTCGTAACTTAAATTTGACAATATTCATCCAGAACATATATTTGTTTCTACAGTAAAATCACTGTTTCATTACAGTTTGCAAATTCGTCTGCATACACCCCGAGTGGTCTAAAGCGCTCACCGTTACGGATCACTGACATCTCACCGTTACGGATCACTGCCGTCTCACCTATATCTGCGTGGGTTCGAGTCGCGGGTTCGGCCTATGCGGGTATGTGAGAAAGCTTGCCAGTAGCTTCTCGTTGGTCGGTCGTTCTTTCCTTGGTTTTCCCGGGTTCTTCCTCCACAATTAACACTGGCCGCCATGTGCAGCCTATACTGTGCTGAAAAATGACGTTAAACCCCACAACAACAACACCATCTGCATACAAAGCTGCACATATATCCTCTTTGTTTTTTTTAACATGAAGCTGCCATGAAGACATTTCACTCGTTTCGCTTCAATAAGATCATAAATCAATAAGAAGAATTAAATTAGAGTAAGTACACTACCTTGTTTCATACCTACTTGGCAATACATTTAATTTGTTCAACATTTATGAGTTTTAACACAAGATTTCAATCAGATATACATTGATTGAAGTATATACATGAATTTATCACGAAAACCTTTTCTTGGTAAGGATACCTAAAGCTAAATGTATCTGTATTTGTTTCGGGGTGTGACGAAATTGTAAAAGGTGTAGATTATATTGTTTCCAATTAATTGAATCAATCGAGTCATCAATGGGTATGTAATCCACACATGTCATTCACATAATTCTAAGTAACATTGTTATAGGATCTGCAAGAAGGAGTGAATACTTTAAATAAATTTAATCTCAGCGCTTTTAACGCGGAGATCTGAAATAAGGATTGAGTACTTTAAACAAAATTTAATCTCAGCGGTTTTAACGTGGAGATCTGCAAGAAGGAGTGAGTACTTTAAACAAAATTTAATCTCAGTCGTTTTTGGAAGTACGTGTGCTGAATGTCTATTTAGCTTATTTTCTTTGCATATTCCGCTGAAGCAAAATTTCTTATGTTGGCTTCGGCTTTGATAAAGACGAAATAACCCTCTTGTCTCCTTTGGTGAACGGTTGCATTTCATTTTCCTGTTTTAAGACAAACTTATTAAGGCGCATTTCAAAGAATTGTATCTTTTGCAAAACGTTATTAATTTTCTATGATGTTAATTTTCCTTTCAAATATCATGTACTTACAAAAGGTTATGAGTTGTCTGCTCTTTTTACATTTAATTTTTTTAATTAATTGGCTGATTTTACTATACTAAAGTGCATGTACAGTACATGCACTTTAGTATAGTAAAATCAGCCAATTAATTAAAAAAATTAAATGTAAATGTCATAAACCCAGCTGACTTAAATAAAACTATATTATTATTGAATAGATGATACAGATATCAGTAACACTTGTTTAAAAAAATACGAAATAATGTTTTTATCAGACATCAGCGCCTTATCGCATAGTGACTTCAGAAGACATCTCCAATAGTATTTCCCCCTGCCAAATATGCACGAGATCAAGTCTGTTAATTATCGACTAAATTAAATCAAATGTTTGTACCAGAAGATATTTCAGTATATATTAAATCGTGAAATATATCATTGCAAATTATGTAATTTTAAACATGTTTAAGTCGGTTGGATTGGTTAGTAAAATGTGACTCAAAAAGAGCAGACAACTCAAAATATCACGTGAAACTAGGATTACATTTGCCCCATAGAGGTATCGTGTTTTATTGGCTCAACAAAATTTGAAGGTCAGATTCTGACTGTTAAGTTTGTTTTTATATATAAAATATAATGATTTAAATTGTTCGAGATTTTGTTCGTTTGATGCTCATAATTAGACCATATAAGAGAATACAAGCACCACGTATATTATTCTACAATTTATACCGAATTTGTGTGTGTGTGTGTGAGAGAGAGAGAGAGAGAGAGAGAGAGAGAGAGAGAGAGAGAGAGAGAGAGAAAGAGAGAGAGAGAGGAAATCGTAATTTATGCATAATCGTTTGTTGGAATAGCAGAGTGGAAAACATTTAATTTCAACAGCAGATACCACTCGTATTATGTGAATTTATTTAAGGACTTGAATATTTAAGTAATTCTGTTGGATTATGTGAAACTTTAAAGGACTTCAGTGATATTCTACTTTCACATGATTACCTTGAAGTAAAAACTTATGAATTTAGAACTGTGATTCTTCAGTGGTACTTGCACGTTAGCACATAAACACATACGAACCTTCATTTAGAATCACTTTGGACAGTATCCGGATTAGTGTAAAATTTATAGGATATTATAGGCATTCATACACTGCAGATTATTCTTAATTTTTTCACTTTGTTTTTTGTTTTATTTTATTTTGTAGGGAAATACATTTATGTTTTAGAAACCCTAATACTTCTTGGGTTTTACCCTTTCTTGTTACTTAGTTTAAGCTCCTTGACGTAACACTAGGGTCTTCATTTCTCTAATGGCCATAGAATTTTGACACAATACAATTAGTGTCCAGTGCATATCTGTCCTTCATGAATTGAACATATGACTTATTGCCACAGAAAAGGCAAGCTGTCCCATTTTCCTTATCCATGTTACAGCAACCTGTTCTATTTACCGAAACAAAAAGAAATGACTAAGAATAAAACAAGGGGAAAAAAGAGAGTGTACCTGATGGTAGCAACTAATCAATTGAAACCTTGTTCTATCAGCCATTTCAAACATTTTCGTTTTAAATTTTACACAGAAAACTAGCTCTCAGAGGTATGATCAAGCCACCTCATTTTCCAATTTTGTTACACTCATCTAAGGATGCAATGACTATGTTTTTAAAATACATTTTTCAGAAAAACCGGCTCAACAAGATGTGAATAGTCCATAATTTTTATGTTTCAAAAGAAAAACAAGTTCACCATGTTCTGACCATCCTACACTTATTTTCTTTTGCGGGGGGATATCTGACCTGAGTCACTATTTGTTAAAAAATATAGGCATTTTGTTTCTAAAACTAGACTAAAAAATAAAAAAGGCAAGGATAAAAGGTTCTACCATAAGTTGAATATAATATAAGTGATTATTAGGTTTGACAAACTGGATCCTTGGAGTCATAAAAAAATCACCCACTAAATTAGTCTTCCAACGGAAACAACGTTCGAAATTTAAAAACACAAGACGATAAAACATTTTTTCAAAAAACCAAAAACAACTTGCAATCATTATAAATAAACAATAAACCAATTTTAATTTATACATTTAACATTGACAAAATTAAACTGATTATACGTTTAGCGCCTCTGGGCACGAACGGGGTGCAGCGAATAAACAGAAATATAAATAAATTTAAAAGTATCGAATCAAAACATGAAAAGGGAAAACATAAGTAATACCATTTATAATTCAAAAGTTACAAATGTAACACATCAGAAAAGTGGGTAAATTAAAATGTAACTAAATCTTCTTAGTTATGTCAGTTTGGGGAAAATAATGGTTATCATATATGGATAAATAATTGTGATGCATAAATATACTGCAACACAGAGAGATGTTATTTTTCTATAGGAGCATAGCTGAAAAATTAAACCATCTCTGATTTATACGTCATGAACAACAGGGAGCAGAAACTTCAATCTTCAGTCATGATTGAAACGAGTGTACTAGTAGATGTATTATACAATTCAGAGGTATAATTGCTGAGTTTATAGTCCAAAGATTGGTAAATCGAGACTTGGCATCCGCCCAAAATATTTTCTATATATAATTCATCACCACCTTAGTATCTAAAGGTAGATGAAAATAACGTGATCAAAAAACCACACGATAAATTTGAAACCAAAAATAAAAGCAAAGCAAATTTAAATCAAACTCAGTTTTAAAGGTTGCTACCTAAGAACTACGTCAGCCATAAAAGCCAGAAAAGCAGTCAAAAGGTACTGGTCTTATGCAAACAATCTGCAATAATATATGGCCTCGTGACAAGACGTTAAATACACATATGAAGAGGCAAATGAGCTACTTACTACATGTGTGAATGATTTACCTCAGACAGCCAGAATGTCGTTGGGAAGGTCTTGTTCACATGTATTCCTTGCAAGAACCGCATGAAACTAAGTACACAAAAATGTCCTATGCGATAACGAATTACTATCAAAAATGAAGAAAGATCCTCTTTTGTGGAATGTGGCAAGTGACTTATGTGTTTTATATCATTTAAAATAAACCTGTTATAGTATAAAGAAATAACTCTTTCGCTTTGCTGTGTAGAACATTTTCGTTATCTACTGTGTAGAACATTTTCGTTATCTACTGTGTAGAACATTTTCGTTATCTATCAGGTCTGTGCTTGAAATTTCCAGTTTAGATCATAATTCTACCATTTTAAGACTGTGCATGAGCAGATGTTACTATTTGATAATCAACAACACATTTTTATAATTTTGGGGAAAACTACACCAGACAATTAAGCATCGGCAATAATTATTAGGAATCGACATTAGACTTTATATATTTCCGTCTAAGACAAATATTTACAAAATATTTTTGTATATGGACAGTAAACTTTTAGGAATCAACAATAAATATTTGGCATACTCAATACTTATATTGGTATCTACAATACATATTTGGGAACCAGCAATAAACTTTAGACCTTTGAGCCACTGGTTATATAGTCAAAGTTAATAACAAAGTAGATGTAGTCGCAATGTGCATAAAACATTACATGCACCTAAAATTCCGTAGCTGATAAGTTGCACGTAACTTTCGTGCTTTTGTTCACTAAGATATTTCAAACTTTTATTGTAAATAAAGCCGTAAATGCACGAGAGTCCTCCATAGACAAAATGCAACACGAATAACAAAACATTACAAACTTTCTTTAACATGAATAAGAAGTACAGTACGGACTTTCTGCGGGGCGTCCAAAGATGAGTGCTCTTAGTACACGAACAATATACATAACCTATAAGCTATAAATATAATTCAGGAGGCTATAAGTATAATTGAATAAGCTCTAGGTATAATTCTATAAGTTATAAGTATAATTCAGTAAATTATAATTATAATTAGATATGCTATAAATAGAATTCAGTACGAGCAAAGTATAATTCAGTATGATCTAAGTATAATTGAGTATGCTCTAAGTATAATTGAGTATGCTCTAAGTATAATTCAGTATGCTCTAAGTATAATTGAGTACGCTCTAAGTATAACTGAGTATGCTCTAAGTATAACTGAGTATGCTCTAAGTATAAATCAGTATGATCTAAGTATAATTGAGTATGCTCTAAGTATAATTCAGTATGCTCTAAGTATAATTGAGTACGCTCTAAGTATAACTGAGTATGCTCTAAGTATAATTCAGCATGCTCTAAGTATAATTCAGTATGCTCTAAGTATAAAAAGTAAGCTATACAAATTCATTTCAGTATGCTATAAGTTTAATTCAATATGCTATAGGTATAATTCAGTAAAATATAAGCGTAATTAAGGTCAACTTTTGTATTTTGACTTTGGTCCAAAAATTCACGAATAGTTTGACCATTTCCAAACATTATTTTTCTTCGTGACTGCATTTTCAGACGAATATTTTATACATGATGAGCCATGATTTTATGAAGAAGGGAGGGGGTTAATGGGCACGTCATGGTAATCCAGCCCTGTTTGCAAATAATTTAAAACAAGTAATCGCACCGTAAGACGACTTTCTGAATAATATTTCACTACGGCGACGAGTCAAGATCTGGTATGCTAGCGCTTTAAGAAACATTTTAAAAACCAGTTTGAAGTGTCTGACTGTCCTAGTATCTGCGGAATATCTAATTCATGATCATAAATGTGACGATGAATATTTTGGTGGTGGCAAATGTAGTGATAGGCATTTACCAGGTATTTGGTGATGGTAATTGTACTGATAGACGTGTACCAGGTATTTTATGATAGTAATTATTGTGACAGGCGTGTATCGGGTATTTGGTGACAGTAATTATAGTGACATGCGTGAACCAGTTATTTGGTGATGGTAATTATAGTTACAGGCGTATACCAGGTACTTGGTGATGCTAATCGTACTGATATGCGTGTCCCATGTATTATGTGATGGTAATTGTAGTGAAAGGCGCGTATCAGATATTTGGTGTTGGTAAATGTAATGAGAGACATATACCTAGTATTTGGTGGTGGTAAATGTAGTGGCAGGCGTGTACCAGGTATTTGGAGATGGTAATTATAGTGACAGGCGTGTAACATGTATTTAGTGAATGAAGTTCTAGTAACAAGCGTGTATCAGGTATATGGTTATGGTAATTCTTGTAACAGGCATGTACCAGGTATTTGGTTATGGTAATTGTAATGACAAGCGTGTACCAGATATTCGGTGATTGTAATTTTAGTGATATGAGTGTCACAGGTATTTGGTGGTGGTAATGAGGGATCGTAGCCAGTTATCTTTCCTACAGTTAGAGCCACGGAAAAACCCGGCCCAAATATTTGGTCATCCTCTGAGTTTGTCGTTAGCCAGAACAATATAATTGTTGATCATTCGAGCGATAAATAATTGTCCAAACTACAATAATACACGTATCAATGAAAACTAATATTGACTTATTTCAGGTTTCGGCGTATCAAAATATATACTTTATCAGTACTACAAGACACTAAAATCGCCGTTTGTCTTCTGTTTCAGTTTAATTAAAATAATATATTTTACTACTTTTGGTCTTTGTATGTTGAAACCTTTAGTGTCAACCTAATAACTGCATACACATGATGTAGATATATGACAATTGGTATGAATAATTACATACACATGATGTAGATATATGACGATTGGTATGAATAATTACATACACATGATGTAGACATATGACGATTGGTATGAATAATTACATACACATGATGGAGATATATGACGATTGGTATGAATAATTACATACACATTATGTAGATATATAACGATTGGTATGAATAATTACATACACATGAGCATGACCTGATTAGACTCGTATACAATGGTGTATTTCTTATAATTTTTCAGCTTACTAATTTATTTAAGTAAGAGTTTTCGTCTGGAACCGAGGACGAATGTGTTTTATACAATACAATCTAATTACATTGTTAAACTCTACTGTAGTTTTGCACCTGACCAGGTGTTTAAACATGTCAAGCACGTGTTCAACTTAAGTTGTTCTAGTAAAACTTCAACCGAGTATATACAGTTTGAACATCTGAGCAGGTGCAATTTCTTTTTGAGAGTCTTTCAACTCTTTGAACATCACTGAATCTGTGAAAGGAAGAATATCGATTATACAGGTCATATAAGCTGTGTATTATCGCAATAGTCGTTTAGATCTGTGAAAAGTTATCAAATAATTGTTGTGTATTCAAGATTCCAATGTATTGCCGTCTAATCTCATTGCAAACTATGTAGCATTCATTACTTAGTAACGCGTGAATTTCGTAGTTTGTCTAACCTTGTTCTAGACTTTGAGATAGTTTATAGATAACGCGAATGAATACTAATCCTGTCACAATTATTCAGCTTGATCCCAAACTCGTTGATTTAAAAAAAAAATAAAACCAAAAATCATTGCTTATTTGCGTAAATGTGTTTTTGACATAAAAAAAGAGTTGATTTGAAAGTTTCAGCTCGCAACGAATATGTGTGATTTCTTTCGGCCAAAACAAAAATATGTGTCTTGCCGGTCGGTTTACTGTCATTGTTTTCCGTTGCCGTTCCTAGCACTTTTTCTCCCCTGGGGTAAAAAACAAATTTGTCAAAAAGAATGAAACATGTACTTGCAGTGCTTAGTACATTAAACACACACACACACACACACACACACACACACACACATATATATATATATATATATATATATATATATATATATATATATATATATATATATATATATATATATATATATATATATATATATATATATATATATATATATATATATATATATATATATATATATATATATATATATAACTATCTACCCTAGTTTTAAAAACAATGCAATAGGAAACAAAAATATTTCTTCTTATCTTAGGTCCGGCTGTTTGTAAAACTCCTTCAGTTCGAGCAACCTGTTTGATGAGTATGTATGTATGTATGTATGTATGTATGCATGTATGTATGTATGTAAATATGTAGGTAGGTAGGTAGGTAGTTATGTATGTAGGTAGGTAGGCAGGTAGATAGGTAGGTAGGTATGTTAAATAGTATGTCAACTCAGTGATGGCTATATGGTGTCTGATAAAGATAAATAAATAAAAAGAAGCGTACACCAAACGTTAGAAAGACAACGCTTGCAAATACACGAAATCAAGTTAAAAGATAACAAGTAAATAGTAATGAATCGCCACCCCACCCCACCCCTAATATGTAGAATACGGAGCAAGGTAGTTTCAGGATGTCTGACCTTATTATGATATGTATTTATTCTAGAGTAATATCGTAGATGTGCTAAGATGTCATACAGTTTCTGATTACCGAAATGAGTGCAGCGTGACCTAATTACAAACCCTTGTTTCGATTCAATCGTTTTGATCTATAAGGTTATTTTACCACCCATACATACATCTTTAAGAATGCAGACACAAGATAATGAAATGAGTGAGTGACTCAATGAGGAAAGAAAAGAATAGAAGAGATTATAATCCATTCATTGAAGAATCAAGAAATTCCTGGAAGAATTGATTATTTGAAGCTGGTGAAAGAAAGAAGAAATATGAAGCTGCAATAAAGGTGTTAAGTTTTGTCTGGTATGGTTGTACTTACACCATACATTATATCGATCATTTAATCAATAGAGAATATTCTTGGTGTCACACGATATCTGTTATTTACACTCGCTTATTATGTATGGTCTATTTCATAACATCAGTTTCAGTATTCCATGAGATCTCTAGCTTGATTTATATACATTTTGTGAAAATAACTCAAAAAGGTCAAATATGATCTTAATATTTCAAGTTCATTTGAGGCATATCACTCAACCCGAATCTGCCTGGTTTAAAGAGGAATACATTGGTTGCGTGACCACTCCAAATAAGAGCACGTGACTTAACGTCAGACAGGAACATTGTAATCTGGTAAAGGTGAGGAAATTACAGTAATGTACATGCCGCACTATATTAACTGTACTAATTAACTCGTGCTCTTTTTATATTCATTGATTTTGTTCTCTTCACGTAATCGTTCAATGTGCATGTCATTAATAAAATACTGACTTTAAAAAAAATACGCTGCCCATAGCCATTATTAACTTTATAAGTTAACTGACATTATTTACTTATTTGTTTATTATTTTGACTTGTCTACGGTTTGGTTAATGTTGGCATATAAAGAAGCCTAGGATTTTACAACTTTTCATTGCACAATATATATAGTAACAGTTATTTTGGGATGGTAATTGCGTGTACCAGTTTTTGATCCCGAATGTTGTAAACAGTGATTGTTAAATTCGGTTGTCATCGTAATGGCAAGATACACCGTTGCTATTATCTATTGCTGACATACTAGGTTGTGTGATTCTTATTTCATGAACAATAATGATGATGTCACACCGGAAGCTGGTTGTTTCGTCCAGCAAACTGGGGGATCCCGATTTAATAATTTGTGCAAAACTACTTGTAACCAATTATCAACAAATGTTTGAAGAAACTATCAATTTAATGAAAGCAAGTTTTTATAACTAATTTGTTTCAATTAAGGATCTTCTCTTTGATATCTCCATCTTTACAACTGTGACTTTGGGGGCCCCGAGTGGCCGAGTGGTCTAAAGCGCTCTCCGTTACGAATCACTGCCATCTCACCTCTGTCTGCGTAGGTTCGAGTCTCGGATTCAGCCAATGTGGGTATGTGAGAAAGCTTGCCAGTAGCTTCTCGTGGGTCGATGGTTCTTTCCGGGGTTTTCCCGGGTTCTTCCTCCACCATTAATACTGGCCGCCGTGTATAGCCTATCGTGTGCTGAAAAATGGCGTTAAACCCTACAACAACAACAACAGCAACAACAACAACAATTGTGACTTTAAACTCCGATCTATAGGTTATATTCGTGATACAGCTGCATGCCGTTAGATAATTCTTCAGAGAAAAACAATAATGTACAGGAACTATGGATAAAACTCATACACTTCAATGGAAAATTAAATGCCGTTATGTTGCCTGACGCATAAACATCATTATTTTCTTTAAAAATTATTTAAGATAATATTCTGATAAGATGCTGAAGTTCCTAAATTAAATTTTATTCTTTTGTAACAAAATGAGATGTTTGTTCACAGTGAGAAAGAGATGAAAATTAAAAGTTTCAAACCTCCACTGGTCAGTCCAGTGTACAAACGGGTGTATTTTTTAAAAACAAAATGATCTTTTGACTCGTTAAATACATCGTTTAGGAAACATACAAGTATCTCGTGGAATCTAAATGTCTAGAGACAAATCCCACGCGAAAGACCGATCGTATTAGTGTGTGTGCATATTCCTGGGTGATGCCTTTAAAAATGATTATTTTCTCTAAAACCTTTGTTTAAACAGTGTGTGTGTTGTGTGTTTGTGTTTGTAAGTGTGATTTGGAATTTTAGCGAAACTTTAACAAATTTTAAGTCATATCGCTACGATGCCTGCAATGTGGCAGTTTATAGTGATGTCAAGCACTGGGGCATCATGCCGCAGACATGTAGCATGATGTCCCACATAGTCACATTATCCTGACACCAGGCCGACCAGTCCTAACACTACCTCTTAATGAAGAGCGTCAAGCGAGGCAGCTGTTAGTACCATTTTTATAAATCTTTGGTATGACTCTTCCGGGGATCGAACCCATGACCTCCCGCATCGGAGGCGGACGAGTTAAGAGAAATGACTGAATGACTATTTCAATGAATACAAATGTCCTACAGTTCTCGTTAGAAAGATATTCATTATAACGGAATAATTTTGTTCCGACAGAAAATTGATGGTAATAAACGTGTTTAATTGTAAATTTGACCTAAATGACGGACGATTCTGATTACGATTCCGACAGAAATTCCCCGGCAAGAAGCATGCATGTTGTTACACTTTATTCTATCCGAAGACATGTTATTACTCGTTATTTTTATTCTTGTAGAGAATTTGTTAGAGGATGGTATGCAGACATTTTCTTTTCTAGGTAAGTAGCCCGTATGGCAAGAAATCTACTTCAGATTTAAAAAATGGGAAACATTTAAGATTTTGTCAGATAAGTTATGTAGCTCTTACGTTTCTGACTCGTTATTTCCATCTCTGCGTACTAACTGAAACAAAATTACGACAAAATTGATAAATTTTATATAGTACGGGCATGGTCGTAACAACGACGGATTCCGTACTAACACAAACTAGATGGAAATAAAATATGTCGTTCTAACACGAGCTGAATGTATAAACCACTACCTTTACACTACACGTTTACCAACTACCCGTTCATTACGCTTAAACAATGTATTATCCACACTCTGTTCATTACACAACACACTGAATTACCTACAGCATGTTCATTACGCAACACAATGAATTATCTACAGCATGGTCATTAAACTACACAATATATTATCCACTCTCTGTTCATTACACAACACACTGAATTACCTATTGCAGGTTCATTACACAACACACTGAATTACCTACAGGATGTTCATTAAATTAAACAATATATTATCCTCTACCTGATCATTACATTTACACAATGTATTAACTACGACCCGTTCATTACACCACACATGTATTAACTACAACCCGTTCATTACACCACACAATGTATTAACTACGAACCGTTCATTACACCACACAATGTATTAACTACGACCCGTTCATGATACCACGCAACGTATTAACTACAACCCGTTCATTACACCACACAATGTATTAAGTACAACCCGTTCATTACACCACACAATGTATTAACTACGACCCGTTCATTACACCACACATGTATTAACTACGACCCGTTCATTGCACCACACAATATATTAACTACAACCTGTTCATTGGTCTCAAACAGTCATAAATCATTGTGCCGTCAACCCTTCTGAAATACATTTTTGGATGTAAAGGTTAAGGCGTATCTTTCGAGGTTTGGTTTGGTTTTAATTTATTGGAAACATTCTCTTTGTAGTATGCTATTGTTCAGTTTTAGAAAACATGTATCGTCTGTTCTAAATCCCCATGCCAACTTGTTACGCACATTTATCTTAATTCAAATACCTATTGACCTCTTAGGAAAGGACATACTCCAGTTATCAATGTATAACGACATGGTGATAATATTTATACTAATCCACAATCGGCATAAAAGAAAACAAAATATATTGACTTAATGTCTACTTTTAAATGGATCATACTGTTTAATGTTTGTTGTTTTTTGTGTTTTTTTTTTTTGGTTTATTTTTGGGGAAATTTTCAGTAAATTAAATTAGTATTACACGTCTTGTTTATATGGATTTAGATACTTTGTAACAGTATATATTGACGTTTGTATCTGTTTCTGTGCTTATTTTCTTGTAAGTAAAGACTCATCACACAAATTAATAATAGTTGGAATTGAGTAAAATTACTTTTCATAGGTAAAGATGTTAACGGACTTTCAGACTCTACGTGTTTATAACCAATTTTACGAAAGGGAGATGGAGTAATGTTAACAAAATTTAAACAATAATGAACTGTCTCTTTGATTTTGTTACGACTTGTATTCATGTATATATGATTTGATTCCTTTCCACATTCCTTCGATGCTGACAGACTTACATGTGCTCGCCGGCTTTGATGAAGAAAAAAATACTTTTCTTGTTCAACCCTGAGGACTATTACGTTCTCTGTTCCTCCTGATCAGGAAATATAGTTACGGTAGAATTCGCACAGATATAATTTCTACAAAAGACCTCATGTTTTTTCTTACCATTTTTCTGTGAATGATCAAGCACTTGTCATTTGCAATTTTATTTTCTTGGTTAAGTCTGTTTGTTTTGTTTTTTATTTTTGTTTGTTTTGTTTTTCTTCCAAAACTCATTATACAAAAGAATAAGCGCGTTGTAAATTATCTCATTAAACACCATTTGAAAGGAATGTGTTTCTCCTTCACGAACGTGGACATTCATTATTATTACTCTTGTGAGACCCACTGACGTAATTTCAATTATTTTTAACAAACATGATTTTTCCCATATTTGCCCCATACACGTGGTAGAATTTGGTACTACATGGCTGTAGTAAAAAAACAAACATAATTTGAAATCATGTAATGTCTTGTGGCGTCACTTTAAAATTTGGCGTGATGTCTGATATGCGCATTTCTCCGGAATCTGATTCTCGAGTGTCAAGCAAGACGTTCATTTCTCGAGTTCACGTAGAACTGTACTGGAATAAAATAAGGGTAAATTCTCACATTTCCGTAAAATAAGTGGCTCATAGTGCATATTCTTGTCAGACATTGATCACATTTAGGCATTTGCAAAGTGATCAAACTGATTAATTGAAACAAATGCTAGGCAACATATTTCTAATTCTGTGCCGTCTGATTAGCAAAAGCTAGAATACAACGTGGTTCTTCTGTTGGATATAGATTGAATAGTCGCATTTACAAGATTTTATGCGCAGTGCTATAGGAAGCCATTGTGGATGAAACAATACACCAGTTACTTGCAAAATTTATTTAGGCAACAAGAAATCAAGGATAGAAAAGAGAAAGACAAAGAAACCAGACGGAAGGTTAGTAATATACATATAGTGAAGGTTATGGTAGTAGTCGTTAATTGTAGTGATTGGTTGATTTGTTGCTTGCTGGCGTTTTAAAGCACTATCAGCAAATGCTTCAGTTATATCAGGCCCATGCTTTGCCAACTCAGAGAGAGAGAGAGAGAGAGAGAGAGAGAGAGAGATATTTTATATAAATGTCATGGTCACATCACTTTACTCTTGTGATTATTGATTGATCTATGTTTCGTCCTTGACATTTATCCGTGATATAATTTTTAGCCATAACAAGAGATCAATTTAGCTTCTAGAACGAATCAGAGTATTTGTATTTGAAGCAGATTTCAGCATCTGTACATGTTAATGTTATTTGATAGGAAAGAAAATCAGATTTATAGCTGAATAAATTGTCATGCAACAGCTTCATCAATGTTAAAATCAGTAAGTAAAAGTGATTGTTTCATCATGAAGCGAATATATAACAGCTCAACGACAGTTGTAAATAACAAACAAACTGCAAATCTAAGGATAAAAAGTTATCCAAGGGCATTAAGCACAAATTTTGCCACTTCCGTAGGATGAAAAAATAAACTGCAAACTTAATTTTCCGATTATCGGGTAAACATTTTTGATCTAGTATTCCATTCTCCAGCAGCTATTATGGTTATATGAAATATACAAAAATGAAATCAACAGAGCGGAGATGCTGAATAACCTGAAATATTAGAAGGTTACATCTTTAGATACATGTTGTGCACATTTTTTGTAACCTTTACAATTTAATTTATGCAAATTGAATGGCACTAAATATTAGATCTAGCAGAATGATGAATACAATTTTACCATATTTTTGGTTCAACTCACTCAAAATATAAACATGATGATGTCATCCGTACTTGATCGTCTTAACGGTACACACCTTATGCCATTTCGTGACAATGTAAACTTTACTTTAAAAGTAAAAAGTGAAATCGAGTTTACACATGAATTCGGAAATATGAAGCAGAACACCGAGGAAATTACATTCTTATTTATCCCAATTTGTTTACAAACTGCTGGCTGTAGTTTAGTGTGAAACAGTGGAACAAGGACACGCAGTGGCCTTTTCTAATTAGACTATTACAGTTGTATAATAAAGAAGAGAAAGACATGAGACAGCAAACAGCCTTTATAGCATTAAACAACAGCATCCACAACAAAGTTTAAAAAAAACCAACAATAAGAATTAGAATAAACAAAAATCAAAAAAAAACAAGAAGAAAGGAATTATATCTTGGCCAATCCAGAATTTACAGATTTAATTCCTCAGAATGTGCGAATATGAGTGTATGTCCAATTCAAAAGCCAAATTGTGTGAAAAGCTTGTCTTCATTCATGTTTTATTCATGTGAAAGTGAAAAACAAAAGGGATTGGCAAATGAATCTATAAGAACAATGTAACAAGACAATCCAGGTATTTGTTCCTTATCATTGCCTACCTGTATGATAATTTTTGTTTCAGACTAATTGATCTAACAATATTGTTTTTATTGATGCCGGTTTACATTACATATTTACTTTTCTCTAATATTTCCTAGGACTGTATAAAGCTTTTATTTATTTAATTTTCTTTATTGCATAATTGTATTGTGCTGATATTTTTTGTGTCATGACAATATTAACTTATATTTTAAACAGGGTATAATAATGAAAAATCCACAGACAAATGAAGATGTTTATGGGGTGGGGTGGGGTGGATGTTACAACAGCCTGAGCTGTGAGCAGCCTTAAAAACTTTAAAAAAATTTTTTTTAATTATGTGTGGGGAGGGTATTATTATTTTAACAGAAAAAAAAATCATATTTGTAAAAGATACTTGTAAAATTGATATTAATCTCTTTAACTTCTATCCAAACGTATCAAGCACTTTTAGTACAGTATTGTAGCAGTAATAATAAAAACAAATTGAGCTGGTTACTAGTAGCGGTAGCAACGTTATTTATATTCAACATATTATATTTTTATAATTGCTACCAAAAGTGACCACTCCGGTGGCCTTGTAGTTAGAGCGTCAGCCTCGGATGCGGGATGTCGCGGATTTAAACCCCAGTCGAGTCATAACAAAGACGTAAAAAGAATGGTACTCGCAGCTTCATCCGCATTAAGATGTCAGTGTTGGACTGGTCGGCCTGATGCCAGGATAATGTGAGTGGGTGGGACATCACGGTACATGTTTGCGGCATGATGCCCCAGTGCTAGACATCACTATAAACTGTCACACTGCAGAGATCGTAGCAATATGACTGAAAATTTGTTAAAGCTACGTTAAAAATCTAAATCACACACACACACACACACAACCAAAGGAGTATGATGTTTTATCAGTGAAGTACCTTACAATCATACAATCAATCATGTTTTCTGTAATATAAATATCGCTTCATATATGGATGAGTACTATTTTAAGTAATAAAAAATTATAGTTTCCAGTTTGATATCTGTGGAAATAAAGCATCTCATAATTGTATGGAAATGTTCTTTATGTTTAGACATAGAAAATATATTTCCTACTGTTAAAATGTATTTTCTTATATAATGAAATAAGATCAGTATATCCATCCGACAAAACGAGTTCATATGTTCCCATACAAATGCAGTAACCTTTTTATTATCCGCTCATTTTCTTATTATACCTAAGGCTTAATTATATAAACAAAATACACTACAAGAAACAACGTAAATGAATGTATACTGTATTCCAAACTAAACACACAAGCGCAGATTCATCATTACACAACAATAACATTATTAATGCGCACATAACTCCGCCCAATTTGAACTTGTCGCGCGCTAGACATAAGTTTCGAATGAAAATGGCGTTTTTGTCTACTTAACATTGAAGTTTGGAGTCATGTTGTGTATGAATGCGCATTGCAACAAGTTTTCCTTTTGATCTGGAAAGAATAGATTTTGGTATTTTTGTAGATTCTACGAAATAACGTGATGATGGACTGGATTCATCTGTGCCAATTGCACATGAAATACATCGGATTGAAGCAGCGCGGGAGAAGCGTGTTTACATCTGCAAGTGTGTTTGTTCTGTCATTGACTATTTGAAATCATAATGTGGGGAAAATATGAAGTGTTTCAATTGCAACTATCAAAAAGAGGCTATTGAATTTAATGTTTATTTCATTTTGAGTGCAGTAAGGGGGATGTAATTACACTTGGAATATAGTAAAAATTACAGTACAATTTTGAAATGTGTAATTAAGCTTGAGAACTCATGACATGGCTCATGTAATTCGGATTGCAGAACTAAGAAAGTACATTTTGAGGAAATTCAGAATGTAAAACTGTAGTTATATTTTTTTACCCATTCTTATTACCAGCTAAAGGAGACAGTTTATGCCTTATAACTTAAATGTTATTTGTAAGTACCAAGCAGCTTTATGAAATTTGGCGTATATCGCCAAATCCGAAACATTGTATCAAAAACGTTGACGCGTAATGTAGCAAAGCAGCTGATATGTGGCATTCCACGAAACATCTGCTTTAGTTCATCCAGAAACAAATTTAATCAACCGAAACGTAAAGCTTCTGCTACACGAGATTACATGATTTGTTTACAAAGTAGTTCCTAATACACTATTGGGCACACGTGTCCTGCGCGTGAGTGCAATATGAAGGTGTGCAATATCGTAAAATACTGAACCATTCTGACCATGTAAAGTTAACGGAGAAAAAAAAAGAGCATATAATAAGTATAGGTTAATGCATTTGTATGGGAAAATATGAACGGGTTTTTTTCGCTGGAATACTGCACGACCTTGGGAGTGCAGTATATCCATCCGACAAAACGAGTTCATTTTTTCCCATACAAATGTAGTAACCTTTGTATTATATGCTCATTTTCTTATTCTACCTAAGGCTTAATTATATAAACAAAATACACTACAAGAAACAATATAAATGAATGTATGCCGTATTCCGAACTAAATACACAAGCGCAGATTGGTCATTACACAACAACATCATCATTAATGCGCACATAACTCCGCCAAGATAAATTTGAACTTAGTCGTGGGCTCGACATAAATTTCGAAAGAAAATGGCGTGTCAGTTAAAATTGAAATTTGCAGTCATATTGTGAATGAATGCACATTGCAACAACTTTTCCATTTGATCTGGAATGAATATATGTGGATATTTTGTTTCGATTCGACGAATTGTGATTTTGGACTGGATTAATCAAATTATACATGAAATACATCGGATTGAAGCGGCGCTGGAGAAGCGTGTTTACATCTGCAAGTGTGTTTGTTCTGTCATTGACTATTTGAAATCATTATGTGGGAAAAATATGAAGTGTTTCAATTACAATTATCAAAAAGACGCTATCGAATTTAATGTTTATTTCATTATGAGTACAGTAAGGAAGATGTAATTGCACTTGGAATATAGTCGAAATTACAGTACAATTTCGAAATGTGTAATCAAGCTTGAGAACTCATGACATGGCTCATGTAATTCGGATTTGCAGAACTAAGAAAGTACTTTCTGAGGAAATTCTGGATGTAAAACTGTAAGTATATTCTTTTTGCCATTCTTATTACCAGCTAACGGAGACAGTTTATGCCTTTATAGCTTGCATGTTATTTGTAGGTACCAAGCAATTTTATGAAATCTGGTGTCTATCGCAAAATCTGAAACAATGTATCAAAAAGTTAATGTGGAATGTAGCAAAACAGTTGGTATGTTGCAGTCCACGAAACATCTGCTTTAGTTCATTCAGAAACAAATTTAATCAACCGAAACGTATTGCGTCTACCATGCGAATGTACATGATTTGTTTACAAAGTAGTTCCTAATACACTATTGGGCACACGTGTCCTACGCGTGGATGCAATATGAAGGTGTGCAATATCGTAAAATATTGAACGATTCTGACAATGTAAAGTTATCGGAGAAAAAAAAGAGCATATAATAATATCAAGTTTCAGCATGAATTGCAAATAGTTGACTTGAAATTATCTGTTCGGATGTGTTATGTATATTTAATTTAATTATTTGTTTGTTAAGTTTTTAATGTTTTTTAATTCTATTGCATGCTATTGTAATGTAACTGTGTTTGCTAGATTTGATAATGTCTAGAACAAAGTTCAAATATCAATGATTTATATATCTTTTTGACGTAAACAATTAAAAACAGAGACACTGTATTTAATGCTGACCTAGTTCCTGACCTTGTTTCAGAACCAGTGACTTTTAGTAAACAACCTGTTTAGAAAAGTTTATATTCTTTCCAAGAGTAAGAACCATTTATTTCAGTTAAGGCCATGCATGATTATAAGGAAAGTGGCATTAAACATGTAAAAAGCTACTGTTCTGTTCTAGAAAGATGACTATGTGACCCATGTGAGAGGTGAGATGGCAGTGATCCGGAACGGTGAGCGCTTTAGACCACTCGGCCACTCGGGGCCCCCAAGTGATTATTTTCCATGGAAATACTAGTGATCAAAAATTGGAATAATATTTTCTGTGATTCTACAAGAGACTGTTGACACTGCAGCACTTCGCTGACTATTAATGACGTCATCGTAATTCCATTTTGGATTTCATCGGGATTCGAACTCAGTTTCATTTAGTATTTTTATTACTAGGAATTTTATTTTTTAATTATTGGATTAATTTTGGATTTGATTCGTAAAACCGTAAGTTCTTTTTTCTCATTTTTCACTTTGTAGTTTGGGAAATAAATTATTTGTTACATATTACAAAGCTTGTTGTCTTCACATTTTTCCTGTTAGTTTTTGTAAGAGCCTAGACTCGTGAGAGATGTTACTTGTGCCAACAGGCACTACTATTTTCGTCATTTACTACTTTCTTGGTTTTAAATTAATATTATAAATGAACTATAATAAAATATATTTTTAAAATCCTGGAGGTAGACTAAATAACTTAGAATCATTGATGGGTTTTAATATTATTAATGACAATGTGGATGGGTTTGCTGATTGATTAGTTTCCCTTCATAGTATGAATTTCAGTTGCGAACTGTGAAGACAGTTACAAACTGTGAAGAAATAATTAAGGTAATGATTATTTAGATAAACATCTATATTCTTTAGTTACCTTGCCATCGCACGAAGAGCGACACACATGAAAACATGCCGCGGGTTTATTCTTTTTGTGTGAAAAAGTCCTAATACACAAATAATGCTAGACTGTACTGAGATAAGAACTGAAACACCGTTTTGACTTCACTTTAAAATGGCTTAGGTACAGGAACTGTAAGTCATACCTGACATGGAAAGCTTCATACGGAATAAGCTCAGCAGGTGGTACAACCCACTGTCTCTGATTCAAAGAGTTATAGCATAAGTGACGGAATAAAATCATTGAGAAAAGTGGTCTGCTGAGCTTGCGTGAGATACCATAATGACTGGTAATGGCTTCAATGGTTGGATTGGACAACATCGAGGGGAGTTTATCACAGACTACCTTTTAGAATCAAGAAAAGTCAGTTAATAAAACGAGAAGAGGTAACAACAAGAGATAATGCGAATGCTATAATTTATGTGGAGAGTGAAATGGAAAGAAACCCACCCCCACCCCAACCTTTAGAATCTTACAAGTGGTGATGCCCAACGCATGGCCAGGCGTACATCAAACGTTTGGAAACTGTGTGATATTAACAAATCTACATTCATTATTCGTCCCAGCAAAAAGGAAAAGGCATGTAAAGTATGATTTGTCCCAGAAAAGAAGAAACAGCACGAAAGTAATGACAAGTCCCAGAAAATAAGAAAAAGCTTGTAAAGTGTGACAAATCCGAGAAAAGAGGAAAAGACATGTAAAGTATGACAAGTCCCAGAAAAGAGGAAACAGCATGGAAAATATGACAAGTCCCAAAAAATAGGAAAAAGCTTGTAAAGTGTGACAAATCCGAGAACAGAAGAAAAAGCATGTAAAGCATGACAAGTCCCAGAAAAGAGGAAAAGGCATGGAAAGTATGACAAGTCCCAGAAAAGATGAAACGGCATGTAAAGTGTGACAAGTCCCAGAAAGAGGAAAAAAACATGTAAAATATTATTCTGTATCATATCAGTTTTAACCCGTATTAATCCTTATTTAGAAGTTAGAAGCGTCAAAGCTTAAATTTTGTACAAGGTAGGTTAGTGCGATCTGTGAAATTAATAATACAAGCTGCGGCACTCGGAACTTTCAACGTCACGGCTGATGACAGCAAGAATTGCATTTTAAACTGTCCAACAGGTAATGAGTATGTTGCGTTGTGGAGCCTAAATCTAGATGTATGCACCTGGCCAATAAGTCTTAAGATCATAAACTAAAACAAAACCTTTCGCGCTCACAGTATTTCCCAATATTTATAGCCTGGATTTGTGTATATGTCATTTATGTGATACGTTGGATGCAGCTGTATGCCCTCAGGTAGATCTTCAAACAAAATCTGATTATGTCCTGGAACGAATACTGCATATGAAAGCAGAACTGCGAAAATAGCATGTTGCTATCATTAAGGAATTTGATGTTTCTATATCTTTATATCCGAAATAAAAACCCATTGACCGTAATTTATGTGATTTTATAAATGACAACCTATTCATATGCGACAAATGAAGCTTATCTTTTCACTACAAAAAAGATGACAAATGCTGGGCTTGTTTTATAACATGGATCACAACTCTATAAAGGGTTATCTTTAAGGTGATGTAAGATATATCCGTGACTCGTAAATCACGTCTCCTTCTTGAAGTATGCAAATTCTTGATAGCATCTAAGCTTGCAGATATAGCATGATGGGCAATGCAAACAGCTATGTTTATCAAATTGTGGTTTAAAGTGACACGTCAATACATTTTTCTTCCACACTGGTGCATGACACACCTATTCTGGAGTATGAAGTAATTGTTGACTAACCCTTACGTCTAATTTTGTACTTTCAATTCTTTTAAAATTTTACAATTCTTTTTACATATTGATAATGTCATAATCTCCTACTTCTCATTTTTACTCTGTAATCATACACCACAAATGCTTGATTCAAAGTCATGTCTCGCCTATTGGCATTTCTGAATTTGTCGCCTTGCATTATACAGGTCCACGATATGTCTACGACGTTGGCGACGTGACACAACTAGAACATTATGATGAGTATCCATCTTCTGCACAGTGATATTACTTTTACTTCTTTTATTTAATTACATAGAAGCTTTATCCCATTGTCACCCTGAAATTCAGGTTGAGTTCATTCTATGACATGACTGAAAGGTCTATGGCGACCTCTGACGTTCTTGATATTACAATAATCACTGCGAATTAAACAAGGTCGTATCATACTCTCGCACAACTGTATATTAAAATGCATTGTACGGTTAATCAGGCATCAAAGTGTTATATATAAAAAAGTATTTCCTCAATCATAGTTGACAAATACATGCAAATTGTTAAGGCGCTAAAAGTCAGTCGTCGCCATGGTACTGAAGTTTGCCAGTGCTCGTCTGATCTGACAATAGCAGGTAAAGAGAGAAAGGTCTGGCAAGCAGACATGGTTCGATTTATCTCACACAAAAGATACCGATTGGTTTATAATGAAGAAAAATAACTAAGTTATCAAAGTAAAACGACTAGGGAGCCCTGTTTAAAACAATTTGATTTCTTAAGAATAATTATTTATAAACTAATTTAAAAAATCATTTAATCAATCTTACCTATCGATCATATTTTTAATATATTCTTACATGGGAGTTTGGTTATCGGTACTGAGCGGACGATCAACAACGGATCGAGTAAATAATAAATTAAAATATGAAATTAATGGGTGGAATAATCAGAGACCTGACCAGATATATTGAATAAAGAATAACAAGAGATTCCCATCCCATATTCAGAATATAAAAAAACTAATTAATTATAGAAACAAAATGACACTGAACATGATGTTTAAATGATACAATTTCTCTTATAAATAAAATTACAACATTTATTTAAGAAATGCATTAGCCGTTCTGTTTCAACCGATAAGACAAATTTCATCACGAAATCGAGTGAACGATCGAACTGAATTGCCGAGCGTGCCTGCATAATCTGGTTGCTTGCTGGTCCTTCCAAATTGAACGTTGGTGATAGGTTTGAGTCTTTCTCTCTCTCTCTCTCTCTCTCTCTCTCTCTCTCTCTGTTTGTCTGTCTCTCTCCATCCCTCTTGGTCTGTATGTCTGTTTGTCGGTATCTATCTCTGTCTCTGTCTCTCCCTCCCTCTATGTCTGTCTCTTTCCCTCTGTCTGTCTCTGTCTGTCTGTCTGTCTCTCTCACACCTCCTTTAATACCGTAACTTGGTTGTCTTCTCCCTTCAGCCACAGCTTTACGAGACTCGCTCGTTTCTACGTAGCAGAATCTTTCTGAACATTTAATGTTCCGTGTCCCTCAAACTTCCAGACACCCATTTCTTGAACGATTTTAACGAGAAAATATTCTTGCTATTATCCCTCAGAGCTAAGAACTTTTCTCCTTCCCCCAGAAACTTAGACTGACCATTTTTCAAGGGGTTACTTAAAACATTGAATTTCATCTGGGACCCCCGCCCCCATTTAGATTAGTCATTCGGGATTAAATTTATCTAACCGCCGAAAATAAACACACGCCCATTGAAGTTAGAATAATTCTCTCTATTCCGCCCTTATTAAAGAAACCGATTTCCTGGAAGTTTCACTTTACGAATACATAATATTATTATATAGGCTAGAGAATGTGTAATTCGTGCTGTACAGATATTCGAACCTGGGTCAGCGGGTTATGGCACCCGTCGTCTTGCCTGCACGGCCAATTTCTATACCATCTTGACCATGAACACATCACCAAAAAGAGACAATCCTGCAGATTTGCTTATATAAGCATTCATGCGTTGCAGACACACTCAAATTTCAATCCAGTAATTGATATTCATCTAAATACACAATCACTAGCGCGTGTGCGCACACAGACACACATACATACATACATACACGCACGCAGACACACACACACACACACACACACACACACACACACACACCTATACAAATGTATAAAAATGGTTGTAGCAGCTGCCTTGCTTGCCGCTCAGCATTAAGAGGTTAGTGTTAGGCCTGGTGTCAGGATAATGTGACTGGGTGGGACATCATGCTACATGTCTGTGGCATGATGCCCCAGCGGTAAACATCACTATAAATTGCCACACTGCAGACATCGTAGCGACATGACTAAAATTGCTAAAAGCTACGTTAAAAATCCAAATCACACACACACACACACACACAGACACACAAACATAGTTTGTAATTCGTTCACAGATGCGTATGTGTCTGCGTGCAAAAGGATGGCACGGCCTTCAGCATTTAATCGTCATGTTGTGTCTCACCTGATTCAGTGTTATCAAAAGTCCTTGGTGATCTCCATCAACAAACTCAAAACGATTTCTAAGTGCAGCTGATCACGTATTCAGTGTTATAAGTATAAAAAGTTTTGGGCAGGGAAGCTTCTTCCTTGTCTTCAGCAAGCTAGAACAATGTTGCTCATGGGTAGACCGAATGGTTTGAAATTACACTGCATATAGTTTTGTTAGCTGACCAGTTTTGTTAGACAATCAATTAGATAATTGATGTGATTTAAAACAGAAACATAACGATTATTTTTCACATAAATCGCAATCAGAGTATAGAAACTGGGTTAAATTAAGTTCACGTTAAGGTCTTTGTGCAGATAATTACCGTTATCTTATGTACTCGCTTATAGGAAGAATCCAATTGTAAACTGTACCTATCCAGATCTGCCGTTGCATAATGTGCCTGCAGATCTGGTTCTGTGCAGTTTATTAGGAGTAATCAGTAGAACAAACAGCATATACTCTGATCTGCAGGCACATTATTCTAAGGCAGATCAGCGTCTTTGTTGTTTGTAGTTTGACTTGACTTACAAACGAGCAGAGTCGGGGAGCTGATAGATTTTTCATTTCAGTCAGATGGGAATCACGGTTATAGGCTATAACGTCGTGTATAACCCATTTTTCGTGTCTTCCATTCAACCATTAACCACGAGTTGTCAACATCCGCCTGATTAAGACATTTTCTAAATTGATGCCGTTTACATATGTAAATTGGGGTGAATAAAACTAGTATCAGATAGAAAAAGTACAACATCCCTGTTATAATATTCGGTTTTTCCCCCGGGTAATGTATTTTAGAGATACGAATCCAATGCTTGAACTGTGACAATTCATCTAGTTGTGATCGTATCACAATCATCAATTGCAACTCTACGCTTCGTGCTTGTGAAAAGTAAAACGAACTGTATATACATGCCGTCTCTGAATTATGAAATTCGAATATACCGAAAAAGAAGTAAATTTTACTTTTACTTCTCGTAAAATTAGGTTTTCTGCCTGCGTACAGGTATTTTATATTCATTATTCATTTAGTCTTTGTCAAACCTTTACTTGTCTGTCCTTTCATTAATCCATTTATATGTATGTATGTATGTATGTATGTATGTATGTATGTATGTATGTATGTATGTATGTATGTATGTGTGCGTGTGTGTGTGTGTGTGTGTGCGTGCGTGCGTGTGTGTGTGTATGTATATATGTATGTATGTATGTATGTATGACATTTAATTTTATTGACAATTAAACAAAGGTACAATAAAATATCGGACAAATGTCACATTAACTTGTGCTAACAAGCAACAACTGAGACTTTTGGATACGTTTGACGAGGAGTCAACTCCAGCTAGCATGGAAAATGTTTTCATATTCTATTTGTCATTTTAAAAGCATTAAAGGTTACTAAAAGCATATCGTCCAGCAACTTGGTACGGGATATCACATCCAATAGACCAGCTAGCTGTGAAATCTTTAAGACTTTAAACATAATTCACTTATTTTGCCTGGACTCATTTATTCTTCCTCAGTGGAACGTAACTTGAATGATTGTTGCTTCTCATTCTTCCTTGTTTCCTTCTGTCCTTTATAGAAAATTTTGTTTTCGTTTTGGCGCAGATTGTGTGTGAGAACGGATCTACTTTGCGTAAATGTAAAATGCAATGCTTCGAAATGCATTTAAATGGTGCATTATTTTTAGGTGCATTATTTTTAGATTGAATCAGGTAAGGACGAAATGAGAAATGATACTGACTGATTTAAATTATTAAACAGCAGTGAGGTAAATATTGTTTTATATTTGTATCAGACGTTACATCCATAAACATTAGGAAAATATTAATTTGTACGGCACGGTCCATTCGAATATATAATGTTTTGCCACGGCTAATTGTCGCAGCTGTTACAAATTGGTCTCTTGCCTGGAAAATGCAGGTGCTAAACCTAAAGACTGTCATCAGTACCAAAAAGCTGCATTTGTGTGTAAACATAACTGTTTTTCGAGTAATGATTATAAGGCAAGTGGCATTATTGTTGTCATTTTGTTTTAGTAGGGTGTAATTTATGTAAGGTGAGCAACGCTGTGGTTTAGACCAACTCATGCCTACCTGTATGTTATTGTTTGATTTATTATAATTTATAGGACCATTTTATTTTAAAATAATTTATAGACGTTTTCACATGAAAGTTTTTTATGTTTCCTTGTATATTTCTCAACAGTATTAATTCTATAACTATTTCTGTGGAAGTTAATCTTAACATTTAGAAGTAAATTTTACAAGGTTTGAAGTTTATCTACAATCATTTAAGGGAATGTCGTCATTTATTTTTCTGTATCATTCGCACGTTTGTTAAAATAATTTGGAAATGGTAACCAGTTACCGTCTACGAGGGCTGTAACGAATTAGGGTGGTTTATGGAGATGGATATAAAAAAGAAATTACGGATTCATGGATAATGCTTGATAAAATGATACTTTGTTCGAAACATGTCGAAACCGAATGCATAATTCGAACTTTATCGGAAGTAGTTACCATATCTTTCTTTTCAAGTTTTAACTTCGACGCTTTTTTAAGACTTTCATTCTCATTCTTTATGCAGCAAAAAAAAATGCATTAAATGTATATCAGATATTTCTACAATTTAAAGGTAAACTATGGTCGTCCTGGATAATTGAAAGGTAAACTATGGTCGTCCTGGATAATTGAAAGGTAAACTATGGTCGTCCTGGATAATTGGAAGGTAAACTATGATCGTTTTGGATAATTGAAAGGTAAACTATGTTCGTCCTGGATAATTGAAAGGTAAACTATGGTCGTCCTGGATAATTGAAAGCTGAACTATGGTCGTCCTGGATAATTGAAAGGTATACTATGGTCGTCCTGGATAATTGAAGGTAAACTTTGGTCAGGGTGGATAATTAAAGGTAAACTATGATCGTCCTGGATAATTGAAAGGTATACTATGGTTGTCCTGGATTTTTGTTATGAATTGAAGTACAACAAAATGTCCAGTTTGTAATTTCTTTTAAACTTTCAAAGAATTTAAATTTGACGCGATTAATTAATTGAAGAAGAAGAAGAAGAAGAAGAAGAAGAAGAAGAAGAAGAAGAAGAAGAAGAAGAAGAAAATGACGATGATGATGATGATGATGATGATGATGATGAAGGTCTTTTTTAAACAGAGTTACTCAGTCTGTAGTGTAAAAGTAATTACTTTTGAGTCTAGAAGTCATGTTCCATTTACACACTATACGATACAAACTTGTAGGTAAGCAAGACTTGTGAAATAAATCTGTAAATAAATGTTAGAATACTTCGAATTGTTTGGGGAAAACAAATATTCAAAAATAACTACCAATCATACTAGGGTAAAACCAGGTTGGATTAATGAAGACACTTAACACGTGAGTTGGTCACTGAGATGCTTATTTATAAATGTAAATCCAGTTAAAAAAAGCTAAACCATGATAACGGAGAACTACTCTACTCATGCGCACAACGTTCAAGAACGGATATAACAAAACTGTATCGTTCCTCAACTTAAGAAAACATGGGCTTTCAACAAAGAATCACAATTGATATTGTTTTTCAACGGACATGATCATTGCATTACATATCATATATATATATATATATATATATATATATATATATATATATATATATATATATATATATATATATATATATATATATATATATATATATATATATATATATATATATATATATATATATATATATATATATATATATATATATATATATATATATATATATATATATATATATATATATATATATATATATATATGTATATATGTATGTATGTATATATATTGTGATGAAAAAACAATACAAACGCCGAAAATTCTGTGCAACTAGTTTCGCATTTAAAGTATGCTTCTTCAGGCACGAAATGTTTTGAAAGTAACGGATGACGTCTTTTATTTTAAAATTACGTAACGTCATAAATGATATGCATCATCATGACAATTATATATGAGAGGATCTAAAAGATACACGAGTCTCTAATGAAACTTGAATTAGTAAAATATTAAAATAAACTAGAGACAAACAGAGAAAGCTGAAATGGTATGGCCATGTCACTAGAGCCAACAGTCTATCCACAACAGTCCTGCAGGGCAGCGTCCAGGGTGGCAGAAGGAGAGGTAGACAGAGAAAAAAGTGGACTGACAACATCACAGAATGGACCAGGAAAAGTTTTGCGGAGACACAGGCATTGGCACATGATCGAGACAAGTGGAGGGAACTGGTCAGATGTTCAGCAGCACAGTGCCTCAACGACCACACTAGGTCATGAGACCGATGATGATGATAATGATGATGATGATGAAGTAAATTTAATTGTCGGATGAAAATGATTCAGGCGATCATTTTTAATTGTAGGCAGTGGCAGATGCTTTATCTGCTCGGGAAATAGACGCACCCGCCCATCCACGAGTCTCCTGCTGCCTTGCACTGCATATCAACTGATGTGATTTATTTAATAACCTGTAAAAAATGTAGCATGCAATATGTTGGACAAACACTACAACAAGTTTCTAAGAGAATGAATAATCATCGCTTTCATATAAAAATTTATAGAGATCCTCAGTTTTCCTCCAATGTTTCAACACACTTTAACACCAATAATCACTCTCTACTTGATTTTTCTTTCATGCCAATAGATATTGTGCATGGTGACATGAATAGACTCATACAAGAAACTTATTGGATTCATAAGTTAGACACTCTGTATCCTAATGGACTTAATGCTAATGCACTATATAAAATTGTATAATTTAAATTGATATATTGTATATCCTTTATAACAATATAATTATATGTATGACTGTTTGTCTCTAGTTTATATATATATATATATATATATATATATATATATATATATATATATATATATATATATATATATATATATATATATATATATATATATATATATATATATATATATATATATATATATATATATATATATATATATATATATATATATATATATATATATATATATATATATATATATATTAGTGGAGCTCTTAGATTAGTGCTTTCTCTAATATTTGTACATTGAGAGTAATTGAGCAATTTCGTCTGTTATCTGTTGCATGTAGACTATGAAAAACATCTTTTTATATTTTCTGTCGGTTTGGTTCTAATTAAAAAAATATTGCAAATTATTAGGTATTCTTCTAATGTCCAAATTGGTTTGCGTTGTTTTGCGTTTGTAAAGTGTTTTTAACGCTGTTTTTATTTGATAAATTGAGGAGACTCTAATATTTATTAATTACAAGACATAATAAGTAATGAAGGATAATATTGTATTTTGAAAGGAAATATATTTTTCTCTATCTTATATTTTACTAATGTCTTCGCTCGATAGTGTGTCATAATTAGAATTGTTAATAAGAAAATATCTACACACGTCAAAACCATCGGTCTGAGGTATATTTGTATATAGGGATGTTACGTCAGGGTTGAATTATCAGATAGCTGTGGAATAGACTTCAACTATTTAAGGAAATCAGTAGAATCTTTACTTTAAGAAGGAGGTGATCACATTAAAGTTTTCCAAACACTATGTTCGTCCTGGATAATTAAAGGCAAAATATGGTCGTCCTGGATATTTGAAAGGTAAACGATAGTCGTCCTGGATAATTTAAAGGTAAAATATGGTGTTATGTATATTTGATTTAATTATATCTGATTTATTTTATATTTATTTCAATTTAATTATTTGTCAGTTTTAAATTGTCTTTATTTTTCGTTACATTTTATTGTAATGTAAATTTATTCACTGGAGATGAAATTTTTCTAGAAAATAGTTTGACCTTGACTGTTCGCTTTATAAACACCAGGTGTTATTCTAGATCCTGACCTTAATTCAAAATTAGTAGCAACCACGTAAATAAATTATATTTTTATTTTAAAATGATTGGTTATTTTCGAGGTCATGATGGGACTGAGTGTTTAAGATGTAAACAATTTATATTTATTTTTTATTTCTTAGAGTAAAATTATTGGTTTTCGTCAGGGCCACACTGGGTGCATGTGATCTTTAATAAGTACCTAATTTCTACGAGGTTCTAGAACATGATCACGTGACCCACTTTTTGCGTTTTAGAAGACAATATAACCTTTGTTTTGGAGAGTTATTCTCAGTAGAAGCTGGGCTTTTTCTTACACTGGAAGTTGTATGTTTTGCTGTTTGGAGTTATTTCAAATTTCTTGGATTCAAAAGGATTAATTCTGTTATTTTCCTGAAAAATTCGTGTGCTCATATGAAATCCCTGAGCAAAGACAGCTCTTATAAAAATTTATTTGGATTGCATAAACTGGAGTGATGAAAATTCTTGTTTCTACAAGGAACTGTAGACTTAAAAACTACAGGTTACAGAATACGTCATCGTCTTCCGTTTTGGATTCTTCGTCGTGATTCGAACTTGAAATCAGGAGAACATTTTGTTATTAGGACAACTAAAAAGAATTTCTTGCATTATTCTTGGATTATTTTTGGATTTGATTCTTTGAACCGTAAGTTCATATTTTTTCATTCTTAAGGAATTTTTTTCAGGAAAATAAATTATTCTTTATTTTAAAGCTTGTTGTTTTCACTATTTCTTGTGTTACTGTTTAAAGGTAAACTATGGTCGTCCTGGATAATTGAAAGGTAAACTATGGTCGTCCTGGATAATTTTAAAGGTAAACTATGGTCGTCCTGGATAATTGAAAGGTAAACTATGGTCGTCCTGGATAATTTGAAGGTAAACTATGGTCGTCCTGGATAATTCAAACGTAAACTATGGTCGTCCTGGTTAATTGAAGGCAAACTATGGTTGTCCTGGATAATTTAAAGATAAACTATGGTCGTCCTGGATAATTAAAGGTAAACTATGGTCGTCCTGGATAACTGAAAGGTAAACTATGGTCGTCTTGAATAATTTAAAGGTAAACTATGGTCGTCCTGGATAATTAAAGGTAAAATATGGTCGTCCTGGATAATTTAAAGGTAAACTATGGTCGTCCTGGATAACTGAAAGGTAAACTATGGTCGTCCTGGATAATTAAAGGTAAACTATGGTCGTCCTGGATAACTGAAAGGTAAGGTATGGTCGTCCTTGATAATTAAAGGTAAAATATGGTCGTCGTGGATAATTGAAAGGTAAAGTATCGTCGTCCTGGATAACTAAGGTAAACTATGGTCGTCCTGGATAATTTAAAGGTAAACTATGGTCGTCGTGGATAATTTGAAGATAAACTATGGTCGTCGTGGATAATTTAAAGGTAAACTATGGTCGTCCTGGATAATTGAAACGTAAACTATGGTTGTCCTGGATAATTCAAGGCAAACTATGGTCGTCCTGGATAATTTAAAGAGTAAACTATGGCCGTCTTGGATAATTGAAAGGTTAACTATGGTCGTCCTGAATAATTAAAAGGTAAACTTTGGTCGTCCTTTATAATTTAAAGGTAAACTATGGTCGTCCTGGATAATTGAAAGGTAAAGTATGGTTGTCCTGGATAACTAAGGTAAACTATGGTCGTCCTGGATAATTGAAAGGTAAACTATGGTCGTCCTGGATAATTTGAAGATAAACTATGGTCGTCCTGGATAATTTAAAGGTAAACTATGGTCGTCCTGGATAATTTAAAGGTAAATTATGGTCGTCTTAGTTAATTGAAGATAAACTATGGTTGTCCTGGATAATTCAAGGCAAACTATGGTCGTCCTGGATAATTTGAAGGTAAACTATGATCGTCCTGGAGAAATGAAAGGTAAAGTATGGCCATCCTGGATAATTATGGTCGTCCTGGATAATTGAAAGGTAAACTATGGTCGTCCTGGATAAATAAAGGTAAAGTATGGTCGTCCTGGATAATTTAAAGGCAAACTATAATCGTCCTGGATAATGAATGGTAGACTATTGTCGTCCTGGATAATTTGAAGGTAAACTATGGTCGTCCTTTATAATTTAAAGGTAAACTATGGTCGTCCTGGATAATTGAAAGGTAAACTATGGTCGTCCTGGATAATTTAAAGTTAAACTATGGTCGTCCTGGATAATTGAAATGTAAACAATGGTTGTCCTGGATAGTTGAAGGTATACTATGGTTGTCCTGGATAATTTAAAGGTAAACAATGGTCGTCCTGGATAATTCAACGTAAACTATGGTCGTCCTGGATAATTTAAAGGTAAACTATGGTCGTCCTGGATAATTGAAAGGTGAACTATGGTCGTCCTGGATAATTGAAGGTATACTATGGTTGTCATGGATAATTTAACGGTAAACTATGGTCGTCTCTAATAATTTAGAGGTAAACTATGGTCGTCTTGAATAATTTAGAGGTAAACTATGTTCGTCCTGGAGAATTTAAAGGTAATCTATGGTTGTCTTGGATAATTGAAAGGTATACTATGGTCTTCCTGGATAAATGAAGGTATACTATGGTTGTCCTGGATAATTTAAAGATAAACTACGGTCGTCCTGGATAATTTGAAGGTAAACTATTGTCGTCCTGGATAACTGAAAGGTAAAATATGGTCGTCCTTGATAATTAAAGGTAAACTATGGTCGTCTTGGATAATTTAAAGGTAAACAATGGTCGTCCTGGATAATTAAAGGTAAACTATGGTTGTCCTGGAAAATTGAAAGGGAAAGGTAAATTATGGTCGTCCTGGATAATTAAAGGTAAACTTTGCTCAGGATGGATAATTAAAGGTGAACTATGGTCCTCCTTTTCAATTTAAAGGTAAACTATGGTCGTCTTGGATAATTGAAAGGTAAACTATGGTCGTCCTGGATAATTGAAAGGTAAACTATGGTCGTCCAGGATAATTGAAGGCATAATATGGTTGTCCTGGATAATTTAATGGTAAACTATGGTCGTCCTGGATAATTTAGAGGTAAACTATGGTCGTCCTGGATAATTGAAAGGTAAACTATGGTCGTCCTGGATAATTAAAGGTAAACTTTGGTCAGGATGGATAATTAAAGGTAAACTATGATCGTCCTGAATAATTTAAAGGTAAAATATGGTCGTCTTGGATAATTGAAAGGTAAACTATGGTTGTGTTGGATAATTGAAAGGTAAACTATGGTCGTCATGGATAATTTGAAGGTACACTATGGTCGTCCTGGAAAATTAAAGGTAAACTATTGTCTTCCTGGATAATTAAAGGTAAACTATGTCGTCCTGGATACTATAAAGGTAAACTATTGTTGTACTGGATAGTTGAAAGGTAAACTATGATCGTCCTGGATAAATGAAAGGTAAACTATGGTCATCCTGGACAATTAAAGGTAAACTATGGTCAGGATGGATAGTTAAAGGTAAATTATGGTTGTCCTGGATAATTTTAAGGTAAACTATGGTCTTCCTGGCTAATTGAAGGTAAACTATGGTTGTCCTCGATAATTAAAGGTAAACTATGGTTGTCCTGGATAATTAAAGGTAAACTATAGTCAGGATGGATAATTAAAGGTAAACTATGGTCAGGATGGATAATTAAAGGTAAACTATGGTCGTCCTGGATAATTTAAAGGTAAACTATGGTCGTCTTAGATAATTTAAAGGTAAAATATGGTTGTCCTGGATAATTGAATGTAAACTATGGTTGTCCTTGATAGTTCAAGGTAAACTATGGTCAGGATGTTTGGGAGTCTTTTGTGAACAATATGTAGAATTGGGGAGTTTTTATTTTCAGCCTTTTCAATCACAATTCACTATGTATGAATTAGATTATGTAAAGACTCAAATTTACCCTTCGAAATATTACTATAAGATCGCTGTGTTTATATATATATATATGAAAATGTATCTGTTATTAAATAGCAGTGTTACTGTTTCCCAATTTTATCCTTAGCTGTCTGATCTGCTTACATTCTTAGTAACATGACACCATTTGTTTTAATGCTCCATTAGAAAAGTATTGTAGGATTTCTGTATTTTTGAATGGTTGTCTACTTTCAATGGACGATGCTCGCTCTCTCGGCGAATATTTGGACACGACTCACCCACTCACCACACCCATCCCGCAAAATATGCGTGGTTTCAGTCCTTTTCAGGCCTCCATAAAATCTGTCTTAGTTCGATTAACAATACCTACTAGTTTCAGTTTCATTTCGGGGAAGTAATTGGATCTTGAAAAGAAAACAAGAAGGGTAATTCTTTTAAAATTCGGACTACAACTGAATGGAAGCGACATCAAGAATACAAAGTCATTTACATCAAAGCGGCTAAAGTAACAACAACAAAAATACAAAAATATTTATACCAGTGCAGTTGAAGTGAAAACAGCGACGACATTAATATACAAACAGTAACCAATGTGGGTAAAGTAACAGGAACAACAACAATAATAAAAATACATTTAAAACATTTTGGATAAAGTAAAATAAATACTCAGGCTGTAGAGATCAAAAAATATCATAGACTGTTGAAATAGCACTTTATTATTTTTGTTGTTATTATTATTATTATTATTATTATTATTATTTTCTTGCCCATCTTTGTATATAAACATCCTACTTTAGAAAATTTTAGGTCCTTTATACACAGTGATACTAGTAAATTCTGATGACTAATTTAGCAATGTTTATTATTATTAAAAACCTTAAAGATTAGTTTTATCAACGACTCCTGCTACATAGGACCGTAGATCAATATATCACAAATCTTGCTCCATACAAGATTTAGGGTTTGCTAAATCCGTTTGCTTGATTACTGTGCAGTATACACTTGTATGTCACCCACAAATGCAATAGTGATTATTTTCGTGTATATTACGTCTTATAAATACGATCTTTTTCTGTTACGCACTATAACATCCTTTTGGTATCGCATGATGTATGGATATGTATCATGGGCCAGTGGTCTATATTACAATTAAACATTATTATTATTATTATTATTATTAGTAGTAGTAGTAGTAGTAGTAGTAGTAGTAGTAGTTGTTGTTGTTGTTGTTGTTGTAGTACTGATACTACTACTACTAGTATTATTATCATCATAATCATCATCATCATCATCATTAATATTATTATTATTATTATTATTATTACTGCTACTACTAGCACATAATCTAGTATTGTCATATATGTAAGCAACTAATATAATACACACACATTTTTTTTATATTATTAGTGATTGTTTGCTTTCTTTCTTAGCATGACACGGTTTACACTGTAACCGGAATTCCAAGTTGTTTTGAAAAGGACAAAATTTCTTCAACGGGTGTTTGTATCTCGGTTATCTAAATAAACTCGTGCCACGATTATGCCGCCAGATTTCCAGTCCGCGACAAAGCGGCGGCAAAGAATGTTGATTACCATCTTTAGATAACTGCCTACCATTCGTCCGTAAAGCACTGGAACGAATAGCTCCGTTCCATGCGACCGTACCGGACAACGGAATGTCGTCTTAGAACGTCCTTCGAAATTAAACCAATCAAAACAAAATTATCCTTATGAAAATACAATCGTCTTTGTGAGATATTTCCAGATAGGGCACAGTATGTACGTCATGTCGGATGTGAATTGCAAACCGGACCTGTGAAAAGAGAATCAAAGGCGCAACATTTTGTTTGATCGCTCAGTTGTTATACAAGCTATATTAGGGTGTGTATGATGAAAACCTAAACCCAAGCAAAACGCTGTCAAAGTGGCTGCAAAAAGCAGGGTAGATTGGACGCAGATTGGTATCACACCACCCTCCCGGGGCACAATAAACCTGCATGACGAACATCCAGCCGTCATCAGTTTTATGGTGCATTCGCTTTTAATTGCTTTTCTCAAATTCCAAAAAGTAAACCTCCACCTGAATGCTATTTTGTGGTACCCTTTTTACACTAAAATGTGCCCTTTTGTTAACTCGTGTTGAAACGCCACAGCTGTATTTAGTATAATAAATAAATGTCCGACACAAAAATGGGCAAGACGTTAATCATATAGGCTTGAACTGGAAAAGTGGTCTAAGAGTGCTGTTGGTCAGCATGTAGTGCTGTTGGTCAGAATGTTATCCTCCACTCCAAGTAGGGGTAGATCTACCTGTTAACATAGACAAGTAGACATATAGCCTGCAGTCACAGTGGTGCCTAGAAATTGTATATTTAAGCCCATTTTATATTATTTCTCTCTTTCAAATTTATAATAAGCCAATCGCTTGTTGCACAATTTAATTATTAATTTACTAAATTGCCTGCGGTATATACATCGGGTAAGCCCATGTAGCATAGTGAGGACTCTTGGCTGTTATGTTATAAGACACATTATTTCGTTAGTTATATGTCACATTATTTCGTTAGTTATTACCTTTTCGTTGACTTCTTTTGCTTGTTTTTAAAACATGTAATCTGATGTGATATAAACATAATTAGAACTAAAGTCATGCTTAGATGTTTCTTCTCCGCGGTGTCAACAAGATACAAATAAAGAAAACGCTAGAACTCCCTGATGAGATTATATTGTACAATATAAGATAGTCTTCTTGCATAGAAATTTACAGTCGGAATACAGTATGAAAAAAATCTAAGATAGTTTTCCATTGGATTATTGGGTTATTTTATGTTCAATTTTTTCGTAACATGCAGCATTGTCATTCAATGGTATAATCGCAATTTAAACAAAGATACATCGTCAAGCTTTGCAAAGAGATGCTTCTGGCCCAAGCAGGTTTGGTTTTAATATTACAGAAAAAAAATGTCTGAATATAGATGTGTATTGTGAACAAGAATAACATCCTGTCATTTGTTGTACCTGTTACCCCTTACAAGATCAACATAATTTGATTGCATCTATCGCTTTTATCATAACATATATATATATATATATATATATATATATATATATATATATATATATATATATATATATATATATATATATATATATAAACAGAGGGAAAATGCCTGTCTCTGGATCCCGCAATATAAAGTCTAAGCAGGAATAAAACCCAATTCGCGAGTAACGGCAACTATATACACAATTTGTGCCTTGAGGCTGGGGTAAAATATTTTGATTCCCCGTGTATCTTTATGTTTTGTTTGTAGTCGTGAAAGAGTTTTAGTTACTTTTTTTAAGGAAGCATACTTGTATATCATTAAGACGATTTAACCATTAGTTTGATTTAAACATTATTGTACATGATTAAACATATTCCTTCCGGTATCACAGTAATCTCTGTCTTATGCTCATGCGTAATCGCGTTGCGTGGGGCTCCAGGGCAAACGTTGGGGCTATTTTGAAAGGGGTACTTTTGATATCAGCCAAGACTCCATGCAAGTTTCAAAAGAAGTATACAGCCATACACTACTCTTCGCGTTATGCGAAGGCATGTTTGGTTCTATGTAGTTTGTAGCTGGACTAGATTTATAAGTAAATACGGTACATCTTTATATTTTCTGGGTTAATTGTATGCACTTGTCAAAGGGGCAGTCTATTAATTATCACCCTGGAAAATTGCTACAAATTCATATCAGTAAGAGACATAGATAAGCATTTAGGATTTATCGGCGGAGCAATTTTGCGGAGCGGAAGAACATGATGTCAATATAAACATTTATGGTAAAGAAATACTTGGCCTCATGTGATAAAATTATACTTTCATGAGGTATACAGCGAGATACGACCACTGCCATGTTTCTACCGGGTGCTATCTATTAGCACTAGCTTTCCTTAATTTTCAAGAAAGTTTTTGTTTTCACGTAACATCCGTGAGTCAGATGCACGTGCCTATAACTTGGACAGAACGCTTAAAATCTATATTAATAACACAAAGGCGCAATATATTTTTGATTGTGAAACGGAAAGACGCATAACATTGCAATATTTAGGGGAAAAACGCATTTGTGTTTACTTACAAAGGGATCCAGTCACGACATTTAAGAAAACGTCGTGAGAATAAAACTCCGATGTAAGGAAGATAGACAGAGATTAATTGACGACTTGTCTTTTTTATTATGTTCCTTTGTTCCTTGCCTTTGTGTTGTTTTTGATCATTTGTACACGACTATTACTGTTTATATCCCGTGTTTCAAGACGGTCTGAATATTTATTCGTGCTGCTTAAGAAAATTAATTCTTCTCTATTATTTCGTGACTAATATATTTTTGCAATATGTAACACAAAATTACTATTTCGACAGTTATGCTAAAACGAACACTTTGATATTATTTGGAATTTCCGTCAGTGAGTCAGCCAGTGAGTGTGTCTGTCTGTCTGTCTGCCTGCCTGCCTGCCTGCCTGCCTGCATGCATGCATGCATGTATGTATGTATGTATGTATGTATGTATGTATGTATGTATGTATGTATTCATGTACCGTTTAAAAATGTAAAACTGAGGAATTGCACATCAACGTTAGGAAGATACATCCGTTCCCAAAAATGCAACATCAAGGTACAGCAAAATAAAATATAAAACTTAACGATGCTAGAATGATGTAAATTGTGCATAAAAACAAAAATAAAAGTAACACATTTAAATCCTTAAAACATATGGGTAGACACGATTAACCTATATCATCACTAACGTAATTGGAAAGGTGGCAGTAGTAGTAACGTATCTGCATGACAACTCTCTACAAGGATGTACATTTACTTCTAAGTGAGAGAAGATAGACTTCTCTCAGTCTCCAAATAGTTTTCTTTCTGTGAGAACCAGGAATTCTTATTCCTTGTCCTCTTCTTCTCGGAACAGAAGTTTCAATAAGGTGTAAGAAATGGTGACTCCAATTTTCATTTGAACTTTCGTCAGCCTACCAAACAGCTTAGCAAACCGTTCATACATTCTAGAGTGTAAACTGTTTTGCTAACGTTTTTTTTTTGGTGCTGCACAGGGCGTGTGCACTTTTTTGTCTTTTGGAAATTAAACAAAGAAAAGCAAACAACAACAACAACAACAAAAATTACAATTAAAATCACCATTGCAGCTAATAAAACATTTACTGAAGCATTAAATTCGGAAACTAGAACTAAATCATATTGTGATTCAAGCATGTTTCCTTCCAAGTGAATCACTGGGCGTATTCAGTGACAAAAATACAATGAAAATAAATTAAAACCAACTGGAAAACATGATAATGCTTCGTGCTAACAGAAGAGTTTTGAAGGCAGTACCGTCTCACTTTGATCGGGTGCTCACGATGTTGTTTCCGGGTATAATGTATGACGGGCGTCACAGTGCTTGACGGGGCTGATTGTATTGGCTGCAAGGTTAGTCTTTAAAATGACTCCAATTAATTTAGGAATCATTCCTTTTTGAAAATTAATTTAATTGAATCCCAGCCATATATATCCCTAATATTAAAGGCTTTGCGATTTAAGAATATAAAAATGCTGAAATATTGTATTATCATTAATACCTTATTGCAGATGTTCCCAACCCTTAGGTCGCGACCCAAATCAGGCGGCAAAATTTACCAAAATGTGGAAACGGGGACGTGAGACTCAGAAAAACTTTATTATGGTCGCGGCCAAAATGGTGGGAAACCACTGACTACGTCAATCAATTGCATACAAAAATTACCCGCTGGTAAGAGCAAATTTTAAAGACGGGTTCACGAACATTTCCTGTATGTGAGACAGTGTTACATAATCATCACATTGCCTGGAAATGAGAAACCTGTCATTATTAGTTATTTATCTAAACTGCTGAATTTTAGCCGTACAAGTTCTTAAGTAATCCTTGACTGACGTACGGACATGTATTGAACCATGCTAAGGATGGTATGTCCAAGTGAAAATAATCAATTCATATTATAAGACTGTTTTTCCTTTTGTTCCTTGTTTACTCTTGAATGGATCTTTTAACATAGTTCTAGGCTAGTTAATTTCATAAGATGGTAACTATTGTATCTTGGTTTCTCGTTGCTACACAGGATCATGCATTTTGTTAGCTAATGCAGTCATATAACGTTCATTTCAAGAATACGAACGGTAAAATACGACTAAGGTGTTCTCTCTCTCTCTCTCTCTCTCTCTCTCTCTCTCTCTCTCTCTCTCTCTCTGCGTAACAATAAGCCTAAAGGAGAAAATAGATCATTAAGATAAAGAATATGCCCTAACTTCTATGTCTGTCTGTCTGTCTCTCTGTATGTATGTATGTATGTATGTATGTATGTATCTATGTATGTATGTATCTATCTATGTATGTATGTATGTATGTATGTATGTATGTATGTATGTATGTATGTATGTATGTATGTATGTATGTGTACCAACTCTTTTCGAAGATAAGGTGTCATCCTGCGTGCGTTACGTAACTTTTCTTTCACCTTTGAGACAAAGACTCCAAACTTCAGGATATGATATGGGTGGTCTGCAGATATGCACAACGGTCGTGGAATTTCAATCCTATGCTGAATGTAGAACTACCGGGAGGTGGAAAAACGTATACATATAGTGATGACAGTAAAAGTGATAGCTAGGAAAGTATGGAAGAATGATGCTTTTCGTCAGACATTTAAAATTCCAACAGTTTTTATGGCTGTCACTCTGCAATACATCGTCTGATGTCAATTTTATGCAGTTCAATTCTGCTGGAAATGTAAAGTCCAATCAAGTGAAGGAAATTTCTTTACAATTAACAATTTGATTACCTTGGACGCATTATACGCATTTTACGCATTATACGCATTTTAAGCATTATACGCATTTTGCCAATTGTTAAAGGAATCCTTGAACTTTACACATTTAAAAGTACGATCATGTCAAAAGTGCAATTGTAAATTTAATTCATAGGCCATAAACCTGCAGGACATTAACACATTTTACCCTCAATCAAAAATTTCAACGCAACATAGGATGCAAATTTATAGGCGATATTTATGGTTTACAAAAATGATTACTTTGAAATACGATTCCTTAGAAATGTATTTTGTATTATGTTTTCAGTTTTTATTATTATTATTATTATTATTATTACTACTACTACTACAATACTACTGCAACTGAAATTCGCTTCAAAGACATTCATTTAAAAAATATTCGGATTCCATCAGAAAATTGATGAGAACAAAAGTGTTTGACAGTAAATTCGATCTTAAAATGAAATATTCACCTCCGATGCGGACAGCCGACACCACCACTCACGCACACAACCCCCCTAACACACACACACGCGCGCGCGCGCACACACACACACACACACACAGAAGGCTCGCAAAAGCTGCACATTATTCAACGAGTTTCATAAAATTAATATTAAATCATTACCAATTTGAGATCATTTTATAACATAATTTTTATTTCATTGGAAGATATTTAGAGAGAAGAACGAATAATTTTGTTCATTCTGAAAGACGTTGCACTTTTCATTTGTTGTGCGTAAAAAATAGACCCAATCAAGGTTGAACTAGTATTAAAAGTAGATTATACTTTTCTTACAAACTATAAATCAAAGAACAAGGCTCCTTCCGATTAAACAGAACATTTTACACAGACATTCATCTTCAACACAGAATGTCAAATGCGCGTGATGACGCATTGTTTGATGCACTAGATTACAGCTGAGGATCAATGTTTTCGTAACATGTGTCACTTTTACAACTAATCATTGCATTGTTGCGATATTCACTGTAATGCATGTGTGACCGGAAATTTTCAATGTTTGTTTTGGATCAGTTGACTACATAAAATGCAAACAAATTTCAATTTTGAATCGGAGTTGCATCACATATTTACCGCGCAAATATGTAGTGGATGGATAAACTTCTGTCAGTTTGAAGACCGGTTTATGTCCACATTCTTCTGTGAACAGAGGTGGGTTTATTTACTTCTGCAAGTTAACATTTAAACCATGCTTGTGTATAGTGTGGATTCCATGTTACAGATATACCACCTACCTCAGCCTCCATCACACACAAGCAATACCCGTAGTTTTACTTGTTATTAGTATTGTTTTTGTCTTGTGGCTTTAGCCATTTTCATGTTACGATATGTTATACATGACATAACTAACCCATGTGGGGGTAAATTAGCCATATTAAAACAAACGAGACCACTTTGCCCCAATTCCATTTCGATTCGAAAAGTGGCGGCCAAAATGTTAATTGCAAACAAAAAATTCCAGAAGGCGGGGTTAAAAAAGTTTTCCAATGACTGCATCCAAATCAGAAAAGAGAATAATGCACACTAATTTCGTTATCTTATTTGGACCAATCAGTATCACATAAAGTGAAATGTTCACATGTTATAATATCAAAAATATGAAACTGCACACACTATAGGCAAAGTGTACTGACTATGTGATAAGACAGATTTATGTTGTTGTTGTTTTTTTACTTAGCTGTACATTAGGATTTCTTAACTATATAAGATAAGTACGAAAACTCCTATACATGTTAGCGTCATCTTTCCAATGACAGATTGCTTACATCAATAAAGTTTCTGAAAACAAGTACGATCGATGAAAGGAGAGTTCAATGCGTTATTGTTTAGCCAAGGACCCAACATCTTTCGAAAACAATCAAAGGTGAGAACTGTGATCTTCATGATGATCATGATGATGATGATGATGATGAGCGCCGCAGATTATTTGGCTGCCTTTGATCTCTAACTAAGAATTCAGTTTTTGTTTATATAATTTAATAAAAATGTTTTTGTCGCATAGCTGGTGTGGTGATGGTGATGAAACAGCAAAAGCAACTGTCATTGGTCATTAGAATTCATTGTTTGCGAAAAACATGTCCATGCGATCGTTTTACCGCTTGGGCAGGTTATTGGGGCAAGCACAGTTCCAGAGGCAAATACCATTAGACCTATGTGCATTTGTCTCTATATGTCCAGTAAAACGTCAAAGAATTAAGACCACATACAAATTTCGTCTCTTCACTGTACGTAAATTGTATCGGGGTCTCTTTCAAAAGGGGGTGGTAAGGGGAGAGGGAAGAGATAACGGAAGTCCTATTTCTAGGGCAATAAAAGGATTATTTTAACAAACATGTATTTCTAGTGTCACAACTTTAAAAAGTACTAAGACGTAAAATAAAGTTCAAAAAGAACATCTTGAATTAACTAATATCCTCAAAATGAGTGATGAAATTCGCTTTTGTTTTTAGTTTATTAATTGTTTTATAAAACATTTATTTCGCTTTTGAAAAAATAACAGCGTCCTTGGAAGCCGTGGAAAATATTTTTGGAAAGTTGAAATAAATTCATTCTAAAATTTGTATTAGAACTCACAAAAAATAAATTTTAGCACACCAAAGCAGATGAAAACCAATTTTTAGATAGATAGATAGAGATAGATAGATAGACATATAGATAGATAGATAGATAGATAGATAGATAGATAGATAGATAGATAGATACATACATACATACATACACACACACACACACACACATACATACATACATACATACATACATACATACATACATACATACATACATACATATATGCATAAAGTAGGATGTTTACATATCTGACAATATTTGGAATACATTTCCATTATATCTATCTATCTATCGTTTGCCTAATGTTTAATTCATATCACGACCATGATGGGAATTGTTGAAAAGGCATGTTTTTTATAGAAGAAAATAAATCATATTAGCAATTTACATTTTCTTTAGCACGCGATTCCTTACCTGCCGGGTACGCCTTTATTCACATTTATCTTATCTTTTTCATTTTAGTCATTCACATAGATTTGAACTGGCCAGATTGTCAAAGCCCATGAGTAGGAAATTAAGGAAACGAGTTGTTTTGATATTCTGCCTTTATAAATGGATGATGTAATGCATCGTTATATATTTAGATACCGTATCTTGCTTTGACACTAGGTTATTAAAATGTATCAGATATCGCTATTGCTGTTCTCACACCCTGCATATCAAGTGAATGACACGTGACTATTGTTCCAGATAAAGGCATCAGCACCATCCTGCAGGCTCCGTTAATGTCATTAGTAGATCGGCATGTAACATTTTTTTCTCAGTGCCATCTGTCTTCATGTCCCGACTCGGTGGCAGATAATGTCGCTATTTGCTGTTCTGATTGTGTTGACATAAAATTCAATCATAACATATTTTTCTCTGGAAAAACTCGTCCTTCTTTTTACAGACGCCATAATTTGTTTTCGTTTCCATTGTTTTCATTCCAAGTAAGGCTTTATTTATTGAAAAAGTTTTTTTATTTATTTAAAAAAAACACATTTTTTTGGTAAGCTTTTCTTTTGCAATATGGGATCAAGGCGACATCTGTTAAATCGACAGCATGGGTTACTGATTGCATGTTATTTACATGATTATGTAGCCACGATACCACGTTGCCACAAAACAGCAACCTCGTTATGTAAATGTTGTCATGTCTTTATAATCATGTCAACAAATTTCAAACGGTAACCTGTCTTGTTGATGTAAAGGATGTACGCAATAAAATATATATTCGTGGGGGACGATATCTTAATACATTTATGTCAAAAAAGGGTGATTTATCGAAGGACGTAAATTCATAAATGTTTAAGTCTACTCCCTTTTATTTTCAATATAGCAGATTTTTGGCGACTACGCTTTGGGATGAATTTTGTATGATCTTGATCACTTTAATATTTTTTCTACACTTACATTCTGAACTGTGTAATATTAAAACGTTTTGCATACGTGCTACAACAGGCTTGATGCCCGGTTCCGGTAGGTGAACACATTTGATCAACTCAGGTCTAAACCTTTATCGTGCCTTACAAGTGTCTAATTTTGCCATCATATAATTTCTCAAAATGAATGTTTGAAAATCTTGAAAGACATTTCAACGCGTATATTGATTATAAATATTTTGCTTTCAAACAAAAATAGCAGACTAGAAAGATTTTCTTCGCTATCAAAAACAAAGGTCTAAATGGATATAAACTGGTTCAATCACCTACTCTAACCAGTGTTTGACTGGGTGAATGCCAGGGGTGATGTCATGTCGAAATTATCAATATCACTACTAATTCTTATCAACTTTTTATTAATTAGCTAGGAGGAAACGAACACAAACAATATATTTAATTATCATGATTTACACTTTTTTATAATAATGTTTCAATTTTAATAGGTCAAGGATAATTCAGATGATTAATAATTTACCATGGCAACCATACTTGGGTTTCTACTCGTTTCTTAACAACGTTATGCTAATTACGTTTTTGCAGATTATTTGGTGTGCACTATCTTACTTAAATTTAAACAAAAAATGCATCCTTCGGAACAAATACACTTCCGAATGACGCTGTATTTAAAAACATTTATTTTAAGGATATCATGATAATGGAAATTACCAACCCCAACCCAACCCCCAAAGACACAGAAACAAACTTCATGGAGGAAGCAATTCAAGTCAGAACAACTCATGTTTTGCTGATTCCTATCAAGATTTTAAAGAAATAAATTTTGTAACCTATTGTACTGAAATACGGTGCTTCTTTGAAATACTATTTGCTTAACAATAAACCTATCGCAGAGAAAGACCTTTCAAACAAATAATACGAAGAAAAGTGGGCTGAATTACTCGTTACACTTTATCACTGTTACAAACGAAACGAGCACATAAAAGCATACACATTTGCATATTGTACAGTATGGTACCGGATACATCAGACAGAGTCATTGATATAACGCGAAACTAGCCCACCATCCTTGTTCGTGCGACGATCACTCAAAGGAAGCATATTGTTCACCATTATCGTGCAAGATAAGAGCCATCATACGGGATGTATTCATCATCAAGTGGCATGACATAGCCATCTGTTAGATAGCTTGCTGCCCTGAAAGCAACTGAGGACTGGAAAAAAGTGGAACGTTATAGGCATCTTTTATTGAATTTATTATATGTAATATTTGAATGAATCAAGTATTTTAAACTCACTGTTGTGTCAGATACAGGTCTTTAGTTAGAAGTAATTCATAGTTTCAAATAACTCTTCTGCTTTTACTCGATGCCTGATTTCTTGAAGAAAAACCCAAAATGTATTATTGTGCGAGATCAGGTTTTATTTGTTATTTGTAAAATTGACATTCATGCATTATTTTATTGCATAGGTTAAATACTCTAAATTTTCTTGAAATTACAAAGTGGGCAAACTCCCGCCCCCACCCCCCAAAATACCCCAAACAAAACAAAGCCAAAACAAACCACCTGCTTCTCGTCCATTGGTGCCTTTAATCAACCTTGCAGTTTTACTGCTCAAACCATACAAATCATCATATCATGTATAGATTTTATAAAGGCCATTATATTATGATATGTTGATTTCAAAAGTTTCTACAACGAAATCTGGTTGAATACAGAGCAGGTTTCTTCTAAACTTTGTGCGGGTTTATTTTCCAATATATATTTTTGAAAGCTTGAAAACTTCATTCGGATAACGATTACGTTTAACGAAAAAGAATAAAAGGGTCTATACCCAGCTGTAAACATTAAAGAAAATGTGTCACAAAACTTGGAAATTTCCTACAAACTCAGCGGATTTGTGTCACAGCAGTATTCTAATGCATGCTTAAAAGTGTTCGATGTGTTCACAAGCTTTAGGAAAACAAATTGTCTTCATCCGTTTTACACAGGGATACTGACAACGTATTTGACAATGGTGTTTAATGAGTTTATGATTTATTAAAAGCATCTTTCGCATTTTGAAGTTAAAAGTTCTGGAACGCAATAAACTAGTAATGAAGCCCAACTTTTCCCAAACGTATCGAGTTTAGCCAATTGCAGATATGTGTTCACTACCAGCCTTTTATTCAAATTTCACAAAGGACAGATACACTGACAGAAGTGTATTCAGATTTCAGAAAGAAAGAGATTCACTGTCAGAGTTGTATTCAAATTTGAGAAGGGTATCGAACGCTCAACAGATAAAAAGACAGACAGAATTGGTGACGACATGAAACTGTGCGCAATTTGTGCAGGGTTCGTTATACAAAAGTCACTCTAAATCGATTCCTAAAGAAGTTACATACACAAACACCTATAACAATTCAATAAGGACACCGACAGCGATCCTCCGCCTTCAAGTAAGGATGAAGAATTCTAACTTTTGTATGTCTATGCAACGCATCCCAAAATTGTGCTTGTTTGTCCTCATTATTTTCATAAACACCCACCTTCATTTAAAGATATTAGGTTTCAAACATAAATTTAATAAAATCACGAGGACTAGTATGTGCAGAGGATATGTTCTTTTTGGTGCCATGGAATTGTGTGTACCAAAATACCAATGAATTGTTTTTGTTTTAAATTGTGTGTTAAATTATGCAAAATCAGTCGGGCTACACGTTCTCACAACATTAGATCAGTCCTTGTTCATGCAAATATACTGGCATAAATTAATCAGACACGACAAGCGGACCCCCCCCCCCCCCACACACACACAGAGTAAATAGGATGTGCTGATAATTAAAATATAATGGCTCGAACAGAAAAGATATCCAAATTAAATAAACAATGATGTTACTTCGGAAAGGAAGAAAATTTGTTTTGTTATCGACATCAACTGTAACTGGCCATTAATCTTTGAAAAAAAATAATAGCTGCATATTCAGAATCGAATGAAGAAAGAGTTGCAACGCCCGGTTTCTTTAATGTTCTCTTGCAGAAATCTTAAGATATTCAAATTTTGTTCAGCTTTGAGTTGAACAAGCCAAATAGTGGTTGTAGAGATTCAAACGATCATTTCGTTAAGACCAAGTATTAGTTTTTGCCTTTGAACTGATGTCGGTTGAAGCAATATTACACAATTAGAACACAAACAATATTTAAAAGATTTTGTACAAATAGCAATTCAAAGAGCAAATGTCCTTTCAGTAATAAGAACATTTGATACTTGCATCATGTTTCAACACAAGGGGGCCCCAAGGGGCCCAATGGTCTAAAGCGCAAACCGTTACGGATCACTGCCATCTCACCTCTGTCTTCGGGGCTTAGAGTCTAAGGCTCGGCCAATGTGGGTATGTGAAAAAGCTTACCAGAAGATTCTCGTGGGTCGGTGGTTCCTTCCAGGGTTTCCCCGGGTACTTTCCTCCACCATTTACAGCCTAAATTGTGCTGAAAATTGCGTTAAACTATATAACACCAACAAAAACAAGAGCACAAGATCTCTGAGCGATGTAGTTCACTCGGGTCAATTCAGCTGAATTTCAATGAAACTATTTACAACGTCTGTACCGAAAAGAGCGTCGATTCCACCATGGACATTCGCCAGAGATGTAGCATTGATAATGGTAGATGAAATAGTGCATTTGCTGGATGATATATATAATAATAATTAGTGGATGCAGAAATAATACTAAATTCATATGGCACTGTAGTGATTTCCAGACTGAATGTTTTGTGACCGGATTTCTGCATTTTTTGATTTGGGAGAATCTTGTGGTTAGTAAACTTTATATCAGTTGAGAGGCTAGCAATGGTACTCCTATAGCGTGACATTTAAACCGTAGTTGCCCTGGGGGTGTGGTGCAAGATCTAATCCGTGTGGTAACAGCAATATGAAGGGGACTACCTGCATTACAATAGGCTGTCAAGATCTAATCCGTGTGGTAACAGCAATGTAAAGGGGACGACCTGCATTACAATAGGCTGTCGAGATCTAATCCGTGTGGTAACAGCAATGTAAAAGGGACGACCTGCATTATAATAGGCTGGTTGGTAACATCAATGTATAGGGAACTTCCTGCATTACAATAGGCTGGTTGGTAACAGCAATGTAACGGGAACTACCTGCATTACAATAGACTGTGTGGTAACAGCAATATAAAGGGGCTACCTGCATTACAATAGGCTGTGTGGTAACATCCGTGTAAAGGGGACTGCCTGCATTACAATAGGTTGTGTGGTAACATCAATAATAATAATAATAATAATACTAATAATAATAATAATAATAATGAGGACTTTGTATAGCGCCTAATCTTTAGAAGCTCTAAGCGCTTTACAACATTAGAGAACACCAATAAGATCAAAAAATCATATAATAATATTATTACAAAAACAAACACCATGAAATTAGAAAAACATTAAAAAATAAAAAAAAACATGCTGAGAATATTTCAGGTAGGAAACATTATTAGGTCTTTAAGTTTGTTCTTGCAGTCGAAATAAGTGAGTTTTGAGAGCCCTCTTGAATGTGATTACTGCGTCTTTGTGTCTAAGTTCAGTGGGCAATTCCACGTTGCTGTAAAGGGGACTACCTGCATTACAATAGGCTGGTTGGTAACAGCAATGTAAAGGGGACTACCTGCATTACAATAGGCTGTCAAGATCTAATCCGTGTGGTAACAGCCATGTAAAGGGGACTAACTGCATTATAAAAGGATGTGTAGTAAAATCAATGTAAAGGGGACTACCTGTATTACAATAGGCTGTGTGGTAACATTAATATAAAGGGGACTACCTGCATTACAATAGGCTATGTGGTGACAGCAATGTAAAGGTGACTACCTGTATTACAATAGGCTGTGTGGTAACATTAATATAAAGGGGACTACCTGCATTACAATAGGCTATGTGGTGACAGCAATGTAAAGGTGACTACCTGTATTACAATAGGCTGTGTGGTAACATTAATATAAAGGGGACTACCTGCATTACAATAGGCTATGTGGTGACAGCAATGTAAAGGGGACTACATGCATCACAAAAGGGTGTCGAGCGTTTCTCTGCATAGACTCATGCTTTTGTTTTACAACGTGAGAAAGTTTCTTGATTCTCACACACTTTTCAGTTTAGCTATGTGGATGTCCACCTGGCTTACGTACCTTCTAGTTTTAATTGGCATTCAGAAATTTATGTGTTGGGTAATTGGGTCATATTCCGACATACGTAACCACAGCTGTGCGTTTTTGTTATAATAATATGCATGTTCCATGTGTCCATTCGGCTACTGACTTGAATAACGGTGGTCATGTTGTTAATAGTAATGGTTACTAAAAGTATTTTTTTTACCAGTAGGCTGAAGAAAGGAAATTTCTGCCTAGCAGACAATCAGTGATGAGAATGATGAACAAGGATTGCATGGCTTTATTTGGACCAATCAGATTCACAGAAATAGGTATGTTAATGTATTGACATATGAACAATAATAAATTGCAAATACTTCTTGTAAAGTACACAAGCTATTTGACAAAAACGAAAATGTAGATGTGTTTCGTTTCCTCGTACATCATTACGAAGGAGTGTATTGTTTTAACCATTGCGAATTCAAAATACTGATGTATTTACTCACTGTTGCACGCACAAAGCGCCGGCAGTGAGAAATCCGTTTTACCTTGAGTTCTCTAGCCGTGGCAACGTGCATGATGTCTATAATGCCAAATTCTCTCCGTATCGTCGCATCTCGCAAGGAATACGTACACTTTACGAAGGGATGATCAGCTCTAGAGCTGTTACGGGGGATGGTCGTCGAAATCTGTAGGTCATTGTAACCTGTATACTGCGGTCATAAGTCACGTTGCTTCGAGAGATTTGACCGATAATTCAATATGAGGGGCCAATGGTTTAGTATCAATGGGTCTTGATGATAGGAGGTTCTTGAGGGATCCTTCTGCAGAATGGGTGAGCTGACTACCACTGGTATTTCCAAAATCATTTGTCGGGATTTGTGGATTGGAAATATCTGCTGTATATCTCGTCTTCATCCTGTTACACATGGTCATGCATACTATCTGCAAAAGCGTTAATAGTACTCGCTATCAGGAATGTGTCTGTAAGAATTTAATCAAGTGTAGACATAACTTTTCTATGTCTATAGGTATATGCAGTTCCACAATTTTTAATCGTATAATGTGCTTTTTAATCCGTCTTGCAAATATGTCTAACAGAATATATATCAGTGTTATTAACATTATTTATGTTACATGGAATCGGTTAAGTATACACTGCTTAATTAAATGTGACAAACTATTGCAAAATGCTACAAATGTTATTTTTTATATAAATAAAATGTACGTATTTCATAAAGGCGAGAATAACATTCAAAGATGGAAATGCTGCAACATATATCTTTACAGATATATTATATACAGTGCCACTTTAATTATTATGCCTAGCTGTATGCATAATGATGTACAAAATAAGAATATGTAGTCTATATGTAACGTTGTACTATTTTTATATTTTATCCAGACTTCCATTTGGAAAATGGCGATCCAATTTTAGGATATAAACGACGCAATTTATGTCTGATGCAAAGTTTTCTTTTTTTCATTAGCCAGCTTAATGGGCATCATTTCGGGTTTACAAGCAACGAAATTGATTATGTAGAAATTTTAAAGAGACGTCGGACTATTCTTTACAAGGACCGCTTCGGTAGCCTAGTGGTAGAGCGTCTGCCTCGGATGCGGGAAGTTCCGGGTTCGAACCCCGGCCGAGTCAAACCAAAGACTATTAAAATGGTACTAACAACTGCCTCGCTTGGCGCTCAGCATAAGTGTTAGGACTGGTCGGCCTGGTTTCAGGATAATGTGACTGGGTGGGACATCATGCTACATGTCTGCCACATGATGCCCCAGTGCTAAACATCACTATAAACTGTCACACTGCAGATATCGTAGCTATACGACTGAAAAATTGTTCAAGCTACGTTAAAAATCCGAAACAAACACACACGCGCACACTTTACATAGAATGAAGCTACGTTCAATGTCTGCTAAGATAATGAATTGGATAGGGCAAGGTCAGCTTGATATTTAATCATACAGGAAGCAATTTAAAAATAGAAGAGGAAGTCATGTGTAATCATGAAACTACCCAAGAACCCTCTTGTTTTTTTTTGTGTGTGACCATTACATTTAAAATTAAGATGTAACAACTTAAATTATTGGCTGTAAAAGTCATCCTGATGAAGAACAAGAATTGTTACAATGTGGATGGAAATTGTGATGGATGCTTTGGATGCGGAGGGAAAATATATGATGCCCTTTGTAGTGACAACCAGAGGCACGATAACAATGTCTTATAACGGTAGGAAGAGGAGGCGATGTAACAGTAGAAAAAGGCAGTTCTACTTGAAGCGGCATGAGCAGTATGAATGGTAGAGTTAGAAGAATTTCTAAAGGGAGCCGCAGAAACAGCAGCAGTAGAAATGAAAGAATCGCCAGTTGAAATAATAGTAGCAGTAATAGTAGTAACACCTGTAGACTCAGTCGAGGTAGAAGTAGTAGTAAAAACTAATACTAGTTGTAGTTGCGTGTAGATGAGGGACTGATCATGAGATGGACCTATATCTACAACCGTAAACAAACAATACGGAGGAACTCCAAAAACGTAATGAAAAGAGAAGAGAATTGAAAAGAGCGAACAGTGATTGTTCGGTTAAAAAGACTGATAATTGTTTTCTGGTTTTGTATTTCAACATTGAAATCAATGATCCGTTCGAACCGTTGTCAGTAAATTACGGAATCATATCACCGTTCATGGCTGGCAAGGGACTATGATAAAGTTTTAATCATCATTGCAATATGGTATGACACTATATTATCTATGTTTCTAGGAAGGTTCTGAAAAATGAGTGGATTTTTCATTCGATTCTTTCAGATGATTTCACACTGTCAGACACTGACACAAACATAATTTATATGCCTAAAAGAGACAAAACATTTGCTTCTTTGCATTTAAAAAATATCTTACCTAAGCCAGTGATGCACACAGACAACATTTGCAAAGAGGTAATGAAAGCAGATGTGATTAAAGATATGCCGATAATTAGCATGCAGCTGATAAAGAGGCAACAAAAAGAGGATATTTAATTAGCTCATGATTTATTGATAAAGCTAATTAATTATTGATATTATGGTCAGCTCTGTCACTGTGAGAACACACGACTGAAGACGATTTGCTTGTATAGGGTTATTGCCCGGCGCAACTTCAAATGTTTGTGGGTTAAGTTTACAGCACGCAATATTTACGGTTTTCACCAGTCATAAAATCTACATTAATTTGCTGAATCTGCGGGCTATCCGCTGTTCCATTGTTTGTAAAAAACTAAACTTAATTTCGTCCTTCCATAAGATCCAAGGATGCAAGTGTGCTGCCTTTCCAGAAAATGTGTCTTTTTAAACTTATTCTTTATTTCATGACACCTACTAAAAGCGGTCTAACAACTGTTCCAAAGAAAGAAACAACAACTTATAACAAACGGACCTATCAGAATGGCTAGATATCCCCAAGTGGAACGAATATTTGATTCTTTTGACTGATTGGCCAGTTTTACCGTTTGACGAAAAACGTGTCTATGAAGTAGAAGCAGTGGAAGGGGAGTAATAATATTATGATGGTTTCTTTTTCGTGTAAATGAAAGTTTAATTTCATCTTCCTCTTCTCTTATCATGTCACAGAAGATAACACAAATGTATTTGACTGAAGTCAGACAAGGTCTTATCATCCTCGTGACTAATTCTGTTGCTTTATTTTAACAACGTGTTAGCCGTTTGCAACTCTTTGTAACACTAAACGATACGATGTGGAGAACAAATTCGGTCTGGCCTGAACCACTAGATACAGTAATCAACACAATAAAGGGATAGTAAAGATACAGCACCTCCCAAATTTGTCGATCTGATCTTTCGTCGATCACGTTGAGAATTGTTGATGCACGTAGAGGTTTCAAAATGTGTTTGGAATTCTGAAACCTCATATATGATATAAAACATTTTATAGGTTTAATAGTACACGTTTATTTGTTATTTTCTTTATATACTGTATACATATTCTCATTTGAAATAGCACAAGGTTCAGGTTCATCTTGCTTTCCTTCATTAGTAACGAGCAATGTCTTTGACATAATCATCTACCTCTTGTCTTCAAGCATTGAACCAAAGTCTTTTCCATTCTGATTATCTGCTTCGAGTCGTAAATATGCTGGTATGTCCACCTTGCTATACACAATTCTCGGTTAGCATGACTAGCGGATGAAGTACTACACATGTCTTCTTCACACGTTAGTACAGATGACATACATCGTTATTCACCACATTTAAGACAATGAGTTTTCCGTACGCAGATCAACGTTTGTATATCATGTATTTTCATGCACGGTTCATTACTGTGCCATAACACACGTATCACGCGTCATCCGAATTTCAAAATAATCTCATCGTCTTGAGCAATCAGTTCTTTTAAAGTACTTATTAAGCCAGTAAGTCTTGAACATTGTCATTTACTTCTTTCCATGGAATTTGGTGTACCACATATGATAAAAGTCGTGGCTTGGTACGTCTTATAGCATTTTTGAAGAAGAGTCTTTTTATGTGTTGGCACAGTAACTCTCCGACCGACTATTTCTACAGTCGTCGACAATCAATATTTTTAAAGCAAGATGAGTGCAGCTGTTCTTTGCGTTTCGCTCAAGTATGTACAAAGTAGTTGTAAATACTACATTGGCAGCTACATTGGCAGATAGTGAATTTCCTCTTCTAAACTAGTCATTCACGGGAATGTTTTTTCTTCTTTTTGAATAGTATTGCAAGCGCCATTTGGAAATGTAGTCCTGAATTCACACACGAAATGTCGTAAAATAATTTGTATCTCTTACGTCTTTCAAAAGTAGTTAAAACTACTCTAAGTCTCGAACCTCTTTTCCCGTCGCACAAAATTCGGTCAAGCACTCAAATACAGTGGAGTTAAAGTCGTGGCATCCAAAGTCTTACAAGACGTAGACACTAGCTGTTCAATGTCTGACGATTCTGAAAACATTCACAATAACAAGTTTTATTATTGAATGCAGATACCAATGGTTGAAAGGTGTATGTAGAAGGGGAAACATTTATTCCGTGCGTTTCACTTGAATCTTGACTCTCTGTAGATGCATTCTTGAAGCTCAGGAGGTGAATAGACCATCCTCTCCACTTTTAAAGTATCCAACATGATGGTCATATTTTGGACCGACTAGAAGAACGCAGCGACAGCACGGAGACCGTCTGGAATGCTTACCAAGAGCTGTATCTTTACAGTCCCATTTGCGAAGTTTCACGCCATTATTAAAACTCTGTACTTGGTCTTCTTGTAGTAAGTGGACAAATCATTCTCGGGCTAAAGATTTGGGACTATACCCTTCTAGTTATTTAGGACATTTCTCTTTGAACGCCTTTAATAGGATTCCGAAATAGCAATAGCAAGCCACAGCTACGGGGAAAGGGTAATGTTTGTTAGGTAATTCTAGAGGAAGCTGTTTTGATATTGGGGCTGGTTTGTGAGTGCATTGATGACATCCACTATTATCCATATGCACACTAACGGCATAATCTTCACTAGTAGAGCGGCAAGGTCTCGCACTCAGTTATATTAGGCGATCTGATATACCTTTTCAAGGGTCGACCGACGACTTCATGATTAGACGTAAGTGCAATTTTGCGAGTGTCGCGAAAGTCTTAATCTTGACGTGACTTCAGACTTCTTTTAGAACTTCAGAGTTGACCATTTGACTAGAACGATATGTAAGATTCAGCCCTTTCACTCTACATTTGGTATGAACTTATTCTTTTTTGTCTCGGTACTGGTAGCCGTAATATTTAGGTCAACCACTGGAAAACTTCAAAGTAGAGTCATAGAGATGTTAATAGGGCCAAGTTCCTGAACGTTCGTCTTTGATGTGTGGATGACAGTGCCTAGGGCAATCGATTTCCATGCAACTATCTGTTTCAAAGTAAACGATCTGATTTCCTGAAAGCTCCAAAATATAATACAATTTTAAACGGGCAGAGCCTCTCACGTAAATAACGACGATGATATAAACCAAACTCGAAGGGTGGTGTAAACTCTGCGAGATCTTCGTAATTCACCAGGGTTAAATCTTCGCGTATGCTTTTCACGTATTTAATAACATTGTCGCTATCGTTAATCAGTTGAAATTACCGACTTGGATCTACCAAGTATTCTGTCTCTGGTAATATCGGACTTTGGTCCAATTTTCTGCGCAAACAAGTCCGCATGACTTTAGCGAACAATCGCTTTCTTTCGTTGTGTTCGACGTGTTCCAAGGTGAAGCATTCTAAGGATGCGCAACTCTCCTTTAATTCGTCTTTGTCTTTTGGAGTGTGACACTAACATGGATTGTCGCTACCTTCTGGGTTTAGTTTCAGAAATTTGTCGACATAGTCTGAAAAAAAATCCATAGACTCAAGCCGTTGTCCTGTTGGCATTATTCTTTTGTAAAAAAAAAAGTTCCACCAATTTGTTTACTTTCATCAAGTGGTATCCATGATCGAGAACATGAAACAATTCAACACGCACCCACATTCCTGTTAATGTTCGTTCTGGATCATCGTGACAACATGGCTAGTCTTGATTACACGTTTCAACACACTACATAAAGGAAACATCAACAATAGTTGTCTGTGGCAATGATCGGGTAATACAGGATGGCAAAGCTTCGTCGGTGGTAAAACTCTTCATTTTGATCAAACCTCCGTATGGGCAAATATGTTCCACATTGATATGTTCTGTCAACTTATAGGATGACTGGAGGGGAATTTAACATATTTACACGCCAAATGACACAAGGAACACACTCTGATGTATTTGAGCTGCTCTCCTTGAGATTCGTCTCCTTCGTAAAACAAGTGTGTGGCACTGATTTGTTTACAAAACATATTGCTGTGTGAATCTAAAGAATCGATGTCCACCATATCGTTGTCTTCGACAACGCGATTAAATTATCAATCTGTTTTCAATAGAAATCGTAAACCCACCTTTGTATCACTTAGTATCCTTCAGTTTCCAGACTCTGACATCATTTATGTGTTGGCAGTACCATGTTTTATGGTGAACTCTGAGAAAGGATGTTTCAGGTCTCGTTGATGAAAAAAGATAGGGCGTCTATGAAATAAACACTACTTAGATTCGTACACAATCTCTGGGTTTTCTAAATTCCCAGCTAACCATGGAAAAGGATCCAATTTTCTTTTCTCAGCCTTTTCTATCACAACCGTGACTGTATATATCGCCGATAGCAGATTGGTCTCATTCAGGTTGTATGATAACTTATTTTTTTCATGCATGAATTTTTTTTTGTTCTACTAATCCGCACACTTTAGCAATGGTTGAAGGTTCTTTTAACGGTCCAATACTTCCGAGATCCAGAAATAAATTTTTCCAAAACAGCGTTGAAAATGTCCACATCGGATTGACAATATTTCTACATTTAATCTGGAAAATGAAAAGGGTGTTATGGGTTTTTTGTGCCATGCGTAGAAAACTTCTCATTATTATGTTCTCATATTGTGGCCGACACAGTAATAAAGCTCAGGCGAATGCACGATCACGAAATGTTCATTCGTTTTCGTATTGGACAAATGGAATGTAACCCTTCTACTCAAAGAATTATTTGTCGAGGTACGTTTATCATTTTGATGCAAAAGGAGTTTGGCTCCATTCACGGTCACTGTCTGGAAAATCCATTCTTTGTTCTGAACAAAATTTGTAAAGATAATGTCCTTCGTATCCCGAGAAACTGAGCCATCACTGTATGGTATGCATAACAGTTCTTGTAGCGATGACCTCATGTCATCTTATAAATCTTTAGCGTAAACTTCTGCTATCACATCTCTGCGTATGAGGCGACACAGAGTGTCATCATCTTGTGGAGACTGATTTCTCGCAATTTTCTGCAAATGTCGAAGTTATATGTATCTTTGTCCTGATTTTAGTTTTTTGTAAGGGTAAGATAATACACAAACACACACATTTATAATGGATAGATTTTAGTTGTGTTTGATTTGGCAGTCATTGAATGGTATCAGTTTGCAAGAGAATATGGCGGCCCTGAAACGCGCCGTTTCGATCTTTAAAATAATAATAATTAAAAAAAACTTTAGGACTTTTCAGCCTCAAACGCAACCGTCTTCCTATTGAAACGCTATATCCTATTCATGCTTCTGCTATGTTAGTGGTAGTGGTGATTGTTGATGATGATATTGGCGTATCAGCTGTGATGGTGATCGTTGATGATGATACTGGCGTATCAGCTGTGATGGTGATCGTTGATGATGATACTGGCGTATCACTGTGATGGTGATCTTTGATGTAGTCAAAGAGGTTTTAGAGGTCATGGATCTGCCAGCGAAGTTTAATGCATTTCTCGCAGATCTAAAAAGATAGATCTTAGCCGAAAATTCATGGAACAAGCTGATCGTTTTGTTTTCACCTCTTCCTTGGTCTCACAGTTCAATGATGTCTTCTTTTTGCTTTTTTGCCTCATGTTGTTGTTGTTGTTGGACATATACTTATTTATGTATGTCTAGCATTGTAATAATCTCTCTGACTATTCTTTACGCTTTTGATGTCAAAATCATCAGAGACTGACAATGATTTAGAAGGACTTAATCTTGTTACTACAGGTACTACTTTCTTAGGACGAAGATAAGAAATCATACAAAACCGAGTCGTTATATTCAGGAAGAATATTTGCAACCCCAGCAGTAGTAGTATAATAGGTATCGTATCGTATCGTATCGTATAGAGGTATCCGGTTTTAGACTAAATATAGAACTGCCTAAACACACAATGCCATCTGTGCTCAAGAAAATCCGACAAAATTTGGACAAACGTTGAATCGACTACTACCAATCAAACCATGGTGTTTCATTCGGAGTATCCATGTATGTCAGGGCAACTTGGGCGATCACACGCCTGAGCCGATCGCTGCCATCTCAGATCCATCCGAATGGTTTACAGTCTCGGACTCGGCCAATGTGGTTATGTGAGAAATCTTCCCGTGAGTCGGTGGTTCTTACACGGATTTTCCCCGGGTTCATCCTCTACCAGTAATACTGGAGCCATGTATAGTCTATATTGCGATTAGAAATAGCGTTAAATCTAAAACAACAACAAAAATAACAGCGATCGCACGCGTCACAAACACATCTGTTTGAAAAAGAAAAGTATATGTAGAAAGGCAAAGGTGCCTCAAACGAGCATTTGTCTATGCACCAGCTGTAGTGAGAAACTTGTGTGTGTGTGTGTGTGATTTTTTTCTCATTTCCCACTCTACCTGCTTCACCTGCTTTGGCATCAGGATTAACTCAGCAGAATCAGGGGAAAGGACACGCTTTTACGGCCAAAAATCGTAAGGTATTTTTACAGATGCAGATGTATACTTTACATTATTCTCTGCTAAATAAACAGCCTCATCTTCGCAAGGCTAACCCAATATGTGAGATACCTGCTTATATAAAAAATTAATCTCTTCGCAAGGCTAACCCAATATGTGAGGTACCTTCTTATATAACAAATTAATCTCTTCGCAAGGCTAATCCAATATGTGAGGTCCCTTCTTACATAAAACGTAATCAAAATTATACAATTCAAGTTGTCAAAAGCACTCTCGTGATCTTCAAAATCACCGGGCAATCTTACCAATCATGCCAAGCGCGTACAAGCCAAGAAGAGCCGCTATGAATCTTCTTTCGAATAAGCGTCTGGGAATCGTATCAGCGTTTCAGCACGTGGACGAAACGGCGCTACTGTTCGGATTTACTAAGTGGCTACCAAAGATAAAAAATAGCGAAGATGAGGTGGAAATTGAGCTTTTCGAAATGGAAAATACACTGACGATTTCGTGCGCTGAATAGGAACCGCGGTCCTTGCCACCACAAACAGGTAACTGATTTTCAATCACTGAAAATAACTGTTTGCTAGCGTATATCAATATTTCCGATATCTCCCAACACTGTAGCTCCCCAGCCAGAAATCCATTATGCGGGCTTGAGAAGTGAAGCATTCACGTGCACTCACGTGGCCTACAATTACAGAAATACACGATTCTAAACAATTCTCAGTGCAAAACCTTATTTGGAATCTAGAAAACTTGAACTTGTCAGCCGGTTTTAAATCAGCATTATTAAATTAGTCGGTGTTTTGGATAGTAGAGGTGGGGTGTTGAACCGTATAATGTAAAGTACGGTATAGTAGATGGCTATGTATAGATCACTGCAAGTGGCATGTTGGAAAGTAGATAACTAGGTGTTGGATAGTAGATAACTTGTTATTGGATGGTAGATGACTATGTATTGGATAGTAGATAATTAGGTATTGCACAGTAGATAACTATATGTTAAATATTAGTTGACTAAGTATTTGCTACGACATTTCCCGTTTGTCCTCTTATCTCACTACCACGTTGAATTCCCGTTAGTCCCAATATCACCCCACAATGTTTAAGTTCCGTTTGTCCATATAACGACCCGTGTTAAAAAAGTCTCATTTGATTTTCTTGTAAGATGCCCTCTTCCTCGGATACCTTCAAAATCATCCAGGATATTCATACGAAATGGGATTTTCTCATGACCTGAATAGTCTGTGATAGAAGAAGATAATGATATAGAAGATAAAGTAGAACATGATGATGACGATTATGAAGCATAGAAAGATTAGTCACGCTAATCTTGACAAAGGTCATTACTGTTGGCTTTAGGGAGATATTGGGTACTGACCATACTAGCACTAATGCTCTTAGCAACGCTTACTGTTACAATGACGACTTAGTAATGGTACTTATAAAGGCAATATTAATTTACTAATACCAAAACCAATCTATTCATCATCGAGATAATAGTATATTTATCGAATATATAGATGGATTGTTTTCTTCAAGTTTAAATTACGTGACAGTTTGAAAATAAATGTAAAGTCTCGAAAGTCTCTATCAAGCTTTTAAAGAGGAACGAGAAATGTATACGAGTATATTCTAAATACAATATAGATGTCAGATGTAACCAATACATATAATACAAAGCTCTGTTATCGTATGCATAGTAAGGTGGCGCTCTACAGTTCGTATTTTGCATAGGTTGGGATTTTAAAGAAAAAGAATTTCCCCTGCTTTCCTCACTGGTTATACTGGCTATTTAAAAAAGACCTTGTATATCTTAGGTATAATGCAAAGAACCTATAATTCCCTTTATTTTGGTGTATGATTGATGGGTGTACTATGGGTTATAGAGTATACAGATTGGCCTTACTTCAGATGTGCACCTTTCAAAAAAGTGCTAGCTCTACTTGGTCATTTCCACTTCCTGAACTTCAGAGGCAAATTGTATAAAAAGAGCCGATAACTTTTTTTTACATTTTATATATTTGGTAATTCATTCATTGCACTTTCAGAAGCTGGTATTGTCTAGTCTGGCCAAATTCATTTCCCCTATTTAATAGCTGCTATGTACAGTGTACTTTAGACTAATTCAGGCTGATTTTTAACACAAGGGAGCAGTCATTTTAGTTAGCAGTGTGCTTAAATCATGTAAAATTTCCAAAAGTACAATATCCAAAAGAAATATCATCCAAATTACATTAATGTAGCATAGAGGTATGCCAACATTCTCTCCATTGTGCATGTTTTAAATGCGAACTACTTCACCTTACATACGTCACTCTCTCAAAAGTACATATTATCTGGTGAGCGCCCCCAACAGCTTTACATAACTTAATTCGTTTCGTTAGTTTTAAATGTCAAAAGAGACTATCACCCCCAGAAAAGAAAGTTTTCGCGAATTAGCCTAATGTTTTTTGCTTTTCTAAAACAGATGAAGACATTTTGATATGTGTTTTGACATAAAGAATGTTATATAGATAACACATGTAAATAATACATAGTAAATGAGCCATTATTACCTTATTACATTATTACATTATATATTGCAAGAATTAGACGAAAAAACAACAATGAAACGAAATTATGCATGGCAATATTTTCATTTCTGAAACCGCCACAATTTGTGTTACATAAATTCAGCATGAATAAGCAAATTTCCTGGTTTTGCGATCATAAATCAATCACTGATAACATCATGCCAGTCAATTATTTTTCATTTTTGTATGGGCCTGAGACAGACAAAATGATTTAAATTGCTCAACTGTTTAGCTGTGAAATCGGTCCAAAAGTTTTCTTTTTATTAGAAAATACTGCACATTACAGCTGATTATTTGTTGTTCATTTCCAATATTAACAATAAAAAATAAGTTACGATCACCTCGGCTGACGAAGTACAATGGGGAGTGGAATATAAAAAGTGACCTTGAAGCTATGTCTTCTGCTATTTAGCCAGTTACATTCAAAATAAGCAGCAGGATAATGTTTGAGAATGTTAAGCTCTCAATAGCCCTTGTGTGAGGAAATCAGTTTTCTTCTGCTCATGTCATATTAATTAATTAATTAATTAATTAATTAATTAATTAATTAATTATTTAGGTGAATTTTCTCTACATCGACAATTTTGTAAATATTTCAGTGTTGTTTATAAAACAAATCCATTATTGTAAATATATCTATAATTATTTTACATCATACACGTCCTCTTTACAAGGAGTCCATCCTTGGAAAGGATCACAGATATGTAATTGTTAAATAAGATTCCTGAATGGATTTTATTTTAAACGTGTTTCTAATTTGATTCAGATGTACAGAGATCACATAGATTTTTTGGATAACCAGATTTAAGGACAACGCCGAACCGCTTCCGGACAGGACAGGTTAGTTGTGCAGTCAACCTTGTCCGATGACAAAGTTCCCATATGGACTGCAGGCTCTGCATCTTGCTGATGATGACGCTGTTAAACGGCTGAGCACGCACTGCACACGATATTATAATATATTTACTTGTTGTATTTCATAATAGATATTCGAACTCTTAAGTCACGCTCGCATATCACTCTGACATACTTGAATATGATAGGCTAGCATCAATTACGCACAAATAGTATTACTATTTTGTTGGCAAAAGCCCGCTTTAAGGTTTTTAACCCAGTAGCTTTGTTTAGTTTTGTTAGGCAATGGAAATACGCTGTCTTGCCAAAGGAGACAACATGTCAGCCAAACCGGCCTGGCCTGGGACTCAAACTCAGTTCCTTTGCATAGCAGTCCAGCAGGCTATCAGCGAATTAAATTTCTCTGTCTTTATCGATATAAGCATTTACAGTTTTATTACGTTTATAAAAATAGGAATAAGAACGTGTCTCATAATGCACAATGTCGTCCTTATGTCATGTCATAAACATTATTGGACGTACAGCGACGTGGCTCTTAGCAAAGCAACAAACCAACTTCAGCAAGTAATTTAGGGACCATACCGTTATGTATGAAGTAGAATCTCAAACTAGCGCTGTTACTGCACGAAATTTGTAAAACTTACCGAATGATAAAATATGCGACTCGCTGCCAGAATCTTGTTATATTGTTCTACTCGTATTATAAACTTTCAATAAGATGGACATTAGTGTACGACCATATATAAAGATTTATATTAGGTTAATATGTTAGAAATGATTTAAAGTAATGCTCTTAATCATTTTATTTGAATCAGTTTTTAAAAAAAATAATTATATAATTTTTTCGCTTTTTTATTGCAGCCTATATACATTTGTAGATGTACATTTATATACCTTAACTCCATGGAAGATGCCTGGTTTGGCTTATTGTGGCAAAGTTAGTTATTTACCGTTGAGTCAATTGGAGTAAAGTGCCTTGCCCAGGGCCGATTAAAGGCTGAGCAAAGGAGGAGCAACGCGGTGAAATTATATTTTTAAATGGAGGTTGGAGCAAGGATGTAACCGGCTTTTTTAATTGCTCCGCGGCCTTCCTATCACCTAAATCTGCCTTGACCTTGCCAAAAACAATCAATGATAACCAACCGATCATAATGATATGGTCGGATTCGAACTCACACCATTTTGGTCTCTAAGATAATCACTGAGCCATAGTAGATCAGGTGTCCATTATTAGCCTCTACTGACATGCTGGAGGGAGCAACAGGTCAATTCTACTTGCCCGAACCAGCTGGATGATTTTGATAAATGCGGACCAGTCAAAACAATATAAATATTCACCACCACTGCCATGTCTACTACTACTACCGCTGACAGACTCACTATTACTGCCGCTGCAAATACTAATACTACTACTACTACTAATATTATGAAAAGCTGGGATAAGACTTGTACATTTAAATTCCCCTGTATAATCTGTGATTTCTGTTGCTTCAAGCTTGTGTTCACATACAAATACAACACACGTTTAACGTTTAGAAACAATCCCTTCGCTAACATCTGATTGTACGTTTGCGTAACTTATTTAATATGCATAGACTCCAGTGTTGTCTGATTTTCAAGCAATGCGATTAGGTTGCAGGACAACTCTCTCTCTCTCTCTCTCTCTCTCTCTCGTGAATAGCGATATATAGGTGGTAAGATTTTACATGTATTTTTATACATTTACACATGCTGTCTCTCAGATATATATATATATATATATATATATATATATATATATATATATATATATATATATATATATATATATATATATATATATATATATATATATATATATATATATATATATATATATATATATGGTGTCGAGTATCAGATTGAAATATGGCGCCAGACTCTCCCAGCCACGATAGGTGTGAATGTGAGCAGTGATGAAGATAACTGAAATAACAGCTATAATTTATTGATTTTCCTTTGAAGAAAATCCTTTGATCATGTAATCGTTATCGCTAGGGTAAGGTTATTAGTCCAGGTCCATTTGTCGAAAAACTAGGGACCGTATGAATTTAATGTGAAAGCAATCAAATACCGAACTATATCATGTGATGTGTGCTGGAAAACTGTATGTGTTTTGCAATAACACCATTTTCTTCACTCTCCTTCAAATTACGCTCTAACGATCAAGCGACAATTTCAATTGTATAGCTTGGTTTCTCGTGATCAGTTATACATACAAGAACGGAATATAATTTATGTACTCTACATGAAAAGCACCTCTATTCTAAGACAAATGTAAGCAAATCATTGTGACCTACTTTTTATATTCCATTTAATAGTGTCATGATTCAATGGCAGCGTCCATGTTCCTGTCATCGATGAAGCTCATTTCACTCCATTCTGCAGTTTTGATAAACTATCGCTCTGATGGAAAACTACCAATCTGTTCTGTGTAAAAGGCAGTCGTCTTGAGCCCTAGCTTGGGTGAACATTAAAAATTGATTGGGAATCTATTTTGTGTTTGATATTATTGTTTGCAACTTTTATGCCCCGTAACACATGTCTTTTGTTACATTCCAGTGGCATTCTTCCAGTTGACATTAAGTTTATTTTCAGAAGACTCGCTCATTTTATATTTATACTGTGAAAATAAGGAAAATATGAATTAAGTGGTAGAAAAATAAGAATTCAGCTCAAGTGTGAAACACATGTCACAGTGACCTATTCTTTTTATAATGTGTATTTCTACCTGAGACGAATGTTGCTGTAGCAATTCAAAACAGTGCATGCACCGGTCAGTGGAAAATAGACCCTGTCACAGACTCACAGACACATGGCATGATAATCAGAACATGAACAGTAAGCCACGATGACCTGGTTTAAGTAGTTGTGCTTCTAATTTAGGACACAAGGATAAGTTCCATTGTTTAACAGATAACAGATCATTAGAAACAAAGTTCATACAAACTACAAGTCAGTAAGCCAGTTTTATAGATGCAGTCATATTTCTATGCCAGATGCTTAGACGTATTGATCAATTATAATCGGTCAATTAATTTACGTGATTTGACTAGACTGAAATGGTCAAAAGTAATTAACCGCAACAGTATGCCGAGAATAATGTTGCAAAATGAGCGTGGTTGAAAATGACGTCATGGTAACCAAAATTCTAAAAATTAAACCAATTCTAAAACTATGCAATTTATCCTATACACCTAGTGTTACATATTCCATTTTGTTTTTGCTCTCTTCGTTCAAACTGATTTTATTATAAGAACGCAGACAGATTTTCTTTGACCAGATTATATAATTCAAAATGATTCATGTTTGATGATGATAACACAGATTTTAAAAATCATTTTATGTCTCGAAAGCTTTGGATGAATCAAGATAATGTAATAAGCTATACCATAATAATATTAGATACTTCTGTCATTTCTATTTGCATTTATCATTTCCAGATTTATGAAGGATATTTCATGTGCTGGGAATAGATGGTTAGTCTAATGGGCGACGGAAGCAGGGCGTCTGAAGAACAAAACAGAAATCGTTCTGACGACCCTCAGTTCATCGCTTCAGTCAGTCTTTATGACAAAAATCTCTGAGCAGTTAAACATAGCACAATCTAATGGAAATAAGCATAACACTTCAAAGGGCATGCTATCTCAAAATATTGTTGTCATATGTATTTCTCTTTTCAACTCACTGATTACCCTATTGGAACGTATTTTGAGATTCGGCTTTTAGATAAAGCTGTATACCTACGAGTATTTATTGATCATGAACCGGAACGATGGCCACACGGCGAGAGAGGAAAAAGAAATTTTGATATCTCATGATCTTAATGGCGAAAATAAAAGTTATATCGTTTGAGTTTTATAGGATTTGTAATGAGATGTTCATATGACGATGTAATTTAAAGATTGTAGTTCAGTTTCCTTTGACAGATAAAGATGTCATTTGCGATCAACTAAAGCTTTGAGACGACGATATTACTGTATAACAATGCTTAGCCAGTCAGTGACAAATCGGCCACAAATGAGTCAGTGCTTTTATTCTTTTAAGACGGTCCACCCATATGAAACATATGCTGACCAGGTAGGGATGTCGTGAGAGATAAATAGTAGGATTCTTTGCAAAACATTATGTTGGTATTAAATAAGCACCGTGTTAATGGACTTGTTGTCGTGTGAGTGGCCAATTTGTTATCTGTATTTTATGGTTTAAAAAGTCCTACGTTGCTGATGCAAGCTCTATGGTCATGAATTGTCACTCCCTCGTTTGAAAACATGTGGCAGTCTTATAAGAACACGAATGCGCATGCTAAAGGTGACACCCATTAGGTCTGTTGTTATCTATCCGTCGAAAACATTAGATTTAAAAAAAAATCTTATCTTAACAAATAACTGTAACCTTGTGATGCACGTGAATGTAAATGGCCGCCGTTATTGTATGTATCCTATGTTTAACCTTTGCTATAATGTGTCTGTTGTACAAAATGGTAATATCTTGATTGAAATTATAAGAACATTCTTATCAACTGTTTATATTATCAGCCTTTTAATTTAATAATGTCTTGACGAATGCCAGGAAAAAAATTCAGTTTTATGGCAGGATTGAGACCCATTGGTTTTAATATTGCCTCATATGTTCACTAGAGGAAAAAAAAAACATATTTGAAAATTCACAAACTGTATTAGATTTTGTAGATGTCTGAATATATCTCCTACTATTGAATCCTAATAATTTATAGTTGTAACGTGTGTTTACTTTGAAATTAATGCTAGGAGTTATTAAAATTTTTGAACTGTGTTTTAGACACTAGTGTCTATACTTTCTACTGTATCGTTATTAGGAATCATTTCCTTTCTGACTTTGTTCCAAACTCCATATGAAATTAAATGTTGTTTTTTGCATTCCTAGTATTAACAGAATATGTTGCTTTTGAGATCATTTTGAAAATATTGTAATAGCCAATCAAATCGATTCTCTGTAATTTCCAATCTATGTTATCAACTGGATTTATATTTCTCTCGCAGGATGCCCTTCTATGATGTTAAAACGAAATAAGACAAGGCAAGACAAAACAAAAAAGAAAAGTAAAAACAAGTCAAGACAAGGCAAGACCAGACAAAATCAGAAAAGACGAGACGAGACGAGACAAGATAAGACAAGTTAAGACAAGATTTATTTATTGTCACGTAATCTTCGTTCATTGCTGTCTATAATTCATTTAAATTATCAGTTGGAAGAAATTTCCTCATCAGATATGCCACTCCTAGCATGATAATTACTTTGATATTTTTTGCTGACCTAGTACTTACAACAATGTCTTGTTTGTGTTTTCATTTTGTTTTTGAGCCCATTTTTGTTTAAAAACAATGTTTTCATTGCATGTTCCATTTGATATGACAATCTTTAGGTCCTGGATGTATTTTTCTTGTTCATTGCTACAATCTTCTTTGTTTCTGCCACTGTTTATCTTCTACATAACCCAGGTCTGTTCTAAGTCGTTTCTAATTGCGATCAAAATCCCAAACGTTTGAAGAGTGGGGAAATCAATATTTCCTTCTGTAAAGGTTTGCACGATATGATAACTTAAGTACAACGAATAACGTACACTCAGAAAACTGTCATGGAGCAGACAACAAATCATAAAGAAAGACAAGTGTATACAAATAATATAAGAAAGCATAACCGTCATTGCATGGTATCTTTGACAGTATAATAATTCAATTTTTCTGATTTGATTGGAAAAAGGCTATTTCTTTATTACTTAATCTCATTTTCCATTAGATTGTTCTTTGCAACTGTAATAAAACGTTCACTTTGGTGAGACGATAAAAAAAAGCAAACAGGGACCCTGGAAAGGTCAAACAAAATTATAATTATAAAAAAAAACAGTTAATCAATTCTAAAACGTAAAGTACACTAGCTCCACCATATACATAATTATAAACCCTAATATGTTTCCCATGAGCTATAGTTTTAAAATCTTGAGCTGTTTTTTCCTTCTTCTCCTTTCGTCCTGATTAATAGATCACCATTTTCGTTCTTCTGTGCTCAGTTACTTCGGAATCTATTATTGGTTGAATTGCTACGTGTTGTGTATCATATGCTAAATACCGTTATTTACCACGTATTTATTTACAGCATGTTTTATCCTTAGAGTAAATGAATCTGTTGACGTTTTAAGATTGTTATTAAAACCTGTTATATTCAGTCTTTAACACTGAATTTACCGGATTATTTTTTCTCCAGTGTCCAACTGTTCCGGTGCTTCTGGTGCTGTCATTATCATCGTAGGCATTAACAAAATAGTTTGTGTATGATCTTCAAAGCCTTAATGTATATTATTGTTTGTTTGTCAATTTTTCGGTGTAAATGTCAATCAAATAATATATATGTATATATATATATATATATATATATATATATATATATATATATATATATATATATATATATATATATATATATATATATATATATATATATATATATATATATATATATATATATATATATATATATATATTGTACGATAATGATGGCACAAAAATAATAAATGAAAAATTCTATGCAATACCAGACACTCGCACACACCCTACACACGTTCACAAAAGAATGAAATCTCTCTCTCATACCTACCAACCAAAAGTACCTTTATAAAGTTAAGCACCATTGACCTTGTCCCATTCATATTTCTTCCCCATTTAGTCTTTTGAATGTATTTCTTGCGTTCTCAAAACGCTGTAAATCGAAGTTTCAGAGTTGACTTTAAAGAAATATTTTCAAATTAACTATATTTTATGTGTAAATTATTGTAATTAGGATCAATATTAAGGGAAGAAAATCACCGAATCTCGTTTTGAATCGCGGTTTTTCCCTGGGGTTATAATTTGTATGGAATAAAGCATGACAGGCCTGCTTGAATAGGAACAATAATGTTGCCGCTACCATTGAATTTCTCTCAGATCGAGCTATTGCAAAAAGTTAATGATTAATCTTCACAAATTGAGTGTAACAAAAATAGAATAAAATGAAATCAGATGATTTCGATTGTACAAGCTATATAATTCCAGGCGTACAAAAAGTGCTAGTATTATTCCCCTATTCTCCAACTTCCCATTAAAAAAATGTTTTCCTTTGTTATGTATTTCTATATAGTACCATTTTCTTTCCTTCATTGATCTTTAACCGTTTAGTTTTTCATTTAAATTTAATAGATCAAACAAATTTAACCCAAATAAATTAGTAGTTATTCTGGTCACATCGAGAGTGTCGTGTTGGAATGAAAAAGTAGCAAACCATGTGTAGATATCACTGTATAAATACATGTTAATACTAATACCCAAGGTAAATTAATGGGGGCTCAGTGGTTAATGGTACTGGTTTGACTCCGACCATCCGATCAGTCCTGATCAGCTACTGTGTTGTGCCTTTGGGTACGATATAATCGTTATCGAGCTCATGTTCTGTAAAACACCAACACGAATCCTCGTCTATTTAAGTTCAATTAAAATGTACTTAAACCTTCATGCTTATGATGCCAAAAACTCTATTATCGAGCAAATTGCCCATGCCCAGTGATACTACAACAGCCACCCTCGACTGGTTTGCGTGGAATTTGAAACAGCGACGTTGGGCTTGCGTGTCCGGCATGCAAATAACTAAGCCACAGCAATTGCCTCTAAAGTCTTGTACTTACAGAAAGGTGCACTAGTCTTTATAAACAGGCTGTTTTTTAGGATATTGAATAAACACGTGTTATTTCTGAGGAATAAAATAGCTATCAGCTGCTTGGCATGCAAATTCGTGAAATTACATCGATTCTGAACTGTGTTTTGATTGATGCACAAACGAGAATTCACTTCGGATACTGTGAAGCAGACGAAATGTGTGTGCATCATTTTTTTCTTCCTTCTATTGCTCTTAGTGAATACGATCCATTAGGGGATAGAACACATCTTATTTCTCTACTTGGAAAAAGTTATCTCTGCGAGAATGTAACAGCGTTTACATTTTTTTTCAGCAATACGCTCACGATTTATAAAACTCTCTAATAACGAGAACAACACCGGTCTAGCCCGAATTACACAATTAAGTCGAGTTTGGTCTACTCGCAGCTTTTAAAAAATCTGTTATATGCAATGAATGCAAATTAATAAATTGTTCGTATGAACACTATATAAGTATGATTTACCATAGACTGATGCTTGATTTGTATATAAGGCTGAAGTATATATAGAAACAAATGCGTGTTTGCGCTTATTAACTTATTTACATTCAGTGACAGCCAGAATTTATGGAGGGCTTTCCTTTTAAGTGTTCTGCATTTCAAGTTTGGTTAGCTTTCACACGGGTTTTGCTTTCAATAATGTTTGAATACTGTCATTTTTCAATTCGAAAAGAGTCATAAGAACGGGACGTTTGTTTATCTCAGCGAGCTATTTCGCTTTGCATGTACAATCAAAACTTTGGATTGACCCTGTAAAATAACATAAATATTTATCATGGAGATTGCGAGGGAGATTTGAAACAACAATAAATCTACTAAATTATGTCATTTCATTTTAGTTAGTGGGTGGATTTGACAGAATTTATTCTTTACTATATTTCTGTAGGGTATCTAAAAGTACTATTTTAGTTCTTAAATTCTCCATGTAACTTCATCAGAAACCTTTCATAAAAATGAAACAACCCCGATTTCTTCGACTTGAGTCATACGACTACACTGCAGCAAGAACTGATATGGTTGAAATTTTATAAACGAATGTTTGACAAATTCATTTTACCTGAAAATTAACTAAGTAGAACATAATCTCATATCACACAGAACAAAATGCAAAACAATTTTTACTGTTAGAACTAAGTGAATGGTAAGTTTTATATGAAAGACTGTGTCTCGTTTACTATTTAAAGTTTCTGAACGTAAATAGTGTTGCCTTAAGACGCAAACAAGACCTTGCCCAACAATGCAACAGTCAAGGAAAGAGTCCCGACGTCTCAAAAAGTCTTATCCGTCGTTAGACTGGTTTTCTTTTCAGAAGGCTTTACAGATTCTCTAAACCATGGAACCAAAAGGCACAAACCAAACAGAACTTTACAATAGTAATATATGAACGAGTTTCAATTCAACATAATTTAAAATACCCATGCCTCCTGGATGTTAACCATACTAAGCCAGATTTTATCATAATCTAAGGTTTACAGGACTTTGTTGGACAGGTTTCAAAACTTTGTGATATGGTGCAACTGCTTGCAAATTATCTGTAAATGAATAAGCACGTTTCTTTTTCTTACCCATATACATTCTTGGACTGATAACATCTTTATATCCGCAAATATCAACTTGCGTCAAATAATTCTTGAGCAATATCTTATAAATTCCTCAATCCCACATTTTGTGAAAGTGGAGAAACCTTGTCCGTATGTAAGGATAGAGAAGATAGTACACATTATGACATTTCTCTTTTTGCTGAATTATGATACATATTATTGATATAATCAACATGTTTGCTAAAGCAAGACTGTTTTCGATGTGACTTAATCTTAGGCTGTAAATTTCAACAATTTTATCTTTTCTATGATCGGGTAGTTATAGGTTATTCCGGAACAAAGATTACGGCAATGCGTTGACACTTTTTTATCTTTAAAAAAAAAGCAGTTGTCTTCAACATTCAAATAGTCAACAGATGTCCACTTTTTGCATTTAGAATTTTTGGAAGCAAAGTCAGAGAATATGTATATATATATATTGGGAAAGAAAGAGTACAATCATACAGGTTAGAGAACTTTTAAAACTTAGAATTACTCTACTGAGATTCTAATCGGGCCCGCTGGTTACGGTACCCGATCGCCCGTTACTGGGCTGGAAATAAATGTCTTCTTGCCTCGATATTGTTCACGTATCTGCGTATTTTTACCTCGTTGAGTTCAAAGGATTGAAGGGTTCTTTAGTCTCTCTCTGTGAATCGTATGTCTGCGATACCTGTTTAGGAACAAATCCTCAAAGTTTTAAACTAGTCAATTATAGGCGGTGCTCTCATATGATTAGACTTACTTGGGATCAACGGGGAATTAGGGCTAGGAGGAAGAGTTTTATTTTAATATTTGTCTTTTCTTTGCAATAACATACTCCAATATAGTCAATAATGTCAGTAAATTCACACCAATACAAAGAAGAGAAATAATGTAAATAATTAGCGAGTTGGCTTTGGTCAATTTGGACCAATGCAGAGTCCCTAGACAGTAGTCCATATTGCTGGAAGGCTTTATTCTACTTCAGTACAGGATAAACACGATGAAGAAAGTAATATATATGTAGCAATAAAAATAATATGCATAATAATGCACTTACATTCGCACACCTTCCCGTCTGTTTGTACCCACCCCACCGATTGGAGAACCTAAAAGCATCAAGTATAAAATAAATTCCCAAAAACTTAAACATTTCGTTCTTCCGTTTTTTAAATTTCTAACCTGATTATTTCCAGGGGATCCCTAACACTGTCCACTTGTTCTATTTTCAAGGCAAACGGAAGCTCTCGATATAGGCAAGCCTACATACAAGTTACAATCCTTTTCTAGGTCCCATGTCAGTCCATTGCAGTCAAAACTGTGTCGTCTGCATCTATTAGCAATGTCTAGTTTTAATATTTCTATTAAAAAAATGATGGATTAAAAGATGAAGGAAGTATTGTACATATTTGCTCAAAAAGATGTAGCTCCAAAAGTTGCTAATTTATGAAAATAAAATAAAAAGTTAAACGATGGCACATATTGCTTGAAGTCAAAGACCCGCCTATAAAAATATGGCGACTTTTGTTTTACTAAAGAAACTCTTGTTTGAATGGAAACACCAACACGTTTTCAGGGTTTGGGACCCTCATGCGACAATCAGGTGAACACGGGTGAATGAAATGATTAAGTTTGGTGCATTTTATGTCACTGATGTGTTTTGCTTGTAAAATCGGTATAGGGATACATACGAACGGGAAGGTCAAGGCGAACGTATTTCTACATATTATTTTGCATTTGACTGACCTAGAAGATGACTTGAATCATAATGGTGTTGACGAGATTATCATAAGTATGAAATATTAATACATGTATAATACAGGTAAGTGAGATTGCAATATTTTCAACTTAGAAATTGGTGTGAAACAATGATTTAGCACTTTAAAATAGTACCATAATAGACTGATATAGAGGAAAGGCGGGGGAATAATTCGAAATTGTTGAATTATTCATTGATCAGAAGATTGAGTTTCTGATTTAGGTTTTACATCTTATGACTTTTCCTCTAAAGTTCAAAAATCACTGATCAAGCCGAGAAAACAGTTTATGTGTTAAATAATAGCTTTTACAAAATTCATAGATGTTGATATAAGACATATTTAGGATTTATTTCACGAACTTGTAAATTCTATATTAAATTACGGGGCAGAAGTATGTGGATTTGCAAATCTAAGTGTATTGACAAGGTACAATTACAGCTCATTATTGTCAGAATATCATGTAGTACCGGTAACTTGAGGATTTAAATTTATGATTTCGAGGCTTCTACACCACGTATTGTTTTCTTTATGGACTGTTCATTCGCAGCGCGTACAAAGTTGCGCCCAAAGGGATTTTAAAATTTCTTATCCCGCACGGGTTCGTAACTTAACCCTAACGAAACCCATCACTTATGCGCACACTCAGTGACCATACGAATCTGTGCCGGCTATTCCTTGAAGGCCCTAACGCCTTTGTTCCGTATCTGTGCGCGGAGGCGTCGGGATTTTCCGTTTCCACCAGCATGGCCCCGAACGATATGGTGGTAATGGTTTTGTTTTCGATGACCACCGAGTTTAGTTTACTAACTGTAATGAGGATGCTTTGGGTGGTCACAAGAAATTCAGAATAAACACTTACTTGATGACTAAATCGTATGAAAATATGTTACCGACGCCGTCACATTTAGGCTAATGGTTGTCGTAACATCCAGTCCACATAGTCTATCCGCGTCCACACACACACACACACACACACACACACACACGTTTGTATTTCGCGAGTATGTCTGTGTTCTTAACGATTTAATCTCGCAACTGTTTTTCCACTTGGATTATTTTTTTGCATCGGTATTCTTGATGGTTCATCACAGTTCTTCGTTTAATAATGACATCTCAAAGTATAATTGCTCAACAGGTTAGCCTTGCTTATCTGCAATATGCACACGTACTTCTAACCAAATTGTTTATTTCACTGGAAACAACTGTCATACAAACGTATAAAATATCATCTATGTGAATATTATTGTTACCAGACATTGTCTTACAAACTCTAAGGTTTACTTAGAGTTACATTTATTGCACTATTACTTAATGTTGCCAACGATCGTGTTCGTTTTTCTTCAAGAACTGGTTCATGGACAATAAAGTCTTTGGTAAATATCACTCGAGGTCTTTATTTGCCAGTTGAGTTATGGTTGTTATTAGAATTGACAAAGAATTTTATCGCAGAAGGTTTGTCGGCTAATTCCACTTCGTAGATGTAAAACAATTCTTGGATGTTTTGAGGCCAGATGTGCTCAGTGATCGAAAGTTTTTACTTGCTAAAGCTGTGATTCTATGATGTCTTTATGTTTGCATCTGTAGATCATGGTTCCATCTATCAATCTGGCTCTCGTAGAACGTTTATTTTTATATGATGGCCTGTTAATGCCTGTAGATGATGGTCTGTTAATGTCTGTAGATGATGGTATGTTAATGACTATATATGATGGTCTGTTAATGCCTGTAGACGATGGTATGTTAATGACTTTATATGATGGTCTGTTAATGCCTGTAGATGATGGTATGTTAATGCCTGTATATGACGGTATGTTAATGCCTGTAGGTAATGGTCTGTTAATGTCTGTAGATGATGGTATGTTAATGACTATATATGATGGTCTGTTAATGCCTGTAGATGATGGTCTGTTAATATATGTATATGATGGTCTCTTAATGCCTGTAGATGATGGTCTGTTAATGCCTGTATATGATGGTCAGTTAATGCCTGTATATTATGGTCTGTTGATGCTGTTGTCAAGCAAATATTCCTCAACAAGCGAAACAGAAACAACATCTATGTTGGCACTTCCTCAATGCTCATCTAGCACATAATCTTCCCCAACTCCGTCATTATCATAAACACATTTTGCAATCGTCTCATTCGCCATATATACTGTTTTTAAAATACAAATACCAAAGAAGGTTAATTGTGCCTCATTCTCAATTTATCTATCTGTATTCGATCAAACTTGCTAATCTTGAGTGCGACTGCAACCAAAAAACTAACTGATGACTTGTCATCACTACCTGACCTGAACAAAGAGTGTATATTTGGAATTCCTTCAAGATCTATCCAATGGTTGTCTTGGTTCTACTACTTTAATATTAAGAACTCCCCCATCCCATTAGTTATTTAAAGAGTGTTCAATAAATAAATAATACCCGGTTCTATCAGTAATAAATCTAAATTTGCCCTTGGGATAAATCCGGTCAATATTTACATCTGATACAAAGAGATGTTCAAAGTGCGAGCTGTGTATATACCAAGAGGGCCACCAAAAGGAAATATATAAAACTGTCCTGCCAATTTGACCTTGTCAGTCACAAGGTTGATATCATTGAATCGTTCGCTGATTTTCATGTTCACGTACTGTTTCGTCACAACGTTGTCCAGGTAACCTTGTTCAAGGTCATGCTCAAATTTATTTTCAGGTGTACGTTTGTATGGACGTTTAACTCTATGAAAAAGTCGTACGGATATGTAGGTCCAGGCGTACGTTAGTGTGGTGGACGAGTCGGAATATAGTTTTCTTTCGTGTAATTTATTATGCTTTCTTTCCACATTTGATTTGCATATATTATTATTATTATTATTATTATTATTATTATTATTAGTAGTAGTAGTAGTAGTAGTAGTAGTAGTAGTAGTAGTAGCAGTAGTAGTAGTAGTATTGGCAGTAGTAGTAGCAGGAGTAGGAGTAGTAGTATTAGTAGTACTGCCAGCATCTTTGTTGTCACCATTAATCATCATATATATACATACACGCACACACACACACACAAGAGTTAATTGCCTTTATGCAATACAATAGCATTATCTTTGTTTCTTCTTAGTAAAGGAAACAATAATTGCATACTAATTAACAAAGTCCATATATACTTGCTCCATTGATGCAGACACTGCATACACTAAATCCTCGGGAAAAATCGACTGTTACGTTTATACATATCGAAAACAAAATATCAAAAACATTATATACAAAAGATGTATTCAGATAAAAGTTTTAAATTTTTCGTTCATTTATTATTTGCCTGTTGTATGTTAATGAGATAGTCATTTAGTTAAATATTTAGTTATTTAGTTACATGGTTAAGAATTTACTTAATAAATGTCAGACATAATAATTGACTAACTAAAAAGTTTTCAAAAAGATCTCAACAGCCACTACAGGAACTGCATAATTGTGTCTTTTTTGCAGCAATCTGAGATATAACGTGCAAGTAAAGTTAAATAGGTATATCTCTTATGTGGAAATCTCATTTAAGGTCTGTTTCAGTTTGCTTAAAAATAACAAAATCGTCACATTTGTCTTGGCATAGTGAATTGAAAGAGTCCAGGTTTCTTGCGTGCAGGAGAACATAAACTTGTTTACATTGATTATAACTGCTTGAACGTTTACAATGTTCGGAAACACGTTTGTATTGATTATAGATTGTTCATTAGGAGGTTTGTATGGGACTTTTTTTATCACGTGTCATGAAAGGGCCATTTTGTATTTAACACCAAAGTATGTTTGCCCTAGTGGGAAAACATGCTGACATGGCTGAAATAAAAATTCATAAAATAAAAAGAATGCGGGTAATAAATCATACAACAAATTCATTGCAATCAAATTCTGAGCTGATTAATCAGACTGGTATCTTTGGAATGGTCCGTCAATTTTACATCTTGAGACCAATACCATACTTACAGTACGACAGTGCAACACACGATCAGTGTGTGTTTCGATAAAATTCTGTAATCTCAAACTTGTTTCCGTTCATTTTACCCAACCAAATGCTAATCTCGCGTGACTGTCTTAGTGAGGTGCACGTGCATCTTACTTTGAAGCTGTGCTGAAAATCTTTTTCGCTGAGACGAAGATTTGGAGATCCAAATTATTTCTTTGATTAATAAAATTAACAAAGGATCCAAATGGCTGTAGTCCGAAGATCAAACTGCTATTTATTGACACGCTACACGGACTTATGGGAAAGGTCGTGGGAATGAAACTCAAATTATACATGCAACACTAGGGTTAATAACCAAACGTTGAACGAATCATTGATCACTGTTACTATCGTTTCTGCTGAAGCAAGTTTATTGCCGCAAATGTTCATGTTGTTGAAAAGACGTTTAAAGGCTTTTACATGTTGGGAAAGGAAATTGTAACCGGGTTATTTCCGATTGATTGCGGCAGCTTTCCAATGTTATAGGATTTTCGAAGTGTTGCTTCTCACGCAATCAGCACGTCTTTCGAAAATCGCTCTTAAGTTCGCTTAGAACCAGTTGTGTATTGTATGATATGTTAATTCTGATTGAGACAGAGAAAGAGCGAGTGCATGAAGGACAGCGAGAACTTTGCTTGTACATCATTTGACGAAGCGGAACTGATTATTTTACACACACACACACACACGGGGCCCCTAGTGGCCGAGTGGTCTAAAGCGTTCTCTGTCACGGATTACTGCCATCTCACCTCTGTCTGTTTGTGTTCGAGTCTCGGGCTCGGCCAGTGTGGATATGTGAGAAAGCTTGCCGGTAGCTTCTCGTGGGTCGGTGGTTCTTTCCGGGGTTTTCCCGGGTTCTTCCTCCACCATTAATACTGGCCGCCATGTATAGCCTATCTTGTGCTGAAAAATGGCGTTAAACCCTATAACAACAACAACAACACACACACACACACACACACACCTCTATCTCTCTCTGTCTCTCGCTCAGTCTCTTTATTAGTGTGACCTACTTATCGATATTATTGTGATAGGAACGTGTTTGATACGGCGCCATCTGTAGCGGTGAAGATTTCATGCTATGCATTCCATATATAATGTCTACTACAAGAAACATATATAAATCTATTTATTCACAAGTGATCCCTCTTCACGTAAGCAAGAATCTACAAAAGGACTTAATACAACTCACAAAAATTATAATCGGGTATATCATTCCACTTTAGCCTTGAGCTAAATGTACTGAGACCACGTCTGTATTTCCAATTAGTCTTTCGTTCAATTAAGCATCAGATTCTACAGACACTTTGTGTCGCTGTTAGTACTAATGATTTTAGTTATTTAAAGGTAAGATTAGTTGATTTCCTCTCCCTATCTATAAACTATAACATCAATATTTCAACGGTAATACCCGCTATATTATGAATGATACAAAAAAGACGCGTCACTACGTCTACATATGCGTGTTTGCCAGAAATGATTTGAGAGGCACCAGCTTCGACGGTAATAAAAACTTACTTTATACTTAGAGTTATGCATATTACACCTGACTGGAAAATGTTACTCGAAATGAATAATAACTGCCCTTTTGATCTGTCAGAATATTTCTGAATACGATTTAAAGTTGAGCAAAATTTAATGGTGGAGAGGCTATATCTTAAACTATTTATGAGAATATTTTGATTACATAGTAAAGAATAAATAAAAAATGTCACAGAAGACTTTTTATGAAAGTACATATTAAACAACTTAAACAGCATAAATAGTTATGTTCTTTACAGAAATGCACGTCCTAATACAAGTAATGTCGTTAGGGAAATTTTGAATAACATAAAAATTTGCAAATATGTAATTTTCTATCAATATTGCATGTGTCTTATTTAAGGTCGATTAACTTTTAAAAAAAAGGCAGAAAAAGATCAAACATCATCATGCGCTCATCGTTACCCTAAATTTTCCTAAAAAAGGTAACTGTAAAATTGCACCTTTACAGGATTAGATCTAGCTGAAAGTGCGTGTTACTATGACAACAGGTTGAAGAAATTCATTAGACACACCACTCGCACGCATTCACAGAGTATTATTGATATCGGTTAATTATTATCCATTACTGTGTAAGATAACAGCAAGCGCTCATCGTTCAGGATCCGTTGATCATTGACTAATCTCGTTTTCTCTTCGTTTGACAGCGCCATCTGTTAATGCTTGAATGTCTTGAAGCTATTCTTCAGGGCAGGAAATAAAGTCACAAAGTGTATGAAACTAAATCAAGTCACTTAGTGCGTCCTCTGCATGATGTCTTCACTTGAGATAACAGTTCTATAGGTTCACATATTTTCACGAAAAACATTAACAAGTTATCTGAAATAATAATTTTACTTTTAATTTGTATAGCATTGTACTTTTTTTCAAATATAAAAAATGCACTTATATATTTCAAAACCAAAACTTACAAATGTCCTTGAAGTTAACATTAGAAAACCCAAACATTTTACATGTATACACCCGAAATTAGACTTTATTGATGTTTTTGTTTTTTTTAAAAAAATGTTATTATTGCTTAATGCAGTAACCAGGCATAACGCAAAAACCGACATTTTAACTTTAAAAGTCATCAGCTATCAAACTTTGAAACCCTTATTTCATTATTATATATGCGAGCACTGTACTGCTTTATTAGAACAATCCCAGTGGACAAATGCATAAAATGTCTCTGAGACAATTTTATGCCTATAAAATTGTCTTTCCCCATGCCCAACACAAAATATTAAGCCAGCCTGTCTTAATAGTGCTGAAACTAACAATACACACTAAAACCATTGCGTTAGTCTTATAGTGCCCCACCCCCTTTCTTTGTACTTGTAGGTTTAAGAGAAATCGACACATAAAAACGAACATCTGCTGCTTTTAATACAAACAATCAGGAATGATAAATAAGTTCTCAAATATTCATTATGTCCCTTCGAAGTTTAGTAGCTCAAAGAAACCTGCATGGCAAGCGATATTCACAATAGTCAGCATATCTACAGGTAGACATAGTTTCTCCTACATGCATCCCTGCATTACGTTGTTCAAATTAGCAGTATCTCTATGTAACTATATATAAATTGAATATTAGTGAAATTAGCTGTAGGTGTGTGTGAAATAGCTCGTATACACTTCGTTTAAGCGTAGAGTATGACGTCAAAATGTTTGAACGTCATGATTACGCAGAAGTGTTTTTGCCATTGTCAAGAGCGACTGATACTGGACTAAAGAGAAATTTTTTGACAGTATATTTAGGGTATGGCAATCCCGAGTAGTACATTTTAAAACATGGACAAAATGAAGAAATGTATTCAATATTATTTTTCATGTATTTATCGTAACTGGTTAACTCGATTAATATTTGATGTTCGACGAACGAGTCTAAACATTATAAAATATTTGAAGATATATATTATGTCCACAACGTTCTACGTATGATTGAAGAAACTAAGAATTATTTTATATATTTTTTATCTCTTATACTTTCTATGACCTTTGGAAAAAAAACCATACTAAAAGTTTAGTTTTGTGAAATAGTGTAATGTGAAGAAAGTTATGAAGAACAACAAAAAGTTGCATTAGCAGGTGCTTTTGCTAGCATAAACGGTAGCACTGATGGAATATTGTTAAGAATTGTACATGGCTATCCGAGCGCATCCAGTTCAAAATCGCATTGTCACTTTCTCCATGCCCAACACAAAGTATTTCCTTCTTCCTGAAATTAATTTTTTTTTATACAGTAAAACTGAAATTTGAACAGAACAGAAGATGATCAAATAAATATGTTTATCTTTGATGTTATAATCAAGGCTTTCAAGCAGTGAAACTTTGTAGAAGTCCACTGAATCCTACAAATAATTAGAAGGTTTAATTAAGAAAATAAGAAGAATTAGAAAGATGTAATTTCAAAGTATATTTTACTAAGGAAACTGAAGTAACATAATAATGTATTGCAAAGTATTTCAGGATCCTTGATTATAACTTCCTTGCGAGTTTCAAAGGTATTTTAGCGGGCACATCAAGGTAAATTATAATATGTCAGTCGTTATTAACTTTTTTATCTAATTTTTTTATGTAACATTTTTTTCCCAGGCTTTTCGGAAAATGACAAAATAATGTTTCAACTAAAATGAAAGAATTACTAGGTGCACGGAGACTTTTGTTTATTAATATTTCAAACAAAATTAGTTATTTGTTGAACCGTTTTGCGTATTAAGTGTAAATAGTGTGAAGGATCTTTATTACGTAATTGACGATATTTGCGGGACACATTGGTTGGGTTCTTGCATCCATATTTCATTTTCCCTCAACATTTTCAGATGATACAGATGTCTCATGTAATAGGATAGACCTAGAGGAACGTGCGAAATAATGTAGAAAATATAAACCCGAAGGTCGAAGAATCAAACAGTGAGGAGAAGGCCAATGAAATGGAATTTGACGGTGTGTTCATTGAAAACAACCCTCGAGGTCAATAAAATCATAATGGGCGATTTTATCAAAAAGGGTTACTGTTGATGAGGACAAAATTGTATTGCCAGTCAGACCCAATATGCCACTGATGTATGTACATATCTTAAACATGAGTGGAATTTTCAAGATGTGAAAGAAGCAGTACAATATCCCCGAGCTGATGGAGATCATGCCTAACAGTGTAGAGATTGAAAGGGATATTTTGCCCAGTTCATAATGTCTCTATCAGGCATACAGAGTTCTGTTTATTTTGTGTCAGCATTGTGTATAACACCGTGTATCATAATGCCTTGCATCCAATATAACGAAGCTGATATTATTCACAATGAGGATAGTTTTCTTATCAGCAAGCGAATTATTTTAGATATAATAAAGGTTTACATTAGTGTCTTACGCATTCATGCAGTTGTCTGTCAAGTTTATTGCTTTAAGTTTTGTCAACGATGGAAGAAAAGAACTACATATGAAAAGTAACATCACTACGTTGTCACGCACTCGTTGTGTGTGTGTGTGTGTGTGTGTGTGTGTGTGTGTGTGTGTGTGTGTGTGCAGACAACACACGTGTTTCCGAGATAGATGCAGTGTATGGCAAGAAAGCCTCTGATCAGAAGGAGACCCAAATAAACATTAATCAGGTATCGAGACAGACAATTGAGATCCACAAGCGTTAAGACCTGATCCAGAGTGCTGAACAGACATCGTCAAGAGTATAAGAACGTGACAGAATTTGTCGCGCCATGACATCAGGGCATGACATGTCGAAGACCGTCAGATGAGGGAGAAGCTCATGCTATTTATTAGCATACTTTTAGTGAGACATGATAGCAGGACATGACATGTCGAAGACCGTCAGTGGAGGGAGAAGCTCTTGCTATTTATTAGCATACGTTTAGTGAGACTATGTTACAATACTGAAATATAATTTTGGCATCACCATATATTTAATGCTATTATTTGATTTCGTCATTTTGTAAACAAAATTCCTTTCGCGGAGAAATGGAATAATTTCAATATTCCATCCACAACACCGCTAAAATATATATTTGTCGAAAACATAATCTGCGTCATAAATATTGAACCCAGTTAACTAAAATTTCACTATATAACAACCAAATATAATTTCATGTTATGGAATAAATTTTAATGAGAAAATGTAGACGGGTCTATTTGTGTAACCAATACATCTATTAATTACAGTTTGTTCAACGGTGCCTTAACGTCCTGACGTTACACTCTGAAAAGGTATGCACTCCATCACAAGCCCGTAATAAAAAATTCGACACACAATGGTGCTAAAATTTATAGCATTAAGGTATAAAAAGCATTATTCTTTCTGAAAATGCAAAAAAGTAACTATCGACATTTTATATCCTACGGCTGGTTTTCATTGATTCAGCGTTTATAGTAATGTTCGTCTCTTTTCAATTTTTCTAATAATTACATTTTGTGTGTGGACTCCAGCTACAAGAAGTGTTTGGATTCAAAACATTTTGCTTGGTTAAATTTTGTTATTCCTCTTTATCAGTAATTACTGGTATATTGTGATAACGTTATTGGCATATCGGTATAACGAATAATTAAAATATTTGCACAGTATTATCATTAAGCTAAACATGTTGAACTAAAGAAGAAAAAAATGCTTTGCTCGAATTACGGCCATACTTTATAGAACTCGATCCAGTTCTACGTTTATCCATTCATTGCAACATGAATCAAAAACTTACCCCCCCCCCCGTATCTAAAATATACAATTACCTCTTGAAAATTAAACGCTTTTTTATAAATGGCTTTCAAGTTTCTCTTTCCAGTCCTTGTATAATAATAATCAAAACATGCGACCTGCACAAAGCCAGTAAATCCATTTTATAGAGCTGGTGTTTCATGTATGATCGTAATGAAGTTAAAGGTGATTGAAATGTTGGATCAATAACATCTGAATATAATGTTGCAAAAAACCCCACCAAAAATCATTAATGAGTCATTAAGCAATTCAGAAATCTGAAGTCGTAAAATGTCTGGTAATTTAGTTAATACTTTAAAGATCAGTATCTAGTTTGTGGACATAACGCGACGACATAACCTAAAATGGAATTCTGAAATACATTTTCAAAGCAGACAGACATATATTTGGATTACATGACCCCTCGTAATTAAATCTGGGCTGAGAAAAACTTCAATGCATTGATAATTGTCATCGCCACTTTCACCATAAAATTACAGCCGCAAGACAAACAGTACATTTTACACCAAATATGGATTCATGGAAGCGATAACTGACGCTCAAATGACAACGCAATATGGCAGCAAATATATGTCCTACTCTCTAGAGAGCTCCTTAAAAGCGCGTTGTCTCCACAGAGTGCAATATATAGTATTTTAGTATTAATACGATCGATATATATATATATATATATATATATATATATATATATATATATATATATATATATATATATATATATATATATATATATATATATATATATATATATATATATAGAGAGAGAGAGAGAGAGAGAGAGAGAGAGAGAGAGAGAGAGAGACAGACAGAGAGAGAGAGAGAGAGAGAGACAGAGACAGAGAGACAGAGAGAGATCCTGAATTTATTTATCCCGATATTTTGCACATTTCCACAGAGTTCCATAGGCAAATGACCTTCTTCTGCTGCATGCTCATAGAATATGTTTTATAATTGCAGGTGATACGACAAGGGATGGACCTAGAGCTGGGATCGTTTTTCGAAAGTCCATCCCAATCTTGTACTGGCGTATTTCTTCAACATTTCGAGATCTTTTCAATGCCTCTGTCAACTTCATTATTGATGGAACTGCGGTCCTTGAGATTCCTGATTACGCAGGCACCACTGTGAATCCATGTGTACTAGTTTTAAACCCATCTTTGTCACGACTGTGTGGGATAACCAGATGAGCGCTGTGGAGAAGGTCTGTTTTTACCCCATCTTGACTACATTTTTATATCACAGCCACGAATCATATTTGTCAATAGTTGTTGAGCGTCTTTGCCTGGTGTGTAGGTGGGTGGTATAATGGCCACGCGAATTTCCAACTCCACTACGTTTCTTAAATTTGAATTCGGGCACTTGTTTATTGATGTATGTTTACAGGAACATACTCACTAACGATAGCAGAAGCGAGACGACGACGACGGTTTTGTTCATACTCGTCTCTACCACAATGATGTTGGTGTTTTTAGTTCGGGTGGCTATAGTTGTTGATTCAGCACAAATATGGGTTTCAATAATTCAAGTATGTCTGCTTTTCTCAAACGACTTGGATTTACATGCTATAAAATCATGCGAGCTTTATTAGCTGTAGCACTACATGTATGTTTATACTAAGGGGAGGGCTAAGCGTCTTTGCAAATGAGGAATTTTTTCGATGGTTTGTTTTATGTTTGGAATTTTGTCATCATCAGACAGAAACTGCGATCGCTTCTATCCTGGTTACTATTTCATCAAATGTTTTGTTTGTTTTTATTATAATATCTGCTTGTGTATGGGCAGCCACATGTGTTTTGTTTTGATTTGTTTCTCCGCGTTTTATAATACTCACGAACAGATCCATAAGGCCAGCAAAGTTGGTGACGTGATTTGACTGAGATACCACGTTTCTGGATAGGTCGTGCCCCTATACAATCACGTAATATTTGCGTATGTGTTCTTCAGTAATCATAATGGCATGTTCTGCCACATGGGTTCGTATTTTGAAAGGCAGGCAGCTTTGCATTTTTGCATCCAATTACCATGGTGCTTCTTATTTGCATAGGTGAGAGCGTTCATCTAATTTGCAAAAACATTGCTACATTTTCTGTTCTATGTTGTTAGTAGCACCCCACGCGTACTCTCGTTAATACGAAGCTGCAAATCAGCCCTTGCCAAATAATTAACTACACATCTCATAGTATAAAAAACGAAATCCTTCTGTGGTGTTGAGTAAAGCATCTTTCAGAGACAGGCCTGCCTCAAAAGGTGCAACATAATCATCATCGAGTACAACAGCAACATCAATATTGTCAGGCGACCTCGTATGTATCCAATAATGTTAAACTTCCTCTCGTGAATTTTATCCACCTTTGTTATATATGTCACATTTATCAGTTCGGAAGCCATTCTTATACTTATGACCCCAAAGCATTTGTCTAATTAGCCTGTTCTGAAATATATTCATCACTGACCTCATCCAAAAGTCACTCTTTTAAGAGACATTCGGCTAGTTACAATTATTGTGTTTCTTTTGAGGATGTACTCTTTAGTGGACAATATTCTGCAGATTGTATTTAGTTTTATTTGCCTAAAAACATCTGCCCAAATTTATTTCGTTCTGTTTCTAATGTCACTCCACAATTCTCCAACTTATCAATGTGCTCTGAATTTATTTCGGAGAAATTGTACAACATCTGCCCTTGTTTGATGAATATGTATGCTGCATTCAAACGATCTAAATGTATTTTTGGACATTCCATTCTTTTGGAAGATTTTGCGCATTAAAATTTCCAGGAATACCTTCAATATGCTTTGCGAATCCGTAGTTTTGTCGCCACTCAGCATTTGTATATAAACGGGCATTTCTATCCAGACGAGTCTCCACCCCACCATAACCGGACCAATATGTTCACGTATCTGTTGCTCGTGTGAGACAAAAATAAAAGTGAACAACACACAACACTCACATAGGGGCTAAATGGTCATGCTGGGTAGAGACGAGGACGGGTAGAAAGGCCACAAAGTGGGCTAGTGGAGGCAAAACCCTTAGCCTGTACTACTCGTTTTATGCTCTTAGATAGGCATTACATATAACGAAACTATTCATTCTGGGAAAGTGTCAGTGGAAACACAAATTATGAACTTTTTACGGCACGAAATACTATGTGATAAAGAAGAGCATTATTCTATGCATTCATACAGCATAGTACATTTGTACACTTCTGCGAAATGAAAATGGAAAGACAGCAAAACTTAGGCATTTTAATTTGATCTAAGGTATATAATATATGTGTGCGAGATATTTCTCCTCTCTTTGACGCATAACGCACACAGATCAGTTTCAGTGAATTATTTTACTTCGATAATGCGCTATTGCTGTGCACGGAAGGCGGCGTGGTCATGTCAACACAAGTATAATCCCAATTAAGCGGACGATTCAATGCTGTCAACATTTCTATAAGTGTATCTCCAGTTCTTTATTCTGCTTGTTTCTCAAAATAGAAGCGCACAGCAACGAAATATGGTTATTGTTCCGATGTAAGTCACTGTTAATCATTTTACATAGAGCGGCTTTTATTCAACCGTTTCTTTCAAGGCTGTAGTAACCACCGTGAATCGACGTAGTCCCTGTTTCCTTCTTGTTATTGTTGTAGTAAAGGATATTGTTCTTGGTTCATCAGAAATATTGTAGTGACCAACATGGCCTGGTCAGGTCAAGTGATTGGTGGTGCGGGTACCAAAATTTCAATAGGACCTTGACTTACCTCGAAAGGGCAACAAAGTAAAGCAATGTGTCTATTTACTCAACGTGTGCACAATACCCATAATTTCAAGTAACCTCTACTAATATCTGGATATATGATTAGCAAAATAAAGTTCGTTTGTAATACGGCTACATTGCTTTAAGCAGTTTATCTACATAGCGATAACGATTACTTAAACACAAGTTATTTTCGTTCTATATTTATTTATGTGTTATTTTTCCCCTGGTTTCTTTATATCTCTTTGAATCAGTTGTACTCGTTGATAATTAATACAAGCCCTTCTTGTGTCATTTTGTTGTTGGTATATCCTACGTTTTTGCAATGTATGTGTCACGTGCCCCCTACGGAATTTTTATTAACCCCGGAGAAGGACAGACAATTTAAAGGTTAAATAGCTACAAGCCCCCAGTCAGCAATGCCGACGGTCTAGGTGTTAAAATATAAAATTAGTAAGATGAAAGATGTAACAGTATTTTAAACTATATCACAGTATTCCACAATTACAGGACGATTTTTCAATGCAATCGCTTCCAGTCATTACATAACCTATCCAAATTGCCAATTATTTCATCCCGCGAAATTAAATGTGAGAGTGTTTCATTCCCGTGTCCCTTTTATGTAACTCACTTGTGACTTCTGCCTTGTATTCTTTTCCCGGCTCTCCTTGTCGGTATTTCGGGTACCCTCGTTTCAGCTTACTCTGACTCCTTGTCGGTACTTCCGGTACCCTCGTTTCCGTCTCCGGCCCTCCTTCCTCGCATAACAGCCTATCTCTACGTGTTCTCAACGTCTTCTCTCAAATCTTCGGGGGTGGGGGATCCGTTCCCATCCGGAAAGAATCCAGTGGATTAGAAGGAATGTACAATTCTGCCTCCTTGTACGAACACAGGACAATTAACACACTATCACAGATGATTAATCAGCATAATGGCAATTAAATCATTATATCAACTCATACTCTCACATATAAATATTCCACACACGTTTGTTCTACAAAAAAGGCTATAACAACAACAATAATATCACGACTTCTGATACATACACACATATCGCTAATTCTTTATATAGTAATTATCAACATCAAAAATATTCCTACGCATTTCCTACCTTGCAAATTATAAAGGACGTACAAATATAAATGCCTCATTATACGTGCACAAGGCCAACAAGGCCTAACTCGGCACAGTGCACAAATTTATCTTCAAATAAAAGCATGTACAAGTCCACAAATTTATCTTCAAATAAAAGCATGTACAAGTTCTAACTACTCACTATTACATTCAGTTCTTCTCCACCATGTAACATCGTATTCGATTACACCATCTACTTCGATTTTATCCTAACGACTACAGACATTAATCTTGAATATTACTAATTCGCTATACACTACATTACGACATGTTGATAATTCAGCTACAAATGGAAGATTACATTTCTACTAATTAAACGTATAAATCTTAGATACCTAATTAGGAAGTGAGACAGATTCGTGCGAATATATTTTATCTCAGAAGCCTTTGTTTCAGTCGCGTCCGAAGTTTCTAGAACTAACTTCCCGCCCTTTTAACGATTAAACAACTTTGGCACTCGGAACGCAGTCAGTGTCTCCATTTCCTACGATCTGCTCTCGCCAATGTCCAGACGTGCACTGATTCTTTCACAATGGATTAAACAGAATAATATCGGGCTGCGTGAGAAACCCGCCCAAAATCTGATTATCTTAGCTCTTTGAAAACGGTCTGGGGATGTATCACTAAGGTGTTACAATGTCAGGTTTCCTGCCTCCAAGCCTAAACCGACCTATGACATCACTGCTTTTTGTAAACAAACAGAGTTTCTCGCCCCCGCATCAAGTTTCTTCAAAGTAAGTAACCGCGAATTTGAAGAAAACGCAATGGCTAATTCACAGACAGGTATTTTCTTTGTTTCAGAATAGGTCTAAAGTCGTAATATTATATGACACGTATTGACATCACCGAAAGTACTTCGAATTACGAATTCTATCAGAAGACCTTTATAAACACTAACAGGAATTGTTATAAAATTTTCTCACTCAGCTTTTAACATTTGCTGGTTCTGTTTCTATCCATTTGTCCATAGTGAATTACGAAAAAGTGGTATGGCCAGCTTTGCAATTTCTTAAGTGGTTATGTTGAATAGAAGTCTTAAGTGTTTATGTTAACTAGCTGACCATTTTACATATTAAGCATTATCTTTAAACAAATGTTGTGTGCCACTTTAAAGCCAGACTTATGTTCTGTCCGGACAACATGGTTAATTAATGTTTTGGTTTGGTTCTTATTTTTGCTTTGTATTTCTAACGACATTTTCTTATTTATGTAAAGGAAACGCTAACAAGAGATACAGCACACATAAAAGTTTTATAAACCGTTTATGGTAGTTACCTTTATGTAGACAAACACTGATATTGATATATTTGTAGACAAACTCTGGTAGTTGCCTTTATGCAGACAAATTCTGGTATTGGCCTTGATGTAGACAATTTTGGTAATGACCTTTATATAGACACACTCCAGTATTGGCCTTTATGTAGACAAACTCTGGCATTGGCCTTTATGTGGATAAACTCTCGTATTGACCGTTATGTAGACAAACTCTTGTATTGGCCTTTATGTAGACAAACTCTGGCATTGGCCTTTATGTAGACAAACTCTGGTACTGACCTTTATGTAGACCAATTCTGGCATTGGCCTTTATGTAGACAAACTTTTGTATTGGCCTTTATGTAAACAACTGTAATCGCCTACTTAGGTGCTCGTTCGCTGACACTTCAATGCTAAATCCAACTTTTTTAACGGTATGTTGGTGTAAACCGGTCACATTTCTTAAAGGTACAAGCACTTTGTAAAACAAAAGTCTGTGTATTTTAAAGAAGTGGAAAAGATATCTAAAACAAACTACACTACTACTTAAAAATTTAAAGTTTATGTGTTTGTGTTTGTATCAGTTCTTTCATTTAATATAGTGAGGTAATTTTTAGATTGTCTTTGCATAGTCTTCATCTATTAAATGTATTCCTGTTATTTCTTCAGACTTTCGGAATTTACTTTTTTAAATTCCAGTGAATGTATTCTAAGTTTTCTTCGGAGTTCAGCTCAAGGTTGATTTTGGGTAATTTTCATGGAGCTACTTTCCGGCTCTTTACTTGCATTGTTTTTGTGTGTCTTTTTATATATAAATATTAGCTAAACAAATTATTTATAGCTGATAGAAAGGTTATGTTTTACGATAAATTACAATGTTGCTTTAAGAAGTGAAAATGAATCTAAAGTAAACTTTGGCCAAACCAAAAGTAGATCGTAAGACGTACTTAAAATGTGTCGTAGAGAAACATGACTGGATACACCTACTGTAAATCAGTTTAGGACCAAACTAAATATACTCACTTAGTATTTTCTTTTTCTTCTCTTTCACTATATATACATTCATTCTTCCTTCATTCAGTTGTTCATACTCTGAATTTCTTCTTTCTTCTACATTTGAACATGTCAAGTTTCATTGTTGATAGTACACTATATAAATTGTGCTCATTTGTAGCGTTAAACTCTAGACAAAGTCCATCTTATAACCTACTTAAAATCGTACTGTATGTAATGGCTTGCTATATTATTTCACATACCATACGCATCAGACCTTTCCTAGTTACAGCCAGAAATGTACCTAATAAGAAACGGTCGAAATGCGTGATGCATTTAATATTCTACTTATTACAGTGGGTGAAGACGCCGTTATAAAAATGTTCAACTGGCCGCTTCTTGTATCATTTATATGTTATAATATTGAATTATCAACTTTTATTAGATGTCAGTACCGTCTCTCTCTCTCTCTCTCTCTCTCTCTCTCTCTCTCTCTCTCTCTCTCTCTCCCAATATGTAACCAATTCTGATTCATCTGAGTCCTACAACTGCACTACGTCACTTCCGTCATAAACGGATATTACGTTTGCACCTTTAAATATTAGATCTGGTCGCCATAAATTAACTTTTGTCGCTGCTTATTTAGATGACTTTGACATAATTGAACTCACAGATTCCCATCTTGATAAAAACACTGCGGATACGATCTTAAGTTAGACGGTTATTATAAACCAACCAATCGTGTTTGTGATTTAGTGTAACGGTCTAAGTTTCGGAAAATTTGATATTTAAATCCTGTACCGGTCTTTCGATGCGTAATATCGAAGTGGTAGGAATAGAAATATGTGATAAAGGTATGAAATAGCTAATTTTTTTATCTGCTGTCCTCCATCTGCGTTATTACACCTCTGGAATGAACTGAATATCATCACTGAGCGTGTCTACAATGTCTGTGACAGTATCATAATTGTGTGATTTAAACGAAGACTAGCTCAGAATTCAAACCTTTCAAACAGGTAACGATGCATACTGAAGTGCAATATATACTAACTGAAGTGACCAGAGTAACTACACTGAAAACTCTGTTAGATCCCATTATTATATCTCCATCCGTATATTGTCTTCTTTCTGGAGTTAGATCATTTGATGCAAATGTTAGTAATAGCGAACGCCCCCTTTTTAATTGCATTGCTCGGCTGTAAAATGAATCTTTCACCTGGTGTAAAAGAAAGTATGGTTTCATAATTCAGCAGATTTTGAGACATTTAATAATCTTATAACAGGCATAGATGGAAAACAAAGTTAGGTACTTGTGGTAATGTCAACGATGCCTATGCGACCTTTACTTTGTCGTATATTCAGTTCGCTGATGATTGTATATGATTTCACACAGTAACCGTTTGGCTGAGGGACAAATGTGGATTTAGTAGCACATTACGCAGAGCAAGCAGGAAGAGCGACCGAATGGAAAAATAGTTCTGAGTAGCAATAATCCAAGTAATTGAGATTTAAGTTAAAAGAATGTAACAAAGGCAGTACTCAGAACAACAAATGAAATATTTATTCGTAAATTGGATAACATCGATTATATTGGTATCATCTCGAAAGATTACTTGAAGGTGCTTCACTTTGTGAAAGAAATGTTTCAGTCTTAGTAACTCCACTAAGAAGAATACAAACTGAATGGTTCGTTATCTGTAGCATTTTCCAATGTTCTAAATCAAGAATGTGTTAATTCCATTTTTTTTTGCCGCAACAGCCGATGACAAAAATGTCAATGTACCGGATATAAATTTGAAAACTCTAATATATTAATAATTAAACAAGACGTTTTAGATATAATCAACGCATTGAGATTGAACATGTGGGATGGAGAAAATAAGTCACCGTATGCTCAACGGAACAATAGCATCCACAGTTAAAGCACTCTGTATTCTGTTCAACATATCCGTTGTCAAAAAGATGTTTCCATATTTATGGATGATCGTAAAAGTAACGCAAGTGAATAAAAGGGGATATGTTAGAGTATGAAAGAGGCATATGCAGTGCATAACAAGGGATATGCCAGTGCACAAAAATGGATATACAGGGTAAAAATGGGATATGCCAGTGATCCTACAAATTGTAGGCCTGTGTAACTCTTGAGTCGTATTGGGAGTATTATGGATTGAATTATATTTAAAGCATGTTTACAACCACCTACAATGAAATTATCTGATATTCAAATATCGGTCCGATTTCTTCTTAACGATTATATAGTATTACAACTCGTAGTTTAATTACCAGGGTTGAAAACGACGATGAGATGTCGCAAAAGCACTTGATACGTATCAGTCTAACAAATAAATTAAAGTGCATTGACAGTGATATCTCCCTTTTTGATTGGTTTCCTGATTACCTGTTTAATAGACTCCAAACAGGTTTTGCAAATACGAATGACTCAAATATCCAGTAGCGGCTGTCGTACGTCAAGGCTCTGTTTTAGATCCGTTTGCATTCATATTAACCATATAGGCGATGACTTCTTGAGTGCAATGGCACACTACGCAGATGAGAACTCATTGGTGGGTTCATCAAATGATACATATCAAACTAAATATGTACTGACCACAGATTGCAAACAATTTACGATTGGTCATGGGAGTGATTGGCTGGCTCAATCCAAGCAAAACTGCAGTTATGTTATTCTCGAGTAAGCTAGAGCCATATTTTCCAGAACTAAATTACAGGAACAATATTCTCACATTTGTTTACTTCCACGAGCATCTTGGCGTAATTTTCAGTAGTCAAGACAACTGGACCAAACATACGGATAAAACAGTTTTACCAACCTCAAAACTGAAAACTGCCCTGATAAACTTAAATATCAATTTCTCCGAAAAACGTTAGAAAGGATATATTTTGTATATATCCACACCTTACTAGAATGTGCTGATTGTTGTATGGGATGGTTGTTCGGCTAAAGAGTCTTTTAAGTTCGAAAAAACGTCAATTTGAAGCAGACAGTTCGTAAATTTCCTTACTAGAACGGTTTCCTCTTGTAAGATTTATGAACAAACTCGTTGGACTACATTGGCAAATAGATGAAAGTTTCATGAACTATGTTTTCTTCATAAATTTGTATACGGTGTTTCTACTTCTTATCTTGCTGGCCTTCTACCGCAAGTGCTTGGTGAGACAACTATGTACAATCATAGAAATAGGAATAATTTTATTCATATTAAAGCCCAACGCGAAATAAGTAGAAACTCATTCCTACACTCTTCTATTCATGTTTTGAATTCAGTCCCATTTTCAATAAAAGGTGAAAGTAACTATTCGATCAACAGTAGTAAAATAGATGCCAAGATAAGACAACTGCCTGCCCATTTATGAGTCAGCAGGAGGAAATTATCTATTCTCCAAACTAGAATTAAAAATAACAGAGGGGCTTATATAATGATTGTTAATCTAAAGATTTTAGAGATAATCCAATGTGTGTTTGTTGAGATGATATAGAAAATGCATACTGATACACATCTATTTGCAAATTATAAATTGGACAGCGTAGGAAATTTTCTAAAAAAATAAATCATCTTTATGCATCAGTGACTATAAAATATTTTACAAAGCGAACTATCTGATTTTACGCCCAATGTTAACAGCTGTGTATTTGACTTACTCCAAACGTATATTAAAGACAAGAAACACTTTATATAATTAAGGAATATGCAAATTTGGTTTTCTCTACTCTATTAAATATTGCCGGTTTGATCAATGAATACATTCTGTTCTTAATTTTTAGCAACCATATTCACTTTGGTTTATGTTCTGTTGTTTAATTTCTGCAACAATCATTAATATATTCATCTCGCTATCTCTCTGTATTTGTCTGTCTTTCTTCCTCTCTCACATATTTTCCCTATATATTAAAATTAAAAGAAAGTTTTTGCATGAATTTATCACATCAAAAGATTTTATTTTTTAAGGGTATCCTGGTGACGATAGGTAATCGTAAGCAATGACGTGAAATTACATATTTGCGGACATGTTTTTTTATATCTATTAATTACAAAATCAATGTAAACATAACTAAATATTCATCTAAATTCGGAGAGCAGCAGTTTACTTAATCTTATTCCATCCTAAAAATCAATATTTATTATTTGTATGCAGTAACCTATAAATATTGATTTTTAGGATGGAATAAGATTAAGATTTTTGTATGGGCAGTGGCAGATGCTTTATATGGGCAGTGGCAGATGCTTTATCTGCTCGGGAAATGGACGCACCCGCCCATCCACGAGTCTCCTGCTGTCTTGCAGGTCGGCTTTGGTTAGCCAAAGGCTAAGGGAGTAAACCCTAAAAGACAATCCGCAGTGGAGACCTTAAGGCAGCTGGACGATGTACTACATCACCTTCTGGCAACACCTTGGTCTGGAGAGGGATGGGCTCCGCCAGACGACTTTTGCCCAAGACACACTGATAATGCTGGACAAATCTGAGCTTACAATACCGGATCGGTCGTCGCCCGGGTCAACAAGGACCGCGCCTGCCGCTGTCCACCAGGACGAAGGTGACAAGTGTGCTACTGGTACTATGCATACAATCAGAGCGAGAGACAACATTGCCATCTCCACCTGGAACATTAGAACTCTGGCGCAAATTTGAAGACTCCAAGAGTTGACACATGAGCTGGAACACTACACATGGCACATTCTGGGACTCTGTGAAGTTAGATGGAAATCCCTAGGAGAACACCAAACTGAAGATGGGCATATATTATACTATAGTGGAGAGTGTGACAAGTCCGTAAATGGAGTAGGCTTCCTTGTAAACAAAGCCATCAAGTGATCTGTGCTTGAATGCTGCCCCATTACTAGCAGAATCATTTCTATTCGTCTGAAAGCATCTCCCTTTAACATCACAATTATCCAAGTCTATGCTCCAACTACGGATCATGATGATGAAGAAATAGAGGAGTTTTACAACAAACTACAGGGTACTCTAAACATGATCAGTAAGAAAGATATCCTCATTGTCCAAGGAGACTGGAATGCCAAAGTTGGCAAAGATGCTCTAAAAGACTGGGAAGTACATTGTGGACCTTCTTGCAATGAACTTACCAATGAAAGAGGGAGACGGCTGCTCGAGTTCTCAAGCTACAACAACTTGGTACTAGCCAACACCCTGGGACAACAGAAAGCTTCACGATGCTGGACATGGGACTCACCAAATGGAACCCATCACAACCAGATCGACTACATACTGGTTCAAAACCGTTACCAATCTGGCATCAATAGAGCAAAAACAAGAACATTCCCAGGTGCTGATGTTGGGAGTGATCACGACCTCATGATTATGAACTTCCGAGTGAGGCTGAAGAAAATTAACAAGCCATAGAACATCAGGCTCAAATTCAACCTTGAATAACTGAAGGACCCTAACATCTGCAATTCATTCCAAGCCACAATTAGAGGAAAATTTGCTCCACTCCTTGTGATGGATGGTGATGTCAATGAGATGACAGACACCTTCAACACAGTCATGACAGCAGCTGCCAAGGACATCATTGGCCTCCATCGCCCGAAGAAAAAACCCTGGGTTACAGAAGAGATTCTGAAGTTGTGTGATGCCCGAAGAGAACTAAAAAACACCAGACACACAACATGGGCATTGAAGTACCGAGAAATAAACAAGAATATCAGAAAAAACTTGAGCAAAGCAAAAGAAAATTGGATTGGACAACAGTGCACAGAAATGGAGAACAGTCTGATAAAGAATAACAGCAAAAAGGCATTCCAAATTGTGAAAGACCTCACCAGACAGAAACAACCAAGAGTCAGTACCATTCAAGACAAAAATGGAAAATGCCTCACAGAAGCGAGTGACATTGCAGAAAGATGGATTGAGCATTGCAAAGAACTCTACAACCATCATTCCACAGGAGACCCAGAGGTGCTTGAAGTTCCAAACTCCTCAAATGATGATGACTTCCCCATTCTCAAAGAAGAGGTGGAGTCAGCATTAAGAGCACTGAAGAATGGGAAGGCAGCTGGAGTAGACAACATCCTAGCTGAACTTATCAAGAATGGGGGAGAATCAGTCAAAGAGCTACTAACAAAAATCTGCAACAGGATCTGGCAGACAGGTGAATGGCCAACACAATGGACCCAGTCACTGATTATAACACTTCCCAAAAAAGGCAATCTCCAGCTGTGCCAAAATTACAGAACTATCAGTTTGATCAGCCATGTTAGTAACGTAATGCTGAAGATCATCTTGAACAGACTGAAACCACAAGCAGAAGAAATAATCGCTGAAGAACAGGCCGGGTTCCGGAGTGGAAGAAGCACAACAGAATAAATATTCAATCTCAGGGTTCTGTGCGAAAAGTACTCACAACACCAACAAGACATCTATCATGTGTTCATAGATTTCAAAAAGGCCTTTGACAGAGTGTGGCATGAGGCATTGTGGGCCATTGTGAAGAAGTATAACACGGGTCAAAAGTTAACCAATACCATCAAGCAGCTGTACGCCAAGGCTACCAGTGCAGTAATTGCCCAAGGTGCTGTGGGGGACTGGTTCCAGACAACAGTTGGAGTGCGTCAAGGCTGTCTCCTGTCACCCACGCTTTTCAACATCTACTTAGAGCGCATCATGAGCGAAGCCCTGGAAAACCACTGTGGGGCAGTCAGCATTGGAGGGCGTAACATCACCAACATCCCCTTTGCAGACGACATTGATGGGCTGGCAGGCAGTGAAGACGAGCTAGCCACCTTAGTGAAGAACCTGGATGAAACATCTTCCAGATTTGACATGGAGACAAGCGCTGAGAAGACAAAACTGATGACAAATATTGGCAAACAAATCTCAGCCAAGATTAAAGTCAGAGGACATGAACTGGAAACAGTGAGCCAGTTCAAATATATTGGTTCCATAATCACTGAAGAGGGATCAAGAGCAGAAATTTTGTCAAGAGCAGCACAAACAATGGCAGCTTTGTCAAAGCTAAGACCCATCTGGAGAGACAAGAAATTCTGTCCGAAAACTAAAATCAGACTATTGCGAGCTCTAGTCATCTCAGTCTTTTTGTACTCATGTGAGGCATGGACCCTGACAGCAGAATTACAACGAAGAATCCAGTCACTTGAAATGAGATGCTACAGAACCATCCTTGACATCTCTTACATGGACCACATCACAAATGAAGAAGTGCGTAACACCATCAGGCGCGAAGTAGGCCAATATGAGGACCTCCTCACCACCGTCAAAAAGAGAAAGCTAAAAAGGTATGGCCATGTCACTAGAGCCAACAGTCTATCCACAACAGTCCTGCAGGGCAGCGTCCAGGGTGGCAGAAGGAGAGGTAGACAGAGAACAAAGTGGACTGACAACATCACAGAAATGGACCAGGAAAAGTTTTGCGGAGACACAGGCATTGGCACATGATCGAGACAAGTGGAGGGAACTGGTCAGATGTTCAGCAGTACAGTGCCTCAACGACCACACTAGGTCATGAGACTGATGATGATGATGATGATGATGATGATGATGATGATGATGATGATGATGATGATGATGATGATGATGATGCATTTGTATGAACGAGTTTTGGGATGGAATACTGCACGACCTTGAGAGTGCAGTATATCCTTCCGACAAAACGAGTTCATATTTTCCCATACAAATGCAGTAACCTTTGTATTATATGCTCATTTTTGTATTCTACCTACGGTTTAATTACATAAACAAAATACACTACAAGAAACAACGTAAATGAATGAATGCCGTATTCCAAACTAAATACACAAGCGCAGATTTGTCATTACACAATGACATCATTATTAATGCGCACATAACTCCTCCCAGATAAATTTGAACTTAGTCGCGCGCTCGACATAACTTTCGAAAGAAAATGGCGTGTCTAGTTAAAATTGAAATTTGCAGTCATATTGTGAATGAATGCGCATTGCAACAACTTTTCCATTTGATCTGGAATGAATATATTTTGGTATTTTGTTTCGATTCGACGAAAGTTTGTGATTTTGGCCTGGATTCATCTGTGCAAATTATACATGAAATACATCGGATTGAAGTGGCGCGGGAGAAGCGTGTTTACATCTTTAAATGTGATTCTGTTTCTGTCATTGAATGTTTGAAATCATAATATGGGAAAAATATGAAGTCTTTCAATTGCAATTATCAAAAAGACGCGTTGGAATTTAATGCTTATTTCATTTTGAGTGCAGTAAGAAGGATGCGATTGCACTTATCATCGAAATTACAGCAGAATTTCGAAATGTGTAATCCAGATTGAAAGCCTATGATGGCTCATGTAATTCGGATTTGCGAATTAAGAAAATACATTCTGAGCAAATTCTGGATGTAACTGCAGTATATTTTATTTTGCCATTCTTATCACCAGCTAAAGAAGAGAGTATATGACTTATCACTTGTATGTTATTTGTAAGGACCTTATCTTCCGTCTGGTATATAATGTAGCTAGCCTAAATCCGTAACATTGCATAAACGCGGAATGTGCCAAAACAGCTGGGGATTTTTTGCAGTCCACGAAACATGCTTTAGTTCGTTCAGAAACAAATTTAAACAACCACAACGTAAAGAGCCTCTTACGCGAGTGCACATGATTTGTGTACAAATCAAAAGTGCTGGCGTCTGCGTCCATTGCTTGTTTACAATAGAAAGTAGTTCCTTTATGCACGTGAATGCAATATGTGTATTGTCGCGCGAGTTCAGTATCGGGTAATATTGAACGATTCTGACAATGTAAAATTAACGGGGAAAACAATGAGCATATAATAAACCCATTTTATAATTCTGTTTTACTTTTCCCAATTTCCAGTTGCACACAATGATTATAATAATAAAGCTAATAATAATAATAATAATGATAATAATAATAATAATAATAATAATAATAATAATAATAATAATAATAATAATAATAATAATAACAATAACAATAATAATAATAATAATAATAATAATAATAATAATAATAATAAAGAGTTTTTAAACATATTTGTATACCCTGTATGTATGTATGTATGCATGTATGTATGTATGTATGTATGTATGTATGTATGTATGTATGTATGTATGTATGTATGTATGTATGTATGTATGCATGCATATATGTATGTATGCATGTATGCATGTATGTCTGTATGTATGTATGTATGTATGTATGTATGTATGTATGTATGTATGTATGTATGTATGTATGTATTACAGATCTCCCTGGGTCTGTATAGGGTCTATGTAAATTTAACATTAACCAACCTGGGCCTGTATAGGGTCTATGTTAATTTAACATGGACAAAATCCCCTGGGCCTGTATAGGGTCTAGTATAGGGTCTATGTAAAATTGAAACAGGGAGGGTCTTTATTTTTTTTTAAAAAATAAAAAAATAAAAAAATAATAAAAAGGGGTAGGCAATGAAAGTCAAGGTCTTTTCGAGAGATAGGAGTGGCCGTGAAAAGGGCCTTTGGGTTTCTTCTTCTTCTAACTCTTCCACTTCTTCAACCATCTTCTAACTTTTACCACTATTCCTGTCTTCTTCTTTATTTCTGACTCAGGCATCCAGTCAGGATGACCTATCGCTCGGAATTTCTCCTGTATTCTTATCCAGTTATTGTTGAGTTTCTCAAAGCTTTCTTTTCTCTTTCTATTTTCTTTTTCTTTTCTTTCCTTAGACCACTTTTCTTTGATGTTCTTTACCTCTTCCGTCAGCACTTTCCTGATTACTTCTTCCGTTTTTGTCAACTGGTCGAACTCCCATTTTACGTATCGCCACTCCATCCAATACATTACTTTTTCTAGGAAGCACCTGACTTGGATGACATGGTCCAGTGCTTCCTTCAAACTTCCCACTCTGACATAAAGTCGGTCAGTAAATCGTCTTGACTTGTTGACTTCTTCTTCTATCATCCCTGCGATGAGATCTCTGGCTACCTTTAGTTCTTTGACTTAAATAGTTAACAAATCTTGCCTATTTCCATCACTCTATTCCTTTTCTATTCTTCCTACAACATATTCAACATCCATTATCCAGAAATAGATATCTCTTAATACATTGAATAATTTTGTCACCTCCATCTTCTTTGTTTATTCCGTGGAATGGTCTGAACGACGAATACTGTGGGTTCTTATAGTTAAAGCGCGGACGTGAAGGAAAACATCCCCCTAAGACTCAAATCTTATATTACCTAGAGCATCACTTAAAACGCGCGGACGTGAAGGAAAACATCCTCTACCTTTCTCATTTCATATTATCTACTATCCACATACGTGAAGCAGCAAAAAAACAAACTCAAATTTACTATCCACACTAACCAACTTAAGCTCTTACAAAACCCAATTATCTACTATCCACACGAACTTACGTGAGCGCTTACAAACACAAACACATACACTCACACTAGGAAAAAAAGAGTTAGTGTTTATATTCACACTACTCTACATACACACATTGGCAAATGGATTACTATTTCTTTTCTAAAGGTTTGGGTAGCCCTGAAAAGGGCTGTTTGTTTTGAACTCCAGGGCACCTGGTTAATGATGGCACCTTCCAGGCCTGGCACCACACACACATCTTCTACTCCAGTCTCTTTTTACTTTTTTTGTTGGGAGTGCAGAGGCGGGATGAGTGGCTTCAGAATCCCAATCTTCTGTCTCTGGGATTCTGAAATTTCCTCTCCCCTTTTCCTCCTCTTCTTTTTTCTTCTTTCCTCCTCTTTCATCCTTCCCTCTTCGACGATGGCCTCCGCGGCCAGTTCATTTAGTATGCGCCTGGCATATTCCAGGTGCATCTGCAGTACTAGAAGTTTAGCTAGTCTGGTGTTCATTCTTTAGTGTTGATCAATCAACAAGGGTAGCTAGACTGCCGAGCGATTTTTAATTTATAGTTAAAGCGCGAACGTAAAGGAAAACATCCCCTAAGACAAAACTTATATTACCTATATCATGACCAAACAACGCGCGGACCTAAAAGAAACACTCACTCACTTTTTTATACTACCCATCACTATTCTAAAAAAAAATTATTAAACCAATAATATACTATCCACATACGTAAAGCAGTCAAATCAAACCCAAATTTACTATTCCCACACTTCAAACAACAAAAAATATTATCATAACCTACTATCCACACAAACGTACGTGAGCGCTTACAATGGCACAAACACACACACACACACACACACTTTCTAAGCAAGATGAATAATTCATGTGCTTATACACGCACTTCTATTTTTTAACTTATTATAGGCAATCGATTGTTATTTCTTTTCTAGAGATTGGGGTAGCCCTGAAAAGGGTTGTTTTTTGCGTGCAAAGTTGAAGCTAGGGCGATCGTTTATATTCTAAGAATGCGACGTCTTCTGACGATAGACTTTCTGACGATAGGTCTGCTTCTTCGGAAAGAGAAAAAGAACTCTTTGGTGTCGATACAACAATCGACAAAGCCTCTGTCAGGTTCAGGTTGCTGCTGCTGCTGCTGCTGTTGCTGCTGTCTCTGAAGTCTGTACTTCTCTGTCCATTCTTCTTTCTCCCTGTTCACTTCTTCTCTGAGGAGCTCTTCTATCAGGTCTTCAGTGACTTTTAACATTCTCACATTCTCTATCTCTTCTGGCTTCGGTATCAGACTGTGTCTGACCCTATGCAAATTCACGTAGGCTTCGTTTAGCTTAGCTAGTTTGGAGCACATCTTCGTAGGAGGATGAGTCGACAATGGATGGTTAGACTGAAGGTTACCCCGTCTTTAAAGTCAAAGCGCGGACGTGAAGGAAAACATCCCTTCACGGTTTTCGAGCCGGAATGTTCAATGAGTGTCATGAGAGGGATAGTAAGAAGTCAAAGAGCATGAATCAAGATTCCGATAGCCAAACAAACCACAAAGGCATTTTTTTCTTCAAAACAACATCTTTTTATTCAAAATCATTTAACACTAACAAACAACTATAATATTTTAACAATAATCCAACAATATAACATCAAACATTTTTTTCAAATCACAAACATTTTTTTCAACTAACACATTATTTTGGACAGGGCTGACAACGTTGTGAATGAAATTGTGATTTCCACTATTGGAAGTCATTAGGACATTGATGAATACTACATTTCCTAGCTTGAGACAAAAGATAAGCATAATGGTCACAAAACCATTTATCTACTTTCACATCGTTTCTAGAAGAAGAACGAGGATCAAAATGAGTCACTAAATGTTCTAAGGAATAGCCCAGGCTGCGATGATGCAGAAAGTACACAGAATATTGTCCACACACCAAGGAATCTGTGCCTTGTAATTTCACTGAGCATTTCTTCTCATAAAGTCAATGATATCGTCTTCCAAAGGGGGCAATCCATACGAATCGAAATATTCCACACATCGTTCTTGAGGAAAGTAGACGGCTACCCAGTGGGTTCCTGGGAGATGAATGTCGTCCGTGTTGATCACGTAAGCTTGATGGTCTCTAGGTTTGCGATGAGGGAGTTCATCTTTAGCACAGACGACAGGATTCCAAAAAACCGTGTACGAGCTGTGGTTCAAAAGGTAATAAAGTTCCCAGGTATCCATGTTTCTTTCTTCCTCACAGGTAATAATAAGTGATCAATTCGATCCTGACTTTTTGCTTGAAAATGTCTGACAAATAATCGTTTCTTCGCTTCGTCTCCTCACTCTGATTCAGGAGAGCTTCGATACGATGGATCTCTTGAGTGGTTAATGGTGGACAAGAATGTTCACGCAAGTCTTTATACCACTGATGCAACACGACTTCGTCCGAGATGAGACTCCAAGCTTCGTCCAGATATTCGTCTAATTTTTCTTCTTGACTCAGCATCAGGCATTTATCGTGTTGAATTTGACTGGGATGATCGTTTTGACATCCATAGCAATCTTTCTCGATCAATTCCGTCATTTTTTCGACCAAGTGTTTGGCAAAACAGGAGACTAAATGGGCGTCTTGTTCTGGCCATCTCGACTTCATCATGATAACTTCTTCTTCCACGGTCTCCTCACATTCCATCTCCAAAGTTTCTCCGCTTTGTAAAGAGGGATAACAGTCTTCCATGGCTTCTAATAATCTAGAATGACTTCTCTCAAACTGTTGATTTATATGGTATTATCAAATTCTGCATACAGGATGACGTTCACCGTTACATCAGGCTCTCGTTTTGCATACTGAATTTCCATACGAATCTGACCGGATTTTATAGGGTGGAAATGTCCCTCGTCGCTGCCTTGGTCTGGAGTGAAATCAAAAGCCCACAAAGCATAACCTTCTGCATAATCTTCGTACGTAATACCGTGCCTGGTGTTGGTTCCTAACTGACCGGTGGCTTCGTACAAGGACAAGTACGATCTCAAGTAATTCTTCTTGTCAAAGTCAGGTTCGAAAGGTCGGGTACACAAGGTCTTGCCATCGCGACTGACTTCGATCTTGGACACTTTAAAGTGTTGAAAGTAGAAGGGATTTTTAGCTATAGCTCCGTTGAAAGCTTCATTCTCGACCATACCAACGATTAAACGTTTGGGTAGGTGTCCTTGGAACAGATGATCTTCGATCAATGGATCGCTGTCCAGCAGGAATAGTGAAAGTTTTCACTTCCACACGACGTATCGGATACTTGGCGGTCGTTCTGCTCAACGTGTGACTGATGTCGCTTCCCACTTTAGGTAACACTTCCACACGGCGTACGTAGAGTCTGGCTTCTTGGATTTTGGTTTTGTAATCGTCATTATCAGCCATTATATGGAAAACGGCACTGCTACGATTCAGTCTCAAGCGGACATCCACCCCGTTCAGCAAATATTTCTCTTGCAACCACATGTCCAAATGCAAACGATCCATCACTTCTAATCTTGTGTTGGGTGCCATGATTCTCTTTCTTCGTTCTACAAATCCCTCATTGTATTCTTTTGTTTTTTCAGTTGTAATAGTTTCGAATAATTCAAACTGGTTTGCTTCGTCAGCTTCCCATACCACACAGGCATTGAGATGAGTTTCTTGGCGTCTATTCCGTTGGTCAAGAGATTTTCCAAGTAGGCACTTTAAGGGTAAGTATCCATGCTGCTACTGACTAGTTTGTTATTCAAGTACAAGTCCACTCCACTGAACAAGGAATGCATGAAATAGTTGACGGGAGCTACTGCTTCAGTGTCTATATCACATCCATTCTTATCTAGAACTTTGACTTTCAGGTACAAGTAACTGTTATTCAGATCGATGTAATCTTCGGGCTGTCCTTTGATTTCAAACTCGATGGGAGCGGAATCCGTCAAAGAGGAGACGGGGTGAAATTCCACCCACTGGGATTCTTGCATGGTCATCATGGTGGGTGGCATGGCAAACAGATCTAGTTCCGACTTGGAACAAGCGCAAGACTCTCGGTGCATCATTTTTTTTTCTCTTTCTCAATAATCGAAAACGTCTAAGTCTCGGACGGTTCTTCTTTTCTTTGTCTTTCTAGCTTTAGACGTGTGAAGTCTGGTGAAAGGGTGTTTTCTTCGTCGTCTCTTTCTGCCTTGTCCTTGCTGAATGCCTGACTCGGTAGCGTGCAGGGCATTTATAGGTGTGTCTCGTCGGCTCAAAAGGTCTTTACCCGTTTTCAGCAAGACATTTTTGCCTGCCCTTAAGAAGGCTTCTTTGGGGTTTTGTTTGTCGATGATGACATTTTGGAGAAATTCTTTGCCTTGCGTCAGTGCGGCCTCTTTCAAGGCATGCAATCCGCGTCTCACCATCGGTTTCAAGACTGGGGCCACCGAACGAAAGGCCGATTTTAGCATATCTCCTAAACCGTGTCCTCGCTGTCGAGCAACCCCTCGGTACACTGGATACATGACTTACGAATCGTGAGAGAACCGTTTTCTAAAATGAAGTTTCATCGTGACTTTTCCTTTGGTGAATGGAATATTTTGTCCCAGATCTCCTTTTATAGCAATGTTGACCGTGTCCAAATAAGACTTACTGACAGGCAAATAGTGGGGATCTACAAATTCGCGGTGAACGTGATAAGTGTTTCCACCTTCCTGGTCACTGGTCGTGGTAGGATCCACTTTGAAAGGAATGACACGCAGTAACGGAACGGAGGTGTGTCCCACCACGTTATACTCCACCACATCGGAGTACACAAAGATCAAATTCAGTCCTTGATTCAGTTCTACCGGGTTTCCAAAAGCTCTGTAAAAATCCATATTACTGTTGATCTTGGGGCTCAAATTGTTTGCGACCATTTCTGCATGTCCACCCAAAATTTCAAACAAACTACCATAGAACCTGAGGGACAACGTTTGGGTATCCTGAAATTTCATCAGTAAGCGACGAGCCACTTTATGGTACTCCAGGGTGACACTTTTTTTGATTCTGTTCAGGGCTTTGCCAAAGGCTAACTCGAACCTGGAGGCAATGGTATCCACCAAACGTTTGCCACTAAAATAAAACCCTGACGAAATTTTCAAGGTGTAGATACTGAAGGGTGAATTGTTGATTGGTTTTACGTCGCCTGAAAACCCGATTTCATTCATGGCTTGTTGCAATTGTTCCTTCAGGATTTCCACCTGGAAAGTGTTTTGCTTTTCAGTGATGTTTTTGATTTGTGTTGGGTGAATCATTTCCACTAAAGCCACTTCCCAATGGGCTTTGTGATCCAACTGGATGACCTGAGGTAATTTGGCCGTGTAACAGCACAACGTCTTGTTGGGAAACACCTCCATGGAACTGTCACTGAGTAAGGTTAAGTAAAATTGGTTTTGGTGACTCATAATTCCAGAATTCTGTGGCTATCCGAGGGGTTACTGGACGTCAGAGGCGTGTCTCCGCCCAAAATGGCGTTGTTGCTGTTGTTGTTGTTGTTGGAGTGGTGACTGACACTGGCACTGGACACAAGGTTCCCGTTGTTCCCGTTGGAAGAGAATTTCAAGGAGGGATTGGGAAGCAGGTAACGGATGCAACTGCTCAATAAAATGGTCCACAATTGTTTGTCTCCTTGTTGCAAACTCAAATTGGCGATGGATGCCCAGATGACACAATACACCACGAAGATTTGGCAGAAAAAAACGATTTGCGTTTTAGGCACACGTTCTCCACACCACACCCACAAAGGTTGTTTTTGTAAATCTTGCAGAGAAGAACTGGGTGAAAGAGTGGTCGCCGTAGCTGCGTCTGTGTGAAAGGGCATGATGGTCACTTCTTTTTATAGTCGATGACTTGCGAAGCGTCGATCCAAGAATCAAAACTGGGTGGATATCCTATCCAATGTACTTTGACTTCTTTGACACGTCGTTTGCCCACTTTACGGGTTCTGCGTTCGAGAATGCTTTCGATGTCGTACACGTCGTCTTCTTTTTTGGTGACACGTTGTAACTCGGGCAAATAAAACGTTCCTTTGAGCACTTCTCCGTTCATGTCTTCCAATTTATAGACGGCAGGATGACGGCCATGAAGTCGTCCAGTGACACGAAAAATTCGGTCGTCCAGTTAGGTAAGTAACCTTTGTCGAAAGTGCGTTTCGTTTTGCCAATGCGTATCCAATCTCCTACGTCCAACACTCCACTTTTCTTGTGGACAACCATCGTCGGGGACGTACCAAACAGGCGCTCAAAGACCAGTACTTCGTTCTCGGGAGTCACCTCTTGCGGGGCACGTCCAATGCTTCTATGGTCAGATTGGTTGTACGCTTGCACCAGATGCGGTAAGATGTCGATGTACTTCAGAGTGTGGTGATGCGTAAAATATTTCCACATGCGTTCTTTCAAAGTGCGCTGAAAACGCTCCACGATGCTGGCTTTGGTTTCAGGATTCTCGGTGGTAAAATAATGAATGTCACGTTTCTTTAATTCTTTTTGGAACGCTTGGTTCCGAAATTCGGTGCCTTTGTCCGTTTGCCATCGAAGAGGGTGACGACCACTTTGTTTCAACACTTGTTGCAGGGCTCGCACTAACTCACTGCTCGATTTGGAAGTCAAGGGTACGACCCAGGCAAATTTGGAAAAGACGTCGATGACACAAAACAAATATTTGTAGCCACGACTGTAGCTGGCCAAATGAGAGACATCGGCTAAATCGGCTTGCCATTGACGATCGATGCCTTCCACTAGGGTGCGACTTCTGGAAAACTTGCGTCCATTGGGTTTGTGTAAAGTGCAGGTAGCTTGATCTTGTAACCATCGTTGCACTTGAGGTAAACGGAGACTTTTCAGTCGACTTTTGGCAGCACGATACAATTTTTGAACTCCTGCGTAACCTGCAGGATGGGAGGGATCGTAGTAAATGCTGCCTAACACTTTTTCCATTTTTTGTGTTTGTTTGTTTGTTAATAAGGCACCCACTCTTGGAGGATGCTACTCTTTTTCTCTTGGGGTATTTTCTTGGATTGCAATGCTTTGCGTGTGCGACCGGCAATAGGTGTCGCAGAGGAGGATGTCTGAACAGGGGATATCGGTTCTTGTTTCACTTCTGTCCTCACCTTCTTTTTCTCTTGTGATGAAGAAGGGGTGGTCATCATCTTTTTAATTGATCCAATTCTGGAGGTAGTTGGTGTTGTTAACTTGCGTACTTTATCTGGTGGAGTTTGAAACCCTTCTTCTTCTTCTCCTTTTTCTGTCTTGTTCACTGACAGTGTTGGTGGTACTGGTGATGGTGCTGGACTTTTCATCAAGGTCTTACAATCTTTCAGAGTGGGAAGAGCTGTTTCGTCTGAGGCTTTCTGGTGAAAGAGTTGCAGTCGTTGTAAGAGTTGACCGTACTTTTGCGATTTTTCTGTGTCGGACAAATCTTGACGATCCATCAAGGACTGCAATTCGTGTTGTAACTGGGACATCTCGCTCAAATTGGGATTGGGAGGTAAATGCGGGGTGCGTTGGTCTTGCCAACGATGGCATTCCATCCATCGTTTGTAAGGCACTAAAGCTAGTTTTCGTCCTTCCATGGGATGTCAGGGGTCGATTCTGAGATCTTGGGACTTCAGAGGGCCTTTTTATCTTGCTCCCACCAGTCCTCCCAACATGGTTCCCAAGACTCCTTTCAGCAATGGGCCTAACAAGAGGGGTAAAATTCCTCCACGTTGGACCAACATCTTCTTTTTTTGACGAATGGGAATTTTCTTTTGAACCATTTGGCGAAGAACGTGAAGATGTTTGCCTAAGCATTGTTTCTGGTGTTTGGACAAAGGGATCGTGCCTTTCAAGACGTTCAAACAACATTCGCACACGCTATCGATGACCTCTTTGGAGGCGGATTGAATGAGTTTTTTTCGTAGGGGTGGAGAAGCTTTGGACAGGACAGATAACATGTCCCCATGTTTAACTAAACGAGGAGGCAGTCCTTTCCTTTTCTTTCCTTGGGGTTGTTTAGAAGAGGGATGTTTTCTTGAGGGTGACATCTTTGAGTCTTCAGTAACACGAAAAACACTAATACCCCTACTTGGTCACAGGCCTTTTTTATACTGGAACGCGTCGCCACTGATTGTCTTTACGGCGTATTAACTTGAATATAGGCATGACACGTCGTGCAGGGGTACGCAACGGACTAAATCGAGCCAGTTCTTGCTTGGACAAATCCAGTAAACTTTGTAACATGCCCGATCTCTCTTGGACTTTGAGTTTGGGAGAAGGTACTTTGTGAGCAACGGCCACTGCCGCTAAATTGGAGGGCCCTGCCACTGGGTAAGTTCTTGGGGTTATCAACGGAGAAGTACTTGGTGTGATCAACGCCTCCAAGTACTTTTCAGTTCTTGGTGTCATCAACGGAGAAGTGAATGAACCTGAGGCTACCGGAGACGCGGTCACCGCCGTTGCAGGTCGTGGTTTGCGAGTGTAACGTTGCGTCCTGGCCGAAGTGCCTCTCTTGCGACTAGTTTTCTTCCGTGGACTTTTCTTTTTCTGGGGTCTTTTTCTCTGTTTCTTTTTCTGGGGGGCTTTTATTTTTCCGGGGTGGTGACTGCTAAGAGGAGGGTCACGCAACTGGAGAAGTTCTTGGAGACACAAGTCTCCTTGGGGGCTTGGTCTTGACACCGTGGCTCTTTTTCTTCTTCTTGGAGCTTCGTTTGAGTTTTTTCTTGTGGAGAAGTTTGGGAGCATTAGGATCCCATCTTAAGAGAGAGCGACTGATGACCCCTCCTAGAGTACCGCTCCCTCCAGGTTTCAAAATAATTTGTTTTTTGGTTTGAGTGTCGATGCGGGGATTGGCCAGTTGGGTCAAACCGACTTTGTTTCGATCAAAAAAAGCGTTTGGTTTGATGAGGAATCTGAATGATCCCTTGTAGTAATTGACGTGCTGTCACCGTGAACCATCGTAAGACTTCTTTGAGACTAGCTTCTAAGACACGAGCCCGTATTTGTGGATTTTTTCTCGACTGATGCCATACAAGGTACTAATCAATTTGACCGGAAAATGCGACTGAAGGGACGTCATGTTCAAACTGTGTGAAACAGACGAGAAGTGTCTGAGGTTTTTATAGATTATTTTTGTTGAGTGAAATTAAGTCGAGGACAGAGTCGTGTACAGGACAGGCCCTCCGTCTTGGCACCAGTGGTGAAACAATTGGGTACGAAATCGCAAATCATCGGGTCGTAGGTTTCAAATCGACGAGTAAATAGGCGTGTGGAGTTTGAGTGGCATCGTCGTACGCCTGAGTCAGCCAAGGCGTTCCTAACTGTTTGGCTAAGACTTGCACTTGCGATTTATCTCGAGGGCTTTTAAACAAGACCACGTAATGCGCATTGAGACTGATTGTGCGATGGGCTTTACTTTGTTGAAACAAATTTTGGGTGATGTAAACGACACTGGCATTACGGTGATGCCCTTTGCGAGTAAACCACAGTTTAATTTCTTCTTCGTCTTCTCCTAACATGTCGTCGAAAATGACCAAATGGGTTTGACGGGAGTCAGAGACGATGCCGTCGTCTTCTTTAGGAATGCCTTCCACAAACACGATGTAATCGCCTTGACTTTCTCGCAAGAGGCTGTGCGCCGATTGCCACTCTTTATAACACCACACGATGCGTTGAGGTGGTCGATCGATCAAATGATGTTTATGTTCGATCAAACGTTTGACGAATTCGGTTTTGCCTGAACCGCTAGGTCCAGCAATGAGCATGTTAAAGGGATGGCGAAGATACAAAGCCTCCCAACTGGCACGATCTAAGTGTTCGTCGATGACTTTGACAGTGGAGGAAGAGGGAGCAGAGACAGCAGAGGTAGCCATAGTGTTAGGAATGTCACTTGTGACACGAAATCAAACAAGACAAGAGTTTATATACTTTTTTCAGGACACGTTTATGGAATGTTTTAAACATGAACTTGAAAGACAAAAATCCATAAAAGCCAAATAGTTATGTACAGCAATAAAAAACACATCAAACGATCAAAGTGGAATATAAACAAGTCTCTGTACAACATGTTTTGGGTAACCAAGATGTCCTAGGGACAGTGTGTAATGTTCTTACAGTCTCTACATGAGGTATTGTTACACAAGTGTCCTCCTGGAATGGCCTTTCAGGAATGTCCATGACAATCCTGTCCTGAAGCGAGTGGTTGTTCTCGGTAACGGGTTCTTCTGGTACTGAAACTAACACGGGCTTAAGAGTGACTTTTTTCCTTGGACACTTGAATGGAGTATCACTACTCTTTAGCATAATGGGTTACTTCTTGGCTCTTTCAGGCATGTCCATTCAGTCCTGTCCTGGGTGAAGGGTTCTTCTGGCACTGTCACTAACACAGGTTGAAAAGTAACTTTTTTCCTTAAACAACTCTCGTGCATATTGGGCCACTTCTTGGGTCCAAGCCTCAAAACCCCCATTTTTCCAGTCACGGACATCTGTCCAAAGAGGGTGTAAGTCACAAGCTACACACACATCGCCATACACGTCTTCGGTAGCTAAAAGTTGACGAATCTTTTTTTCCCGTAGAGGTCGAGAAGTATTCAGATGAAAACGCAAGGCTTTGAGAAAAAGGAGTTTGTCGTGCCTATTTAAGACCATTTGGGTGGTAAGTACTGTTCGTAAAGAGTCCACAAGGAATCGGCTGGTAAACGAAATCCCAGAAAACAAGTCACTAAGACACACACTGTGCTTCGTCCCAAATTGATTGGATACAGTTCTTGTAATAATAGATGGTAATGATCCACGGTTTGAATATGGTCATTGAGTTCCTTCCACGGAATCTGTTCAATCACTTGTGACATAAGCCGTGGCATGGATTCCTGATTCTATAGTCTCTTTATTTCGGAAGCAATAAAGGTACTTTCTTACTAGACATCTTCGTTCTCCAGTGGGGAATCTAAATCTTGCATACTGTAACCTACACTTCAGAGTTCGTTTAGAAGTTTCCTCTTCCGCTAAGCAGATTCCACGTAAAATATGTTGGTAATCCTTTAACTCGTCTTCCTCAATGCGTTGCTCTAGGTGAATCTCGAAGTAACCAAAATGATGAACATTTCGTTCATTCACTAACTCAAAGTGTTGAACAAGGTCTGACCACTGAAACAATTTCTGACGAATCAGTCCTCTTATACCATTCAGGTACCAGTGGTTAAACATCTGGTGACGTAACGGATGCAATTGTTCTTTACGTTTGACTTGTATTTTGACCAGTTCTCGGTAAATGCATTCTCTCAACTGCACAGGCAAAGCACGAATGTTCTCTTGTAAAGTATCCATGAATAGGTCATACTAAATCCTCTTTCTGACACAAGAAATGCACCGTTTGCACAGACATGGTTTTACTTCAGTGTCGAATTTAAATCGTTTAATCACTAATTTACACATTACGATTCGTTCAGAAGTTTCCTCTTTCACTAAGTTGACATTGTGTAAAAGATGTTGGTAATTCGTTAACTCTTCCTCTGGAATTCAATGCAGTAAGTTTACAATGTAGTAGATAGAATCATCAATAGCAAACCAATCCTTTTTAAAACCAGTGGGTCGTTGATCAATATCTGTCCAATGGAACACTTTCAACTGAATCAGTCCTTGTATAGCATTCAGGTACCAGTGGTTCAAACACCGGTGACGTAACGGATGCAATTGTTCTTTACGTTTCACTTGTATTTTGACCAGTTCTCGGTAAATGCGTTCTCTCAACTCCACAGGCAAAGCACGAATGTTCTCTAGCAAAGCATCCATGAATAGGTCAGTCCGTGCAATTCACAATCTTCTCCTAGAGCAAAAGTAATCCACATAGTGAGTAATTTCTGACCACTGCCACTCAGAGTAATGTCCAATAATCTCATTGAACTCTTTTGATGTAAACGGTTTAGAGTAATATAATAGGATGAATGCACCCTTGACCCAGAGAAATCTAACACATTGATTGACTTTTTTCACTTTCCTCTTGTGAATTTCTCGGCACAAAAGTTCAACAGTCACCCATTGAGATTTCACTCTGGAAAGCCCCAGCCAAACTTCCTTGTAAATCTTCTCTTGCAGTTCTTTAGGTAATGATTCGATATCGTTTTTGAAATGAAGTTTAAATACTGGTCTCGGTGATGTCCAACATTTGACTCCTAACCAATTTGGTTTCTTCTTCGTCAACGACATGGTAAGTTACTTCAATGTCTCGGTCCCACTAAGGGTAAGTAATGACAATTCGGTGACCATCGAGCTTGTTCTAGGTAGGCCGAATCTTGTGGTTCCCAGTGGTGAAGTGACACACCGCAACTGAAGCACTTGACTTTATCCCCTTCGCCCAAGTAGAAAAATCCGGCTCTGACTAATTCGTCGGGGGTCGGTCCTCCCAGATACTTAGGCCATTTTCCTTTGAACGATTGAAGACGATTTTCAAAGTCGCAGTATTCCGACTAACGCACAGGAAACGAATATTCGTCTTTCACAGGTTCGTTTCGATGAGGATTGGGTGACATAGACAGGAGTTTGCTCAGGGCTGGATGACATCCGTAAGGGGGTAGACGTGAATGTGGACATCCACATTTAAAACGAAACCCAGTAAAGTGTCCAAGAGGACGAGCGGCATCGCTTTCGCATCCCTCAGGTTTGACACGCATAGCATCACTTTCCATGATAGGGGTAGTGAGAACAAAGTTCCCATGATGCTTTACGGCATCGCTAAGGTCACAGCGTACAGCATCGTTCCCATCGCAAGGCTCACAATTGCATTCCACTTCAGAAGCCCCAAACTTGAATTGTGCCTGTGTGAATTTGTTTTGTGTTTCTCTGAAAGTATTCATCTTGTTCGCTTGGTCTTGGTAGTCACAATGAACTATCGATCTTGCCTAGGGTTCCTTTTTATATACAGACCAATACCGACGTGTCCATACGGTAAGGTGAAATGATTGGGAAGTCGCACTCGCTTCTGGTACACGATTTGATAGACTTTTTCCAAGGGTCGACTGACGATGTGGTGAGTAGGTAAACGTACAATCTTGTTGGGTTGATAGGTGGTCACTTTAAAGTGTTCATCTTCTCTAGACTGCAAGGCTTCTTTCAATACCCCAAAGTTCACCACTCGACTGGTACGATAATTCCGAGTCAGTCCTTTCACTTTACACTTCGTGTGCACTTCTCCTTGTTTGTCTCGGTATTCGTAGCCGTAATTTTTAGGACCGCCACTGACGAAACTTAGAATCTTGTCGTCGGGGTGCTCGTCTGTCCAGGCTCCTAAACGGTCTCCTTCGATGTCAGGGTGATGTTGACTCGGGTGATGGATGTAAATGCAACTGTCCGTGTCAAAGTACAAGACACGTTCCCTTAACAGTTCTAAAGCTTCGTACAATTTTAAGCGAGCATGAGCTGTCACGTAAGCCGCAATGATGACATTTCCAAAGGGGTCGTCTTGTACAAAGTCCAGATCTTCTTCGTAATTGACCAAGATCAAATTCTCGCGAACGAGGTCCACGTGTTTCATGAATTTGGTTTTTGTCGTGAATCATATGGAAGTAGCGGGAAGGTTCGGTCAAATATTCCGTCTTGGGTAAACACGGTCGTTGTGCCATTTTGCCCCACAAGCAATTTAACATCACTTTGGCAAACGATCGCCTTCCTTCGTTTTTCTCGATGTGATCTAAAGTGATGCCTTCTTGTTCCCGGTATTTCTTTTTGAATGTCTTTTGGTCTTCGGGAGTGTGACACCAGTAAGGATAGCCACTGGCTTCTTGCTTCAGTTTCAAAAAGGCATCCACGTAGTCTGCGAAAATGCTTTTCTGAGTGGGCTTTAAACAATTCTACGCTGACCCACGTCCCCGTCAAAGCCCGTTCTTTCTGGGTGTGATGACAAGGTTGGTCTTGGTTGCACGTTTCGGCACAAGTACGGCACAATGGAAACATCAGTTTGCCTTGACAATGGTGAGGTAAGACGGGATGGTACAAGTCCGTGGGGGGGCAAAACTTTGCACTTGATCAAGCCTTCGTATTGTCGAATGTTTTTCAGGTCGATGTGTTCGGTGAACAATTGCGGGTGCCCTGCAGGAAAGCGACAATATTTGCACACGTAGGGATACAGCGAACACACGTCCAAGTATTTGATTTCTTCTCCTTTCTCTTCGTCAGCTTGGTACAGCAAACAGGTGGCATTGGTCCTTCCTCCGTACAAACTATCCCTCGGGTTCAGGGGGTCCATGAACTGGTAACTTTCCACGAGGCGTTTAAACTCGGGATCGGTTTTCAAACGGTGATCGCATTCGTGTTCCCACATTTCCACCACTTGGTATCCTTGCTGTTCTAACTTTAGGCGTCGCTGACAAGTGTCCTGGTACAAGTCTTCCATGGTTCGTTGTAAAAACTGTTTTTTAGTGCCACGGTCAGGGTGACAAACGGGACATCCGTGAAATAAGCAACCGTTAAACTCGTACACGGTCTTGGGGTTTTCTAAGTCCCAGCTACCGACCGAATGCGTTCCGATGGTCTTTTCGCCTCCTGCGTTGCGGGCATACTGAATCCATTTGTCTTCCTTGTCGCACAAGTAATGTAACCAGCGTAGGGCTTTGACCGAGTATTGACGTTTGACATAGTTGGTCGTTTGAGGACTGATGACAGCCACGGTGTTTTCAGGCATGAATCGTTGCCGGTACACTAAGGAACACGCTTTGGCAATGGTGCAAGCTTCTTTAACAATCTCAGGAGTTGACAAGCACATTTCTGCTGTGAACCTTGCGTCTTCAGATGTAGTTGGTAACAGGCATGGCTGACAAACGTGCGCAGACAAGCAGGACAATGCACTGGTTCTTGTCCTTCGTTCAGACAGGGTGGAGAGGCCAAACATCTTGAGCATTTCGATCCACAATGTTTGTGTTGCTCTCGATTGTTATAACCATAGTCACTTTTCTCACAGTAATAACTGTATCCCAGGAATGCGGTGATACTGGTAATGGTATCGAAGTGGTCATCGTGATGATAGAGGTGAATGTATTTTCCATCTTTAAAGTCTCGGCCTCGAAACAAACAGAGGCCCATGCACTTCTTGAGGGTGCACTTTCAAGGTGTAGCGTGGAGCTAGGATATCTTGCAATGTTTGCATCTCAGGAATGCTACAGGGTGTGTCTGTGGACAGGTCAGCTTGTTGTAACAGAAGTTCTGCTTCACTTCGTTGTTTGGCTCGGTCCGATTGTCGAATGTTCTCCTAGTCTCTTTTCCATTGTACAGTGTCGTTCTTGTTGGCATAGGTTCGTCCCACCACAATAGCCCTGGCTAAACACATCTGGTCTTAAGGGTTGTGAATTTTTACGAGGCTACTCTTAATGCTGCGAAGGTTGTTAACCAATAACATCTTTTTGCGTTGTCCGGTCCCTTGAGGAGGAGAGACGTGGGTCATAAACAATGTGGCCTTTCCATCGGTGATGTCAAACTGGTCATTAGATTGTTGTACGTGTTGAATCTTGTCCATGATTTTGGAAGGGGTCAATTCTGCAGGGCTGCTAAACTCGATCCAAACAGGGGATATCAAACCGTCGTGTTCTATGGAAAGTCTCAAGCGATCGTATTCTTTGGCTTGACATTGTCGCTTTAGTGTGGTGAGCAAAGAATCCCACACCTCGGTGATGAACCCTTCTGCTTTCTCCAACAGTACGTCGGACTTGAAATTTTTAAACTTCACCCTGTACGTGTAAGCCGTGGTTCTAAATTTTCTAGAGGAGCGCTTTTCTGTCTCTCGAATGGAATAGTACTTTTCAGGGTTGACTAAGGGTGGTAAACTTTGTTTAGAGGAAGACTCTCTGGGCTTGAATTCTGGTTCACTCATGTCCTCTTCAAAATCACTGGCATGAAGTTGTGCCAAGACTTCGGCCCTGGTACGAGGCGATAGATCACGTTTCTGCCTCTTACTTTCTTCTTCTTTCTTCTCAAATAAATTAGATCGTTTCATCTTGATAGCAAAAAGTCAAATGACTAAAGTTTAAACACCATGGACTAATTTATAGTCATAGCAGACCAGCGTATATAAAAGGGTATGTGTCTTGTCCTTTCACTATTCATTTCACTCTCAAACCGAGCACAACGATGGAAGAGACTACCCAGATCGAACGTTTCATCAGAGCTTTGCGAGGGGTCATCCGAAAATTCTCTTCAGACCAGCCGAGGGACCACTCTCCTTCCTTTCGAGATAAAAGTCAAGATACTTGCTATATCTGTCAGAAGAAAGGGCATTGGTCTTCAGAGTGTCCAGACCTTCAAAAAAGAAAGAAGTCAAGATGCCTGTTATTATTGTAAAGAAAAAGGACATTGGTATCCAGATTGCCCAAAAAAGAAACAAGAGGAGTCAGAAGAAGAGAGGGATTCTTCAGAGGAAGAGAAAGAAGAAGAGGAAGAAGAGGAAGAAACCAGACAGGTGAAGAAAAAGAAACAGGAGAAAAAAGAAGAAGGGAAGAAAGTGAGGAGGAAGAGGAGGAAAAGACTGTGACGGTGAAGAAATTCAAAACACAGAAAGAGTGAACAATGAGACAGAAGAAGTTTATGAACTTTTTTAAAGTGCTCTGTTGTGAATTGTGAATTGGATTGTAAATATTTATAAAAGAATAAATTAGGCATAAAAGGTAAATGTCTCTGGGTTTTGATTTTAAAATAAGAACCTACACTCACACGCTCATACACACGTACTATAAGGGTAAAATGTTTTTTTTTTTTTTTTTTTTGATTTGAATGGATATTGGCAATTGAAAGTCTATCTCTTTTCGATAGACGTGGGTGGCCCTGAAAAGGGCCATTTTCTTGGTGTATGGGTGAGTTTAAGCAATCAACTTTAACTGCCTTAAGCCTTTGCCACGGCCAAGGCCTACTTCTGGACTGCGTACTGTTGATGATGATGATGATTTGGTTGAAATCACTAAGGGTGGCACGGTAGGCTTAGACACAGGGTTGGAGTGTTTAGCTCGGGAAGGTCGTATTCTCTTCGGTCGTAATAAAGAAGTCTGATACATTTGTTTCAGACTTCTTAACTCCGCTAAAATGTCTAACAGTACCGTGACCGTATAATTTTCACACCCTTGTTTCTTTGCTCTGCTTGTTGTTGTTGTTGTTGTTGTTGTTTTCTAACCTCTTCTTCTTGCTGTTGTTGCTGTAGGAGAAAAGCTTGTTCCGCTTCCTTTTGCTGTTGTATACATTTCTCCAATTCTTCTTTCTGTCTCTGTCTAAAATTCTCCACGTGCGGTAATGAAGGAGAAGGTGACGAAGGTTCCGGAACAAATTCTTGCGAGGTAAGAAAATCCACAAAATCCCAACTCACCTCTTCTGAAAGTAAGTCCGGGTTCCCTTGGGTGGTCTCCACGGCTGGTGCACCCCAATTTATCGGTTTCTGAGTTTCCGTCATGTTGAAAAAACTGTCGCATGAATTGACTGTGCACAGACGCTAGCGAATCTATATAGACCACGTGACGTCACAGACTGCTCTCTTCGGATTGGATGTGGGCTGACTGAATTTTGTAACGCGTGTTTGGATTGGTCAACGAACTCAATCCGTTTCAATCCTTCCTCTCCCTATAAATAAGTGCAGTTCACTGCATTCCTTCACCTGTTCTCGGCGCCTCAACATGTGGACCAACGTACAGTCTTCCACGCTTGTATCATCCATGACGTTCCGGACGGACATACCAATGTATGTCCGATCCAAGTGGACAGTTGTCCATAGGATCGACACCAGCCTATGGATACGAAGAGTCTATGTGGAGTGGCAAGGCTGCCTCAAGAGAGTACTAATCTATGGTCCTACAGTCAGGCGAAGCCTAAGGACAAGAAGAAGTCACAGATGCCCTTTATGTTAATATACCTTAATATTAACATAAAACCAAAGGCCCTTTTCAGGGCCACTCCTATCTCTCGAAAAGACCTTGACTTTCATTGCCTACCCCTTTTTATTATTTTTTTATTTTTTAGAAAAAAAAAATAGAGACCCTCCCTGTTTCAATTTTACATAGACCCTATACAGGCCCAGGGGTTTTTGTCCATGTTAAATTAACATAGACCCTATACAGGCCCAGGTTGGTTAATGTTAAATTTACATAGATCCTATACAGGCCCAGGGAGATGTGTAATGCTAATTCCCCTAGACCCTATACAGGCCCAGGGTTTTGTCCATGTTAAATTTACATAGACCCTATACAGGCCCAGTGGTGCTTTTAATGCTTTTTAATGCTAATTCCCATAGACCCTATATCGCCCCTATTCACTACTTATGTATGTATGTATGTATGTATGTATGTATGTATGTATGTGTACGTGTGTGCATACGTCCGTGCGTCCCTGTGTGTATATATGTGCATGTGTCTGATTGTGTGTAAACGAATTTCAAATGGCACATGCATATTTAGAGACCGTCAGGCCCGGACGTATTCCTAATCAATTTCGATCAGAGGCAGGCACAGGCGTGCCGACATAACCGACACGAGACATGAAACGTAACACTCGCAGATCTAAGGGATTTCTATATCACATGGCTGAGAAAATGTTTGCTCGATTCGCTTTTTCCCACTCCCTCGGAACTAACAAGATTAAGTGCATACACCAACGCCTAACTGGTTTAGCTTAGTTTTGGTGTATTACGGCACAGGAACACAAGTAGGCTGAGTGCTGAAGCAATTCGAGTGAAATGCCATGCCAAAGGACACGCCACTTGGCATGATATGCTGGTAGTATTCGAATCTGCACGCTTTCGGTCTGGCATGTTAGGTAGCGCTCTACAGTTTCCTATTTTGCCAATGGGTTGAATTGTAAAGAAAAATAATTTATCCTGATTTCCTCACTGGCTATACTAGCTATTTAAAAGACTTGTATATCTTAGGCATTGTTCGAAGAACCGTTAACTCCTTTTATTTTGGTGTATTATTGATGGGAGTAATATGGGTTGTAGATTATACAGATTGTTCTTACTCCAGATGTGCATCTTTCAAAAACTGCTAGCTCTACTTAGTCATTTTCACTTCCTGGTCTTCAGAGGCAAATTGTAAAAAATAGGGCCGATAACTTTTTTTTAAATACATTTTATACATGTAGTAATTCATCCATAACAGTTTCTGAAGCTGGTATTGTCTAGCTGAGCAAAATTCATTTTCTCTATTTTAATTGGTGCTAAAGATAGTGCTATTTAGACTAATTCGGGCTTATTTTTTTAGCATCAGGGTGCAGTCATTTTAGTTACCAGTGTACTTAGATAATGTACAATTTCCGTAAGTACAATATTCAAAGAAATGTCAACCACATTACATCAAAGTAGTATAGGGGTATGCCAACATTCTCTCCACTGTGCATGTTTCAAATGCAAAAAAAAACAAAAAACAAAAAAAACTTCAGCTTATGTACGTCACTCTTTCAAAAGTATATAACAACTGGTGAGCGCCCCCTTAGTCACTGAGAAACCGTTTCCGTTTGTCGCCTTTTACGACATGCAGGACAGCGTATAATGCCAATTTACATCGTATGAACGGAAACCGTGGTGAATATTTTTTTCAATGACAATCAAAGCAGAAGACATGCTGTTACATTTTATCATTTGAGGAGGGTCTCGTAACCAGCAGTTGCACTGATTCATTTCTTTCCTTTTCATTTTGAATATTGACTTTTGTATTTAGTAACAAATTATGTATTTGTGTGTTTGTTTTTTTCGGAAACTTTATTAAGGGGAAAATTGTACAGTAAATATATTTGTAAATACACTTTTGACAATAATTCTCTGCGTGTGTCTATGATACAAACTATGGGCTCAGGGTCTACATGGGACGGAGGAAAATTAACGGATGAACAGAGTAAATAAGACTATGATCCAAGAGACAAGTCGAGAAAAAGCGAGACCAGCACAAAAGCTTGAAATACTTTACGACCTAAATCAGAATACGAGTGTATTTGAATCCTTGAAAATGAAATAGTATGTAATGCAGCAAAATTACCTCGATCCTGCTAAAGGATCATAATATTAATAAGTACAAACTTAGTCAGTTCTTTATATATTCCAAGTTGAAATTCCCAGATTAAAGTGCAAAGAGAAACTTGGAACAAAACAATCTAAATGGATATGGAGTCTGCAACTACATGAACCTGCAAATTTTAAGCGTTACCAATATTACCTGAATGGGGCGATGATCATACAGATTCGAAAAATTCATCCAAGAACGATTTACTACCCTTGACCTGTCACCATACCGGTATGGCTAAAAATGCCGTAACCGACTTCAGACCCATATGGTTAATTAGCCAAATTATCTATCAACAACATTTTCGTTAACCAGTCTAAGACCGCCTGTGAAGACAGCGGTATTGTCCGGTCTTTGATTACCATTCGATTCTTAATATTCAGAAATCTATTTCTGCCTCAGATGCTTTAATACCACAAGCAGCGTGAGTTTCCTTTCCATGAAATTAGTTGCCCATACCAGATGAGCGGATAAAATAAAGTCGGATAATATCTGAACCGTTAGCCCTTTATATACCTTTACTGAATCGTGAAAATCCAGCTTATCTTAATTTTCATTAAACTCAAAGGATGGCCATTTAACCAAAACCCGGAATGAAAAAATTGATTATTGCTCAGATTGCGTGAGAAAATGCTGTGACAGAAAATGTATGTGATACTGAAGTTTCAAAACACATTGATACTCTTATTTCTTCAAGTTTAGAGAGAGAATTGAATCGATATGTTGCCATGAAAACAAAAGCACAAAATATCGCTTATCAATTACCATGGAAATAATTCTAAATTGGGGCACATAGTCAAAAAGACATATAAACACATGTAGACTAGTGCACTTAGTCTGGTATATTGCAAGCGGAATCATATCAACCAGCTGGTGATTGAGAGGTTTAAAGCACTCGCGTTGACAAACCATTGCCATCTAACCGCTGTCCGAGTAGGTTCGAGTTTTCTTCTCGCCCAGTATGACTATGTGCAAAAGACTGACACTTTAATCTTTTCTATAAATACGACGTGAAAGGTTCAGGAACTAATTACTCTCTTAATTGCAAGCAAAGTTTGCAATTTTGCTTCGTATGATCTCTTGTCGATAAAAAAAATTACCATATGCATTCAAGCACAGTGAAAGCACAATAAAAACAAAAACATTTTTTAAATTCATTTTTAGAAGACATTCAACAGTCTATGTGCATGATAGTATTTCATTACTGATTTCCCTATTGACCCTTTCCGGTAAAATGAAAAATAAATGAAGCCTACTCAGGGCGCAGTGTATTGCGATAACGTATTCATTTGAAATCAAACTAATGAAAAATATGCAACCTTAAATGTCGGACTCTCGTCGAACTTTGTATGTGAATCTGTATTAATCAAGGTTTATGAGCTGTTGACGCGATTATTTTTGTACAACACCGCTCCTTGACAAAAGAAAAATGAGACAGAATAACAGACTGCTTACGACTTTGAAACAGCGACTGCTTCCCAAGGGAACCATCAGTGTTACTCGATTCCACCGTTTGGTGTGATGTTGAATCAGTGATTAATTAGAATATTAGGAAATGTTTTTCAATTGGTATCCTGTGTCATCAAGCAAAATAAAATCGACAACAATGATAGTGTGTGTACTCAAAGGGTCAAATGTCTTGCTAATGCATATGTTCGATTTTAACTGCATTGTGAAATGCAATATGATATCGCATGAAACGGGCTTGATTGAAACTTGAAAAAAAGTAAAATATTACATTCAATGTTTAGTACAGCGTATTAGACACTTTTGTTTTACAACTCTTACCATAAATATATTTATGCTGAGAATATAAAATTTGCATATATATATATATATATATATATATATATATATATATATATATATATATATATATATATATATATATATATATATATATATATATATATATATATATTAGTTTCCCTTTGTTTTTATATTTGAAGCTCCTCTTTGGGCGAAATAATGCCCAGTATCGATTAGACTGAGACGTTTTTAAAGCAAGACGACGATGTTATTGATTCAAACGCAGGAAGTCATTTATATTAACCTGATGTTGGTCGTCCTTCTAGTTCCAAGATGAACATGCCATCATTAAATGGTTCGATTCCTTTGAGCACGTGAGTGACTCATCAGGTCAATTTGTGTTCTGAACTGTCTGTGACACCTGACAAAAGATACTGACTGATGAGGTTGATTGATCAGCAAAGGACGTGCTGCAGTTACAAGATATTGCTGTTCGAGCTTTTGTACTGCTTCTGTACTGATGCAGAAATTCTCCTCAGCTCATAGTCTGTTGATCGAATATGGATGAGACTGCCCATTTGAAACAATTCTGTTCGAGATATTCCCAAGGTTTAGGGTAAATATTGATGTGTTTCGAGGATTACTCGAGGGAGCTTTTAAAGCGTTTCTTCTGAACTTTATGGGATCGCTTTCACTCCTTCAGCTCGCCACAGAAATCGTTTTTTAATATCATTTGTCAAACAACTTTGTGACATTACCTGTCCATCTGATCTGTGATTTCGTCAGCACAGTGCGGATGCTTGGTACCCTTGCCAGTGTGAGAATCTTATCTTGCCATCTTGTTCTCGTGGATTTCCTTATGCAGTTATTAAAATGATTCAGTTTCTTGGTATATCATCTCTATACCCTCCTTGTTTCGCATGCGTACAGCAGGGTCGGCAACATATTGTCTTTTTAGAATTTCAATTTTGTTTGAAGACTGATGTCTTTGCGCCCCCACAAATTTCCGCTTTGTCTGCCAAAGACCACACTTTTGTTACCAATTCTGGTCATCGCCGTGGAGTACACGTGACAATGTACCTCCGAGGTATGTGGACTTTTCCATTGCCTGAATGGTTTACCTACTGTGCTGGTAAGTTCTACATAAGGCTATCCTGATGCCAGTTGCTGCATCACAACTATATTTTTATATTGATTGTGAGACTGAAATTGTCTTGAGAAGAAAGAAATGGCACTTATTGTATTGCATGGCAGACTCAGATTTGGCAACCACGAAACAACGGTCAGCTAAAAGGAGATCGCGAACAGTCACTTTCTATAACTGCGTCCTTGCCCATTGTCTCCTGCGATCGGAGAACTTGCTCTTAGTTTGGTACGTGATGTCGATCCAAGTGTCATAGTCACAGAAGGGATCTGTAAGCATGGCAGAAAACATCATGCCGAATAGTGTTTCACCAACACGCAGCCTTGCAAAACTCCACTGGTAACTGGGAATACTTTAGATGGTGCACCGTCGTCTACGAAATGAACGAGCATATCATCACAGATCTATTACGATGATGTTATCTGAGCGACAAAACTCTGCCATGATCTTTCAGAGGCTCCAATGACTGACTTTGTCAAAGGCTTTTGTCATCTTGACGTTTTCCTGGACTTCAAATACCATGTCTTTCCTGAAGCTACACTGATTTTCATGCAGAAGCCCTTGAGAGATATGATGCTCAGGGCTATTCGGTAGAAATCAATCGAGGAATTCAGTGTTCCTTGCGTCCACATTGATTAGAAAAAGTTCAGACAGATTATGCGCCATGTGCAGGCCTCCGGTTTTGTAGACTCCTTCAGGACTAACATCTGCCTTCGATGTTTTGCCAATTGACAACGGGTCAGTTGTTTTACAGTTTCAGTTAGCACTAAGGATAAGATACATCTTGAATTTTACTTCAGCCAGTCATCAGGAGCCTACTCACTTATTGTTGATTGAAGATGTTGTTAAAGTGGTGCAATTGCCATGTATAAAGAATCTTTTCTAGATCAAAAAGGTATTTTTACATTCAATTTATAAATGCAACATAATTTAACTCATTATTATATATTAGTCATCAGAAAAGTATTGTACGTGTTTAGAATTGCAAATAATTAAGTGCATTTTCTTTTCTTTTACGCTATGTTAGGTAGGCGATGACCTATATTTTGTCTTGCTTTTTTAATTATAACTATTCGCTATTTATTATTTGTCGAGCACATTTTTAATAAATAAACTAATATAAGCAGACCAGATAATATATCTTTCATTACGATATTATTTTATCCAAAGATATTAAGTTATCAACGTTAACATCTTCAGGTTATATAATTGTCGACAAAGACAAAGTTTGTTACCGTCTAAAAACGTGTCACAACTGCCAGCATCAATACAGTATGTACCTTTGTTCTGTCCATAGCAAATATGATCTAAAGTTTAGCACAAAGTGAACAAAAATACTGGTGGATGTACAGCTGGCGGTGGAAAAGTTAACGTAGAGTCTGTCAAGAGATGGTGGTGATGTGAGAGATTACTCTCTCCTGATGGCGCTTTGATTATCGTTATCTGGGAGATGATCGATCACTGTGTTATATCCCGGATTGTGTAAACAATAATGTAAAGTTTCCAATTTTTAATTAGTATTGAACCTTAAAGTTGAATGCATTAAGCATTAAAATGTTATCACATTTAAGCCAGAAAAGTCTTTGTGAAGGGTCACTTTGACCTTTCTTCTTTCCCCCCCCCCCCCCAAGTAATTGTTAAACTTAAAAGGCCAACATCTACGACTCATTGAGATTTGACCGCGCATCGCAACGCTGTCTGAGAAAGTAAACACGTAAGCTGCGAACCATTACCACTTGATAGGAACCCATGTCAAATAGTCATTTTCGAAGGGAAGTTGATATGCAACGTAGTTCATAGATTGCAGGCTATCCAAAATCTGACTAAACAAATGATTATCTAGGGGCAATTTAGGAACCGCTGCGTACGATTGGTAAGAGTTAATTAAGAAGTACACTTTGGGGAAATTCTTTAGTCCGAAAGTTCCTGAGAGAGGAGAAGTTTGACTCCGAGGAAGCCTAAAAAAGCATAGTGCTTTCTTCGTTAAATAAGAAAAGAGGACCAGGTGACTGTCTTGTAAGAAAAGACAGGTTTTAGTAGTAGTACGCACAATTTCTGAAAGAGAGCAGCATTAAGGTATGCAAGTTTGATTTTTCACGTAATTTTTGATTGTTTGTTTAATGCAAATGTGTATGATATGACTAGGAACCATAGTATGTATCGTTTATTCAATTTTATGGAAATCTGTTAATGCTAGAGCTGATAAGCAATGTATCTCTTTGATTTTACAGTTACTAGTTCATTGATAGGATTGACGAATTGCATGCGATCCAAATTTTCATATGTGTAGGACTTCATAGGGTTATATGAAATAATTTCCTTTGTCTGTTAGGACGATACTGATTATTGTAAGTTAACGATAATCGCATATTTGTATCTGATTTTGTAGTGTTCAAATAATCTTGTAGGTTATGGACTAATGTGGGCCAGAATGTTGTAAATTTTATGCATTTGAAATCGAGCATGTGGTAGCGTATATAAAGAGATACGGTAATGTTAGATACACCGCCCACGTGTTAATTTATCGTCGGTCGATGTGAAGCAACAGTGTAGATCTATCGAATTAGGCAGTATTCGGATAGCTAGTTATGATTCTGAATAACGTAAGTGAGTGAATTTTATGTACGTATAGAAAGTGATCCGTATAGAGATTTAGAGGTTATTTTTGTTCTTTAAGGCAACATCTTCCTGGGAGAGACGAGACAGTCCGAAGACGGAAGTCTGGAAAGAGATAACGTGTTAAGAATAAAAGACTAGGAAGTCCAGAGAGAGATGAGGCGTTCAGAATAGGAAGACTAGAAAGAATAGAAAGACGTGTGATACACAGGTAAAGAGTGGAAGGTGATGTAATCAGTCGAGGACATTGCGCTCTTCACCACTCGTCCTTATGACGAAATAAATCCAAATTAGACACTGCTATTAAATTCTGTTGACGTAATTTAGGTTGAAATGTAGTTGCCGCTATTAATTGTTATTGATTAAATTTTGTTATTTTTCTTGTCTAAGGGGGCTCGTATTGCATTATTTCTTCCCAACAGTCTTGCTCAGTTCTCTGTTGATATTCTATCTATCCACTCACACCTGGCTATAAAATCGAGGGAGGTCATCCCCCAGATAACGCCAGCCAAACCCAATCAACCACCCATCTTACTAAGAGGGCGACGTTATAAACAAAATAGAATGTGAAGTTAATAGATGAAATAACAGAGAATGAGCGGAGATAAAAATAGCACTCCACATGCAAAATATAACAATTTAATCAATTCTATAAACGCAATGAAACTGAACAAGACATTTGAATGATTCGCTTATGCTATTGGCTATTCTGTTATATCGATATACCAAATTTCATCATATGATCGAGCGATTAATGGAACTTAAATTTCCATCAAATCATGGCACCATGGCATAATTAGATCCCTTTGATAACTATTACTGCGCCCCTGTGGGCTATAAATCACTGTCTGAACTATACCTCTTTACGACAGAAACTTCATAAAGTTCAAAATACGGTCTGTAACCATCACTGGCTACACTTTCGATCTCGAATCAAACACAAAACTTGTTCACTATACTACATTTCGTTGACTGGCTCCGGTCCAATATACCTATCTGACGTCACCTATGTGTTTTCAGTCATATCGCTACGATGTCTGCAGTGTGGCAGTTGATAGTGACGTATATCATAGGGGCATCATGCCGCAGACATGTAGCATGATGTCCCACCCAGTCACATTATCCTGACACCAGGCCGACCAGTCCAAACACTAACCTCTTAATGCTGAGCGCCAAGTGAAGCAGCTGTTAATACCATTTTTGTAAGTCTTTGGTATGACTCGGCCGGGGATCGAACCCACGACCTCCCGTTTCCGAGGCGGACACTCTAACCACTAGGCCACGTGAGCGCTTCCAGAAAGAAGTAAGTAGAGTCAATAGGTTCATTTAGATCAACATATTTCATTATTATTATTATTATTATTATTATTATTATTATTATTATTATTATTAAATTAATTTTCTTTAATTTCATTAAAACAATGTTCTGTTCCTTATGTTTGTATTAAGTACATAATTTTTTCTTTCACGATATGTAGTTTTATATATTGGTAGTAACAAATGACAGAACATATGTATGCATATGTGTGTGTGTGTGTGTGTGTGTGTGTGTGTGTACTTGGATTGCGCAAAAGTTTTGTAAGTATTTTAAACCAGATTTTAAATGCAGATGTTGTTCCAGAAAACTGGACTACAGGGCTGATTAAACTGATATATAAAAAATAAGGGAGATGAATCAGATCTTACCAATTACTTGCCAATTACTCTACTGAGTTTCCTTGATAAGGTATTTACCGCTGTTCTTAGCAATATAATTTCGCTTTTTCTGGAAGAAAACAATTTACTGTCTATGCACAGGCAGGTTGTCGAAAAGGTTACTCCACAACTGATAATATTTGTGTCTTGTTTTCCTTTATATATCTTTTGAACAGAAGACATAAACCATTGGTTTGCACTTTTGTCGAATTTTTCAGGCTTTCGACAGGGTATGGAGAGTTGACTTATGGAGAATACTGATTAATACTGTATAAATGGGCAAATGCTTAAGGCGATACTGACTATGTATATGGAATTAAAATCTTGTATATTCCACAATGGAACTAAAATAGGGCTACGTACTTATTATATTCAAGGAACTAGACAAAGTGAGAACCTTTCTCTAGTATTTTTTTACCTGTATCTAAATGGTACTTGGAATCACTTTGTGAGCTCAAATTGTAATGGCAATGCAATTTATTTACTGTTTGGAGGTATAGTGAGATATTTGACACTATGTTATACTATATGCAGACAATAAAGTTTTATTATCAGATAACCCAAGAGTCATTAACCTTGATGTATTCTTTAATTACTGTCAAAACTTTAAACTTATTAACACAAGCAAAGCGAAAAGTATGATCTTTGGGGAATGTAGAAACAGAAAAAGTGTGAAATTCAAATTCATAGATTCGGAACTTGACATTGTTGTAAATTATAAATATTCAGGTTTGACCCTAATGGAGAACTGTAGTTCTTTGATACGAATCTGGAACCTAATTAGTAACGCCAGGAAAGCTATAAATTACATCTTTACTTGCCTACTGATTGCTAGCTTAAACGTTCTGATATGACAATGATCCCAATTCTTACATACGCTGCTGAAATCTAAGGTTTTAAATGATTAAATATTATGAACGTGTTCTTTTAGATTTTCTAAATTATGTGGGAATTTTTTTTTTTTCAAAATCCACCCACACGTGTATGCGTTAGGGTGAGCTTGGTAGAACCCCGCTACACTTACACGTAACCAAGAGAATGTTTGGCTATCGATGAATCTCATTAACTGTAAAGAAACGAAACTGTCTTATATCATGTTTCTGAGGCTATTGCAAGATTATAATGGTCAGGGCAGAAGCAGATGGGTTAAACGCATTCATAACATCCTATCAGAAACTGGTTTCAATTTATTTGGGTAAATCAGAACATTCCCAACAAAAACTGGCTAGATACAGTATTTAACGGAAGTATTTATGACCAGTTTATACAGATATGAGAATCGTCCATTATTAACTCGACGAAAACTGATACTTGTAGAATTTTAAAAAAATGGAATTAATATTAGAAAATTGTTTCTTCAAAAGGGACCTATCCAAAATATAAGGCAAATATAATAAAATTTTGAACATGAAATCACTGTTTGCCTATATAGAAAGGAAGCTGGTACAGTTCTCTCATATAGAAAAGACCGTGTACGCTTTGCTTGCAAAACTGCGTGGGTGATGAATTTCATTATCTCCTTGAATATAGCTATTTTACAGAACAAAGACAGTCAGGGCCAACGGGGGAGGGGGGGGGGGGCGGGGTCAACAGAGGGTCCATCCACGGCGCCTGGGCAAAAAAAACCCCACGTTTTAATTATATAAAAGAAATTTTTTGTTTGAACAAGAAAGGCCAGGTTGTTTCTTACCCCAGGGCCCGTGATCACTCTCTACGGCCCTGAAGACGGCCATTACTAACCAATCACTTTTATACGAGACTCCATGTACCAAAAATTTAAAGAATATATTGCGTTCTGAGAAATTGTTTGTTTTAACAAATCCATCTAAAATGTTTGACATTTTTTTAATAAAATTTCATCTTTATTCGTTGTGAATATTGCTCTTACCTTTTTAAGAAAGAGATATGGACCATAGTTTCAGCATTCTAAAGTAATGAGTTTACAATAGATTAATTTGTGTGCCATATATTATAATTTATAACCTGTCTTCCTAAATACAGCAGTATTTCTGTAATGCAGTTTCAATATGATCGTGTTCAGTTGATGTGATGACAATAATAATGTAATAATGCCGTTAGTCTGAGTCTATTATATCCCTGACTAACATGATAATTTTAGGTCTGAAAAGTTAGTTGTTTTCCACGTATAACACACACACATACACACAGACGCACACACATATGCAATAACTGACAACAAAAAGTGCACAACTAGTTTCTAATTAGCCTGAGCGCTTTCGACTATAAATGAGTCTTTTTATAAGGCAACTACAAAGCACTGACAAGCCAAACAGAAAACCAAAAAAATAAAACAACGACGGGATATAGGCGTGTAGGGAAGCATGGGAAACAAGAACTGTAGAAAATCCACCCACACACTTCCTAGTCCAACCCCTGGAGCTTGTCATAAAACTCAACAACTTTGAATTTAATGAAGAAAACTACCTCCACATTAATGGAAACGCAATGAGTAAAAAAATGGCTCTCGTATGTTAATATGTTTAACGAGAAGACTGGAGGGTAAACTTTCAGAATCGTTGGAACTTACACCTTATCAGTAGGTACGCTTAATTGATGGTATAAAAATGAAGTGGCAACATGGAAGAAAAAATCTGGATGATTTCATATCAAAGGCAAACAACATTCATCCATCAATAAAATTCACTGCAAGTCTCCAACTCAGACCACGCTTTCCTGGACACAACAACCAGACTCGTAGAAAACAAACTCCATAAAGACATCCACTGAAGACCAACTGATAAACACCGGTATCTTCTCCCAACCAGGTGTTATCCAAAACACTGCATTCGGAATATACCATACAGCCAGGCACTGAAGATATGTAGAACCTGCTGCGACGATGATACCTTCCCAAAAAGATCTGAAGAGTTATCTGAACATTTGATTAACCGTGGCTACGACAAAGACCTGATATTGGAGGCAACCCAAAGGGCTAGGCAATCGCACCGTAATGACCTACTAAAATATAGAGAGAAGGAAAAGGTTGATCCGATACCATTTATCCTGACCTACCATCCAGACAACCCCAAAGTAGGTAAAATCATCCCGAACATACCAGTAGTCGCATATAGGAGACCAAAATTCCTAAAAGACATCCAAATGAGAGCCAGGATAACGCCAATCATTAATCAAGACCACCCTAGTCAATCTAGTCCCTGTTCCGATAAAAGGTGCAAAACCTGTCAACATATGATAGAGACCAACACATTTTCTAGTACATCGCCTAGCGAAAAACTGAACATACATGGTCCAAAACAGAACGTGCAAAACAGAGAATGTAATTTATCTCATTACATGTAAGATCTGTAGTCTTCAGTATGTTGGAGAAACTGACATTCAGACATATTTCGTATTTGAAACTGAGCATGAGATTTCGAAAATGAATGCCGACAAGATATTCCGACCAGTCGTTACTGTCACAATTACTTTGATTTCGCCAGAGTTTCAGTTTACATTCATCTGTGTTTATTAACAGAGTCATAGTTGTGTCAAATCTTAATGTTCGGTTTCCCAGTCTTTCCAATGTTTGCGTGTGAATTAATAATTTTCGGTTAAGTATATTTTCGATCGTATTAAATATTTGCAATATTTCCTGGTTAAATGAAGTATTAAACTGAGTTTTTGGACAGGTATAAGGAACAATGCTTGTTATTTTGTTAAATATGATGTTCGTTGTCTAATTGTAAACAATTAAATCGCAAATTGTGAGGAAAATGTTTACATTTAATTTTTTAAATAGCTGTTGTAATCGCTGTAAAGTCCATATAGTCTCCAGGTGACTCGGTCCTCGGCCTGCACTTCCCAGCCGTCGGGTGAAATGTCGCATGCCCTTATGTCCCTTTTACACACATCCTTGAAGCAGACTGAGGGGCGGCCGACTCTTCTGGTGCCAGTGGCCAGCTGTCCATATAGTATGTCCTTTATTAGCCTCCCGTCCTCCATGCGTCGGATGTGTTCCAGCCATCGAGGGCAGCGTTCGCTCAGCAGGGAGCATATGCTAGGGATACTTGCAAGCTGCAGGATCTCGCTGTGTGGGACACGTTCTTGCCAGCTGATTTTCAGGATGCTTTCTAGGCACCGTATATGAAAGGAGTTAAGCCGGTGCTCTCGCGTCATGTAGGTGCTCCAGGTCTCATATCCATATAGAAGGGTCTGTGAACGCAGGCTTGGTAGACCTGAATCTTGGTGTGCTCTGCCAGCGCATTGTTTTCCCACACCATCTTCGTTAGTCGTGCCACCGTGTTTGCATTTCCAAGCCTTCTGTCCAGCTCCACATCGAGCGAGGGAGTGTTGCTCATGGTTGGTCCCAGGTAGGTAAAGTTGTTGACTGCTTCCAGGGTGACCCCTTCGATTTTGATGGAAGGGGAAATTGTGGTATCTTGCATGCTGACGTTTGTCTTTTTCAGGCTGATGGTGAGCCCAAACTGCTTGTAGGCATCGCGAAACGGTCTCTCAGTCTCTGGAGGTCATCTTCTGTGTGGTTCACAAGATCCGCGTCATCTGCTAAGAGCATCTCCCTGATGAGCACCGACCTCACTTTGGTCTTCGAGCGCAGTCGTGCCAGGCTGAACAGCCCCCCGTCGAATCTGGTGTACATATATTCCAGTGGACGAGTCGAGAGCGTAGGACAGAAGCAGGGAGAAGAAGATCCCTAAAATGGCCAGCACCAGCATGCAGCCCTGCTTCATGGCATGGAAAAAATCATCATACTGCGGCATTTTAATGGGCAACTGATCATACTGAGAAGTTCAAATAGGTTCTTCATGTTGATCAGGTTGAAAGCCCTGGTGAGGTCAATGAACACATGCAGAGTGGCTGACCTTGCTCTCTGCTCTTCGTTTGGAGTTGTCGGAGGTAAACGATCATGTTTATTATATCGACCTACCTGCTCTGAAGCCGCACTGGGATTCACGATACACACGGTCCACCAGCAGATGTAGCCTGTTGAGTATGATGCGGGTGTACACATTGCCAACGATGCACATTAGCAAGATCCCTCTGTAATTATTACAGTTACTGCGGTGGCCCTTGTTTTTGTAAGGGTAACAATTGTGGCGTCTCACATGTCTTGGAGGACTGCTCCTTCCTCTCAGCAGAGTAACTCGTCCAGTAGCTGAAGCAATGTTAGTTTCCCACTTTTGATAGCTTCGAGCGGGATGCTGTCTCTACCTGATGTTTTTTCGTTTGAGAGGGAGTCGATTGCCTTGCTGAGCTCCTCTAGGATGGGCACTTTGTCGAGCTCCTCCATGGTGGGCAGTTTCTGTATGATGCTAAGGGCTGCATCGGTCACTGACGTTTCTCGGGAGTAACCTCGCAGTAGTGCCCCACACATCTGGCTATCTGTTGCTCACGGTCTGTGATCCTCCCTCCTGTCAGAGATTTCAAAGGGGTGACCCCCTTCACTGTAGGGCCTAGAGCCTTCTTGATGCCACTATACATACCTTGGATGTTTCCAGAATCGGCACTGCGCTGGATTCTATCACACAGTTTCTGCCAGTACTCGTTCTCGCACTGTCTAGCGATACGTTAGGTGTTGCTTCGGGCACTTCTGAGGGCAGCAATCGTCCGTTCATTGGGTCAGTTTTTGTAAGCTATGAAGGCTTTTAGTTCCTCCTCGATTGTTGGTTCCATCCTCGAAAGGTGTGCGTTGAACCAGTCTTGACTGGGCCGTTCTTTCTTGCAAAATGTGGACATGGTTGTGCTGTAGAGATGGCACCCTTCGCGGCGTTCCACTTGGCTGTGGCATCGTGGTTTGGCAGGTTCTGGAGAGTCTGGTCCAGGGCGGAGTGAGTCTGGTGAGTTTTAAAGTGGCATGGAGTGAAATTCGACGAAAGCCTTCCTGAGGTCGTCAGAGATGCCTGTGCACGTGGTGCGCACGTTCCAGCGTTTGAATCGAAGAGCTGGAGTCTCCTTTGTTGGTTTCTTGTTTATTTTGTCTGGTGTGGAATTTCCGTCTGCTTGTCATGCTGAGCAACACACTGAACTCCAGACACCCACTGGAGCAGGCAGACGTTGGCGGGTCAACACCATACTGTCCGGGAGCTGCCTGGCTTGGGACGGGCAATAGTGGGCCAGCAGGACGCTATGATCCCTCCCACCGTCAAAGCTGCCCCGTGGCGCCCCTTCGCTACGACAATCGGGCGGGACTTATAGCCCGTAGACTGCCAGCTTCCGTGTTGTTTCCTCACTCAATATCGAGACTGGAATAACTTCTCCAGGGCGCAAGTCGGGGCGTGGATTATTGAGATCCTGGGCTGCCCCGGACGTCGGGATCCCCCTTTCGTCCTTGCTGGTGGGGTCCAAAAGAATGCTGAGCATGACATTTGACATCCGTTTGGATGCAAGGGCTGCCGGAAGAAGTTGTAGTTGACACCCAGCCGCCTTATTATTATTATTATTATTATTATTATTATTATTATTATTATTATTTGACAATTATAAGTCTATTCCACCTATGTTCTGACACCATACCTGGACAGATTATGCTGCCATGATTATTTTTAATGTGTATCTCTCCTTGGTTTATAAAAATGACCAGCAGAGGCTCATCAAACGAGAGAGTTTCTACTAATTGGCTAATTACTTACGTTTCGTCCTATTATATGGTCTACGCCTCACATTTCCTTGGAGTGATATCATCCAATTTGCAGGTACAATAGACGATTCTAAGAATGAACATTTAAATACAAACCGAATACTTTATTCTAGACTGTAATCAGCAAAAGCAAGAAGACTGATATATGTTTATTTTTCTTACCTGTCTTGCTTTTATTTTCAGAATCCAATTCGTTTAACAATAATTGAAAGAAACAACAATTATGTTTGCTTTGCTTTAGTAACATTATATTTGTCTCTAAACAACTCACTCGCGTTGAAGAGAGGGGCTGGTGGGCCGTCACGCGTGCATCATCATTATCTAAAGCAAATCAAATATTTGTTGATATCTCAAAGTCGATACTCAAATGGGTTTCAAAAAACCACAACCTAAAAACCAGTCTAAAGACTGACTAATTGCAGCTTTGTAAATTATTAACATTCTGTAAATATGAAAAAGTAATTCATCAAGCCAGACTAGGTCACTGAAGAACTTTGCACAGGAAGGAAACGTCATTAATGAAGCTGTCATAACGTTAACGTGCGAAACTAATTTAATGTACAGTTTCCATTGATTTGACTTAGTCGACCATCGGACATTCGATAACCGTCCCGAACGGGTAAATGCATCCATCTTCAAAATTTTCAGGAAATATCCTAGACCGTGTTCGCTGATTTATGCAGATGGTAATCGTTACGATTTTTGTTGTTTTTCTTTCTTTCGTTTTTTATTTTGTATAGTTGACATGAAATTCTAGAGTATTGTCGCTCTGAGCAGTGTAAATTTAAGACGAATGTGTGAAAAATAGAAGGCAAATGTATGAATGTAATATTTCTTTGCAGTGATTATGACTTTTAGAATAAATAATGTATGACTATAAGCACCGGCCATGTTCAGGTATTCATTCGATAGCCCTTGACTGTCAAACAGCTCTTTCATCTCACCCTCGAAGGTGACGTAAGTTCAATCTGCTCGAGAAACCTTTACAACAAAGCTCTTCATGTGACGTCAAGACAAGCGACATTATCACAGGGCTAACCATCAATTCAAAACTCAGAAACGTGGAGTTATCAGCGATGCGGAATAGCTTTATTCTTATGAATTCTTTGAAAAAAGTTCCATAAAGTGTTCAGACAGAATCTTATTTGGATGAAACATATCCTCATCAGGAAAGTGGAGGTAGTGATGGATGAAATTGACTATGCTGTCTTTAATCCAATTCTTCCCTCCTCCGACAAACTCTTTGATCCTGACTAAAACTTATCTTGGTGTACGGACTCTAAGCAGCATCTCAGTCAGGTTATAAAAGAAAAAGCAGTCCTTAAAATAATTTTGACCAATGAAATAAATAGATCTTATGTAAAACAGACGAATATTATTATAAAAAGGAAAACTTTATTACAGTTTGAATAAACTGTCAATATATTTGTCAAACATTGTCCATGACTGGAAGGATAATTTTATTATATTCCATCTGTTCAGCTCAGCATGCAACAAGAATAAATCCATACAAGCCTTGGTGTAAAATTTTCAATGATATTTCAATTGCCAATATTTTAAGATGAAACTTTTTTAATTTGCCACGTTAAACCGGTGTGACATTTCTTTGGCATCATCCGCCACGAATACCGATAGCCACCAGTTTCATTTTTGTCATCTGCAGAAGTGTCATTTTTGCTCCTTAAAGACTGGAAAACATGTAAATACATTTCCAGTTACTAGCATGTATATCATGAGATGGGTACTTACAAACACTGATTATCAATGCTCGCTATTAAGCTCACTAAAACAAAAGCTCTGAAGTCTAATTATTTTTAATCCACGTTTCTGTGAATTTCACCTATGTCCCCATTGTTACAAGCTATGTACTTCATGAGAATGAAATTAGACAAATAAACTGATTGAATTATTAATTGATTGAGATTTTGGAAATATGACCAAAGACTGAATTGTAACAAGTCTTTATGACTTTTTAATTGTCAAAGGAAAGCAAGACAGGTATGGTCTGATTTCTAGCACTGATCCAAATAAGAGAACGTGATGTTTTATTGCTTGTAATACAGAAGGAGTATTCGTGCTTCTTAATGGTGGCTGAAGCAAGAGTGAATAAGATTTCTTAGTTTCAAGTATTTGAACATTTTGTTTCAAATAAGTTTGGATAAATCTTTTTTAGCCTTATTTTTATCTTTTTATGTGAATGTGTATATACTGCTGGTTTATGTATCGATACAAAATGTGTTCCATATTTGTGTTCCCTTCTGTTATCGTAATTTTAATTACTTTCTACAAACCTATGGAATATAGAAAACGACGTTTTTAAACAAAAATTATATTCATAAAAGGAGACCAAGGGCCGACAAAATGCCCGTGCTGAGCACCTATAAAAAAAATGAAACTTTCTCTCTGATTTCTGTAGAAATACATGTATATCCTGTAACATTTATCCATCAGTATTTCACTCTTCAGAATGAGACATAGTTATATATTTATGGAAATATTGGTAATTCGAAGAAAAAAATTAATTTTTTCTTCACACCAATATTCCTTCCACGGGTTAATAGTTCCAAAATGTAGAAACCCACCTTTGTTCCTCCAGCAGGTAATGTATTATAACTAAAACAAATACAGCTATAGGTTTCATGTATATTGCAATGTTATTTGCAAATGTTAAGTCCTTATAAGGCTTTAATGACCTTGAGTAGGCAGACGTTATTTGTAGGAAATTACAAATATATAAACACGTTTCCTCGTACACATGTTCGCAAGGACGTGCAAATGTCGTATATTTATCTCTTTCGGGAGTGAGTAAGACCAGGAAATGTTTGATTTCTTTTTATATAGTTTTACTTGTGACCGTATTGGTCTGATATTCGTAAAGCTTTACATTTCAAAGCAATTCTTATCGCCACAACGCCGGCAGCTCAAGCACAGAGGTAAACTTAATTACAAACATTATAGAACGTCAGTGAAGTTACAGGACCGAAATGAGTGGAAAGCGTTATCATCCTTTGTTCAACATTGGAAAATACCCTATAAATCTTGAAACACAATATCGACTTCACAGAAAATCGAATTAAAGCCGGTCTCCTCCATTAAGTCGGCGTAAAATTTCACTGGAAGGTGCTAACTCAAGCTAAGCACTTTCCAATTTTAGAGATATTTCAACAAGACTGCTACTTAGTTTCTCTATAATCAGACCCCTGGGAGCGGGGATGTACCTAAAACTGTTATAAAAACAAGTCAAGTAGGGAAATTTGTTAGGCAACGCAAAAGTGAAACCGCACTACCAAATATAATTACTGCAATGCAAAGAGCCGTAAGTGGATTAAATTTGTCTTGCAAGGGAAGGCTTTCGTCGAATTTCACTCCATGCCACTTTAAACAAAGAGCAATGTTGATTACAGTTTCGGTTAGAGCTGGATAGTCGTGTGGTTGACATCTTCGAATTAGTCCCTAAATGTGTTATTGCCCCTATATGTGCCTGTATGTTGATATTTATCTACCAATCAAATCGTATATCCCTTTTATTTCTCGAAGAGTATTGTTCTTGGATAAGCAATCCGTAATTCGAATAGTGATAAGTACATCTATTCGAATTATATGTCTGTCTGCTAGATGATTATTATCACAAAACCCGTGCAAAAGTAATGGCGTTGAACTTAACGAGTTCCATGTCAAAGGTATCGTGACAAAATGAGCACAATTCCATTGATCCTGTTTATTATATGGGAGATGCACAATACTGACAGACGCAACCCATACCAAGTATGATTTCAAACAATGTCTCTTTAAACTGTTCGTTTCTAATATTTATATTTTAAAAAGTATTTCCTTTTTCGTTCTTACTTCAAACTTGTACGTAAAAAACAATTGCCAGTCTTTACTTCAGACGAAGATGAACGGAAAAATTGGGCGGGAACCAAACCTTATTGATTGGTATAACAAAGACCTACACTTATATCTCTATGCAACTATATAAATGTAGATACATTAAATAATAATTAGGCTTATGATAGTAACTTGAATTTACGAACACTCAAATAAAATACTGTAGGTATATTTCAAGTAGAGAAATACAACCTTTATTCACAAGCAGTAATTCAACTGTGCTGGACTGGATAATGAGCCATACAATTATACTTTTTCAAACTATCGTCAATGTCTCTAAAAGGAACGAAGGAAGCAATTATTGTAAAAGGACACGGGAAAAATAAACACACGCACTCATACGTACACTCTCTCTCTCTCTCTCTCTCTCTCTCTCTCTCTCTCTCTCTCTCTCTCTCTCTATATATATATATATATATATATATATATATATATATATATATATATATATATATATACTGTTGCATGTAATTCAAAGTCTTTTATGTCGATGAATGTGTTCTCGACGAATCAAGTAATGCTCATCATTGCCAAGGACAGAAAGGGCAAAGGTCACAGCGTTCCATGTTGATGAATTGATCAAGCCCTGTGCGGATAACCTCATTAAACTGCTGTCAAACTTCAATTTGTTTTCCTTTTGTGCAGTTGTCGCTTTTGTTATTGTTGTTGTTTGGATGGAGGTGGTGTTTCTAAAAAAAGCTAACTAATTATTTTTCATTGCAAGGAGAAGTTACAAGCATTAAAGTAAAAAACGATGTTATATTTGTGATGCATAAATGTCTTCTTTTCTGTTTCCATTTTCTCTTTCTCTTTATTTTGTATATAAAAATGGTTATCAGATGCAATTGGTTTGTCTTGTAACAGTCGACATTTACATCAAAATTAATATTTACTTAGCGCAACAACTTGTACAAACTAATTTTAACCTTCGTTATGTATTTGGTAATCAGTATTTCAGATTCTTCCTTGTTTTCAAGAATATTGTTTTAATGGGCAGATTTTATATGTTTTTGTTTCCTATCTTAATAAACTGAGATCAGAAATCCAATTAATTCAATTAAAATAATACAAATTTCAATGAAATGTATTATGTTAAAATGACCATTAATGTCGCAATTAAAATTTCGGAGTGTTCCAACAAGTATCATAGTGTGTGCTTATCAAATACTCAGATTCTTTTACAGTTTCATCACGAATGGAACTAATCCTCTAAACACCACACACACACACACACACACACCATTCCCCTAAATGAAAGAATTACAAGACAAAGACCTTGGAATAATTTATTTTTTAACATTTGTGGTGTATGAATGACTAAAGAAAATGCATAAAAACAATCCCACCCAAATATATGTTTCTGCATAAAATTAACTTAAACGTAATTAGACTTTCACAATTACCATTATTTCAAACTTGACTCTAAATGAAAGGAGTTTATCGTGTTTATAAAGTCGTTTGGCACACACTAGTAGAACGCGTTGATTGTACAATGACTTTCGTTGTGTCAAGTCCTTTGGTTGAATTGTGTGAGGTCCACTTCAATAAAGCAAAATATCTCCAAATTCTGTATCCTATCACGGAATTGATGAGTCTGCGACATATAATAATTTTCAAAGAAGCTTTCATTCTTTTAGCGAAGACAAAAGCTAATTTACAATGTGAGCAGACTATATTTTAAAGGGGTTACGTAAGTGCATCGAGAGCGACGTTCTTATTTTCTCACCTTTATCTACTACTTTTAATGAAAGTGTTTCTCCGCTAGTTTTGATGAGTCATAAATGCAAATTTCTTTGACAAAATGTACCATTAACACTAATGCACATGCTGCACCATCAACACTAGTTTACATAATGTACCACCAACACTCATTTACATATTGTACCATCAACACTAGTTTATACAATGTACCATCAACACTCACTGACATGCTGTAAAATAAACATTAGCTTACACAACGTACCACCAACACTCACTGACATGCTGCAAAATAAACATTAGCTTACACAATGTACCACCAACACTCATTTACATATTGTACCATCAACACTAGTTTACATAATGTACCATCAAGACACACTGACATGCTGTGCCATCAACACTAGTTTACATAATGTACCATCAACACATTGTATATAAATGTTTGATATACGCATATATTATTTACAAAAGATATGATCGTAAAATTGACGTGCGATATGTTAGATTCGTTTGCAACAGTAAGTCCCAAATTGCATGCCTAAAATAGTACACGAGATAACCACTATCCAGCTGACATTTCTAACAACTAAACTCTTTGCCTAATTAAGAACACGGGTGAGACACTTTAATCTGCATATGCCTTCAGTTGTGACTGTTTCCGAACATTTATCCCATGGCCGAGAGTTAAAAAATGAGAATCTGGGTATGTTGGATAAATGTGATTTAAGTTAATTAGGAAATTACCACTGAAAATTAAAGATCGGAATTTGTTGCTAGGTAACGTTGTGTGTTTTCATGTACAGTGGATCATTTTCCTCCCCACAATGGATTCTGTTTCCGCCACGCTAGTTCACAATTATGCAACATACAATTGAAATACCATGTAAAATAGGTAAAATGTGAATGAATTAATTAACACACATTAGGGACAAAATCTATATCGTACGTATCAGTACGAAGTTAAATATGTCCGTCTAGATGGAACTCTGCAGCAACAACAACATTCCTTCGTTTTATTAAAGAGATGCTACAATGGCCTCCTCGAAAAGAGGAACATTGTATACACGAGAGATTGTTTAATGGAGTAAAGGTTGAGGTTTAAAATCATACATTGGAATGGATCAACTACAGTAAAAATTATTGCAAAATGGTAAATAATCAGACAATCGCCAATGGGTTAAGCACGACATTATACTTTTATTTCCAGCAGGTGCAAGTACGTCACATTGAATTTTTCTACGTAACTCCAAATATATTTACTTCACACTTAATAGATCTACGTATCATAGCGGGAGTCTTCAGATGGATTCCAAATGACCTGTTACCACTTTCAACTGAAAGTCTGAAGCGTAAGTCTAAGCATGACCACCTTTAATTATTTAAACATAAATTGGATTCAGTTTTATGAGCTTTAAGAGTAAATATTGTTGCTAGGGATACAAAGAAAAACTTGCACGCCTCTTGTCAGTCATAAATATAAAACAACGTTTCAGTGTGTGTGTGTGTGTGTGTGTGTGTGTGTGTGTGTGTGTGTGTGTGTGATTTGGATTTTTAACGTAGCTTTTACAAAAACTTTCAGTCATATCGCTACGATGTCAGCAGTGCTTGTAACATTTTTATAAGTCTTCAGTATGGCTCGGTCGGGGTTCGAACCCATGACCTCCCGAATCCGAGGCCGATACTATTATGATTTAGACCACCGGAGCGGTCAAAACAACGTTTGAAGTCATAATCTTAACACTTACTGGAGATAATATATGCCTGATGTATGTTACTTTCAGCACTTAGCAATACCATCTTCTAAACAAAAACTCTCATTAAATATTCGAAAGTTTAACTAGGCAGTCATTTTAAACTTGTAAAATACTCCGTCATACAATTCTCATTTTCATGCATTGTTCGTTTCATTATCTCTCTCTCTCTCTCTCTCTCTCTCTCTCTCTCTCAAAGTTAAAATCTTAATTAGCCTAGTGTACTGACAAATCAAAGATTCTTTGTTTCTGTCACAAGTAATGAAATTTCAATGTCTAATAAATGGGTCATTAAAAAGATAATTGGACCATATGGGGTTCTTTCTCCCTGAGCGAAAAATAAATCGGGCAAAATGAACATCTACGAATCAATGTGAAGAAAAAAAAAGACTCAAGCCATAGTCCGTGAAAGCCACAATTCAATCAGTCTATTGTGTCTCATTCAATTCTCATAAGACACATTAAATGCGACATTAGAGAAATTTGTCGACATCTTAGAAGTGTGGATTATTAAATTATCAGAATCTTGGTCCTTTATGTCTGTCGGGAAAGCAAATGTGATTTTAATTACTGCACGACTGTAAGACCAACTACATTCGAATAAATAAGTGATCATCATATGTCAATCTTATTAGGAGGCTAAAATTCCTTATGTTTAGAAACACAACTCACCTAAGGCAAGAAATGGCTAAAATTGGTCACCAGCTAGGGTTTAAGATGGTATCAGAAAGAATTTGATTTCCTTACACCATCAATTAGGAATATGATCAGACTAAATACATATCTGTGTATATCCAACTTTAGCTCTTTTCGTACTTATATGTTAACGTCCATCTGTGTCAGCATTTGACACTATTTTGACTGGAATTTGTTTAAAATATTTTCGTTGATTTGATAAAAAATGAATAGGAAGAAAATCAAATGATTCCTTTTTAGTAGTAATATCTCAGGATGTCGTATCATGGACACTATCAAAACATAAAACAGATTAATAGACACTTTCCTAACTACTGTCCTTGCCCAACGCTCCCGCGCCCTCTTAACCTCTTTTTCTGGTAGTAACGACAACTCTGAATAACAACCCGGGAATTACACTGTAAGGATTCATACAGGTCGTTTCAGTGTTGGTTCTATTCCATCTGCTTGATAAGTGAGCTTATTATCATTAATCTTTATATTTCCAATGAAAATCATTATTATCTCATTTTTATACCAGTACGCCGAATTTTGCTACCTAATATATATATATATATATATATATATATATATATATATATATATATATATATATATATATATATATATATATATATAGAGAGAGAGAGAGAGAGAGAGAGAGAGAGAGAGAGAGAGAGAGACTTCGTTCAGTGTATTGAACGGTAGCTTCTATTTGTCATGTGATCTTGTTCATTAAAGGAGACGGCGAATAACATGCGTATTCAACCGCCCGCAGGATTCGTCAAATATATGACAAACAGCACTAAACAGAATCATTCACTGCTGCATTAGTCAATCGTTTATATGCCCCTTGCTTGCATGAAAAGTCACAAGAAGATTACTTCCTACCATAATTCAATTATTAAATCTATCTGACGACCAGGGCTGACAACTCAATTTGTCAAATGAAATAGCGGTCCTTTCTAGGTTCCGATTTGAATACAAGGCGAACAGAAGAGTATGGAAGTGGGCGGAAGTCCTTATATTTCGGATCGTCGTTCAATCCGTTTAAACTTAGCTTTTGTTAATAGAATCATCCACGTTTTCTCTTTGTCTTGATGTAATTCAAACATAAATAACCGTCACAAATGTATCATTCTGAGAGCAAATACATACTGCTCAATAAACTGTTATATGATCTTGGTACTGTATAAATAGTAAAGAAGAAACAATACATGTTTTAAAAAATCAAACTCAGTCATTACTGGCATAAACAACTGATAGTATTAGCAGTTATCAACACTCCCTTGATGGTGTTCTTTTGACTGGCCTGTTCTCGTTCATACGCGAACACTTCCGGATATGGCTCTTTTGAAACGTCGAGTTTTGTACTTAAAAAAGGTAGCTTGCTACATCCGCTAATTAAATGACTGACCGTCTTATCTTTACACCAGCACAGTATACACAATCTTGAGACGTTTTGAATTTGTACGTTTGCCTTCATCTTATTGACCATGCGTACCTGCTCTTGTGCGAAAGTAGAAGTAGTATATAGTAGTAGCAGTAGTAGTATATTGTAGTAGTAGTAGCAGTAGTAGTATATTGTAGTAGTAGTAGCAGTAGTAGTATATTGTAGTAGTAGTAGCAGAAGTAGTATATTGTAGTAGTAGTAGTAGTAGTGGTATATTGTAGTAGTAGTAGAAGTAGTATATAGTAGTAGTAGCAGCAGGAGAAGTATATTGTAGTAGTAGTAGTAGTAGAAGTAATAGTAGGAGTAGTAGTAGTTTCGGTAATAATAATAATAATGAGGACTTTGTATAGCGCCTAATCTTTAGAAGCTCTAAGCGCCTTACATTAGACAACACCTATAACATAAAAACATATATAATGATATTATTACAAAAAAACGAACACAATGAAATTAGAAAACATAAAAAACATGCTGAAAATATTTATGGTAGGAAACATTATTAGGTCTTTAAGTTTGTTCTTGCAGTCGAAAATAGGTGAGCTTTATGAGCACTCTTGACTGAGATCGCCGTGTCTTTGTGTCTAAGTTCAGTGAGCAATTAGTTCCACGTTGCTGGGCCCTGGTATGCAAAAAAAATAAAAAAAATAAATTTAAAAAAATTGTCCATATGACTTCGTTTTCATGCGAGGCAAAGACAGCATGTATTTCTCATTCGTACTACGATTTCAAACCTTACTTTGACAACTGACATTTATTTGCAGTCTAGTTTAAGTCTTGAAAATGTTCGAACTATGGTAACTCTGTTTTATTTCTATTGCAAATGTTCACTCCATAGTATCATTTATTTCTCACAGGTTCATACTTACACGCGAGGAGCTATAAGCATAAAGAGATACTGCTCTGATTTCCGTTCTTGCTAGAGCCTTAGGACAGAATGCAAATTTTGAAATGAACGAATTATGTCAGCAAGCGGAGGAAAAATGAATCCCAGATGATTTTAACTCGACAGAAATGGCTTTAGCTTTCACACTTATTCATTATCTTTGAGAAAGATGTCTTTAAACGCATTATGGACGTGCATGGCAAAACAGTAACTTGTATATACGCGCTTGTAAGAACGGCAACGACACATTCTAAATACAAAGAAAATGTTAAGAAACCAGGAATGGAATACCCAAGACCAAATGAGTGGGCCGGATTCTGACTTTCACTATTTGTCACCATAGTTATTGCAATATTACGGAGTTAGGATCTTTTTGTTTGTAAAGATGTGCTAGGAATTAAAAACCTGAGCGAGCGATCATCAATAAGAAATGATGATCCATACAGCTGAAAACGAGCGAATAAACTTTATTAACTACTACTGTGATCATCCTCTATAGTCTAAATGTCCAGAGTGAACAATACCCATTGGAGCTGAAATTATCAAACCAGTATTTAAAAACGTACGATAAATACTTGTAGCTTTTACAAGAATGAGTTGAGAATGATCGTTTTTCATTAAGCCTTTAAAAAACAATGATAATAGTTTCTACTTTCGTCGTTTTTGTCGTTATCGTCATTCTTATATGAAACGTAGAGGAGGACAGTTACATCATCAGCATCACGACGGTGATGCAGATTCAGGGAGACAATGCTAGGCCCCTATGGGATTGGCTTCGCTGAGGAAAACATACAGTTCTAATTATTATTTGACCGTCAAAATTTTCTGTCCTGCCAATTGTTAAGAAATGGAATTTTATGACACAGCTCCGTCTGTGTCTAAGATTTTCTTGTTAAAAATATGAAAAAAATGACAAGTAAGGCATTATATCAATGGAGCCAAGCCAAAAGAAGTTTGCGTAATGACTTTGAAACGTCATTTTCGATTTTTGATTAATCATCTTTCTTTTCATGTCAGTGATCTCATAATTTATGCCGATATGAGAACGTCTATGTGCAAAAGATGTGTTTCTGCATTCAATACTTTCTTGCGAAATATTTATTCATCTATCAAAATTAAAATTTCGAAACCATTCGTATACTAGCAATGCAGTTAATGCCGTATCTATGTGCGATAATAACAACGGCTGGACTAAGTTTCGGTTTTATGATGCATTAGTGCAGATCTCTAAATCCTTTATTGCAATTTATCACCAAAACACAAATGAAAAGTGGCTAAATAAAGTAAAATCCCTGGACGTAGGACGCTGTGATTTCCTACTTGTCACATTAAATTAGCAAAAATCGAGCGAATGATTTTCTTCGCGGCAAAACAGACAAAATTAGTCTAAAGTTATCGGGTTTACGAAATCTCTTGACATAATCTGAAGGAACGTTGAATTCATGGATCAGTTTAGTCTTCACGGTCATAAAAAAACCTGTTCTAAGTTTCTTCTCAAGAAGCTATTTTGAATTAACGCTGTCGAAAGAGGATTAACTTTGTCTATTTGTGGCATCAAAAGAGATTTATTTTCATCTCGATTTTCATTTTGAACAGCATTTGGTTGGTGCAACAATTTTATCCAGGATTCATAAAGTTCACTTAATCCTGTTCAACCATACTTTGCGTATTGCCCGGTAAGGAAGAAAACTTCAGTGATAAAAGTCCATTAATTATGCTGAATTGCAGTCTAAGTCTTTACATTGGAAAATGGAAACGTGTAAGGAAGCACTGATCCTAGATACTCAGTGTTATTTGAGGGACAATAGGAGTGGGCTTTGTTGGCCCTTGTGTGGACTTAGGGGTTAGTCGGCCTATACGAAGAGTTAATCCGAAATGTATACCTCACAAAATCAACTTCAGCACGGCGTTAAATAATGACAAATTTGCACCCAGTTTATGCAATGAAAAAAAAAAAGCAAGCCAGCAAAGTATTATTAAACGACGCAGCCAACTCACAATACCTTCGCTCTTATGGAAGTAACAGTGGAAGAATGTTCAGACAATACTGTATTGTTCCTAAGTACATATTAAAATGTACAAATTTCAATTGCTTTCTTTTAATATATTTTAGTTATTGCATTAATATGGGTGGGGATAAAATATCTAGACTGAGCATCCGAATATATCATCTGGGACATTCTTTGACTGGCTAGAAGCATTCTTTTGTTCTTGTTTTTTTTTTTTCTTCTTCGCTCTTTCCATGAACAGTTGTATGATTTATCCGCCCCTAACTTTTGACTAATTTAATGAATTAAAAGAATGATGGACTGATAAGTCGGCTGATTGTTTGTTTGATTTGATTGATTGATCTATCGATCGATCGATCGATTGATTGATTGACTGACCGACTTACTGGTTGACTGATTGATTGATGCGAAGTCAAAGCAGCTCCTGAAAAACTGTTTAGTGTAGATGAAAAGACAAGGAAATTGTACTACGCATACATTATCGGATCCAAAATAGTCGGGGTCGGCTGTTATAGTAGTCGTTGAACAAGAAACCTTTATTGTCTTTACTGTCTTTACCTTGGTTAAAGATAGTCGGTCATGTAATGATTTGTCGCTAAACATCATTTAAAAGTCATACAAAGATATTCTAGATAGAAAAACACCGGTTACCAATAAAATTGGGTCTTTTTCAGCATATGTTGCCTCAAAATATACAGGCATTTATCCACGCATGAAATAGTAACACGTATTCTTTATCCAAAGCTTGTGATATACCCGTAAGCTTGTGATATACCCGTAAGCTTGTGATGTACCCGTAAGCTTGTGATATACATGTAGCCGTTTGATATACCTGTAACTTGCTATGTATCATAGGACGGAATCTGATGTAGTAGTAATATTCTCAAAGTGCAGTGGTTTTGACAACTCGCACAAAAAGTACCTTATCAGTCTGTGTGCGTCTGGTAAATTACCGTTAAAAATATTTCAGAAAGGTCATTAATTAAACAAATCATATTTTCTGTTTCAGAAAAATTGTACTCATTGGGACTGAAGGTCGAGTTGTGTAATTTCTGTTTCTGACATTATTAATATTTGTTTTCTACCGGTACCAACAGTAGTAATGGCTTTATCATATGACTTCCTGTTCTACGATATTATTTTGCATATTAATATACAGACAAATCTCGATAAAAATAAATTGTATAAAAATGGTTACGCAGTAAATGTTCGATGAAATGGGTTTGTAGTCATTTAACTAGACTAGAGGTATACATTTCAAAGACAAAAATAAAATCGGAAAGAATGTTTGCTAGATTTTCATAAATAATTTTTTGAAAAATATATCGGAATTGAAAGGTTTTGTGCAATCATTTTCATCTTGTGTAAACCCTAACCAGGATGTCATATCAATAAATTGTTTGAACATGAATTGATTATTAGAGGTACAAATAAGCAATGCATGTTAAACATTTTAACGATACTGTTGATAAAATATTTGTTTTTTACTAAATGATGTAGCATTGAAGTGAAATGCATGGAATATCAAGATATTCCTTTGTGGTTGACATCAAAAGTCTGGGAAACCTATAGCTAGATATATAGATAACAAAATGCGTCAAGAATTGGTTTGCTCTGTTTACGTTGTTATCATTTCAAAGCAAAGTTTGATTTAGGAGTTCACAGGGAGTAATGATTGCACTGTCACAAACTGTGCGATTCTTACATACAAATGCGAAATGAGAACGTTGTTGAAACAAACCTATTGACATAATGTTATCAAATCAATAAGACAATCGAGAAATAATTAGACTATAGACCTGTAATTATGAGGACATAATTTATTACATCGCGCAATAATATCGAATTAAGTGATACGCAAAACAACACCTCTCTCTCTCTCTGTCTGTATGTCTGTCTGTCTGTCTCTCTCTCTCTCTATATATGTGTGTGTGTGTGTGTGTGTGTGTGGCTCGCTAACTGTCTGTTTCATGTGTGTGAGTAATTTAGATTTTTAATGTAGCTAATACGATTTTCCAGTCAGATCTCTACGATGTCTGCAGTGTGGCAGTTTTAAGTGATGTCTAGCACTGGGGCGTCATGTCGCAGACATGCAGCATCATGACCCACACAGTCACATTATCCTGACACCAGGCTGACGAGTCCTAACACTAACCTCTTAATGCTGAGAGCCTAGCGAGGCAGCTGTTAGTACCATGTTTAGAAGTCTGTGGTATGACTCAGCCGGGATTCGAACCCACGGCCTCCCGCATGGGGGGGGGGACTGTTTCATAATTTAGCAAGTGCCTTTGTGGAACAGCTTATCACAAACCGCAACTAGCACACGAACGAACGTATAGAAAGAATTAAATTTAATTAGTCCGTTTTTTTAATAATAAAAGTCAGATCATTATTTTATCAACACGATTAAATCACAATTATTTTCTGACTTATCGTTTGTCTGTCCACGAGATGTTCCAAAGCATGTACATTTCCCCCTGTTAAGTTTCTGTATTTTTCGATCTCCAACAAATATAAATCTCAGTCGCCTGGTTAATACTAAAGATCAGTAATCTATTTTTAGAAGTGCGTATTGTTTGATACACTGGAAAATAGTTTCCCTTGTGTACGAACTTGCGTAGACAAATTGAGAAAAGATAGATTAAACTAAACCGGTGGATTGTTATCACATACTTGAACATAGAAAGTGGCAGTTTCTACGGGGTACTCTTTTGACTGATTTATTTGTTTGATGCAAGTCATATCAACCAGCTTGTGCCTTCTAGTCATTCCATCAGTTACACCCATTGAAGGGTAAACAATTGATTTAACCTTTAGTCGTGCCCACAATCACGCCCATTGCCACACCCACAGAGGTTGAATGGGTCTCGCATCAAGATAGTAAAGATCCAGAAACATCTCTCCACTACGTATGTTTGAGAACACTACTCAAAAGGTGCTACAACATAAGCGAGCAGACGGAGCAAACTGTATTAGAACTAATTTAGCTTTTGAGTAAAGTCTGAAGGTAACGAAAGAATTTCAAACATTGGACGCCACGCCTGCTTTTTGTTCCACCTTTCTTTTTTTCCCCTTAAATTTCCTTAATTCGTCTGAATGATTAGCCCACAGTGAATCCAACATGCTTGCAACTGAATCGATACATCCAGTTAAGCATTCAGACTCAGCCTTGAATAAATTCATTAATTATATAGGGTTCTTTCTGGTCATTACAAACTGTAATAAAAAGTGAATTCGCCTTGTGAGATCAATAACACTGACTCTAAATATTTAATCCGCTATAATAAACAAAACAAAACACATTATCTTGGTAAACGCGTGCACTGAGAAGTAATTTTTCATAAATCTGGTTTTTATAGTATTTTCATAGCTGGACTCTCTAATTGTTGTTAAATACGTTATGCACGTAGCGAAAAATATATGAATACATATAAATAAATCGTAAGATCACACGCACTACTGTCACAGAAAAAGGCAAGAAACAACATGGTTTCGCCTTAGAACGATTTGATCATTTTCGTCGCACATGCGTACAACGTTCCCTAGTGTGGATAATTGTTTTTCTAGTTAAGCGACTGAACTAGCATGTATCTCGTCGTAGATCGTCTGCGGCGAGAGACACAAAAGGCACGGCATGCACGGGTATTTTACCCTTACTAACACTCATTCTCCTGTAGATTTAAGGCAGATTTCTTTTCTAACTGACACATTGAAATGTTGGATCTTGCGAAGGAATGTACATTCTCGATTTTTGTTCTATAGCCATAGGGCTATGCGTATGTGTGTGCGGGTATATCAGGCTGTCGGTCTGGCCGCCTGTATGTCTGTATGGGGATGGAAGCAGGTGTAACCATCAAGGCCATACAATGACGGAACTGCTGATTTGTAAACTTGTGCGCATGGTGGATCGATGAAGGGAGTGTGTGCCAAGTGTGGGTCAACCAAAGAATTCAGGAGAACTGTGTGGTTTGACAATGGACACGTGAACCAGGTCAAAATGTTTCGTTTGCAAGTTTTTACAAGTCTGTATGTTTCATACGTGGCTGTGAATCACATGGGCTGTACAAATGACTGAGTCACGAGTCATGTGTTGATACAATTGTTATGTTGATTACAACTGAACATATTTGTTTTAATTGATGATGTTGTTTCAGTTGAGTACAATTGAGTTACTTTCATTACATGAGATCATTTGAATCTCACTTTCATTACATGAGATCATTTGAATCTTACTTTCATTAATGCGATAATTTGGATCTTACTTTCATTACATGAGATTATTTTAATCTTACTTTCATTACATGAGATTGTATGAATCTTAACTTCAGTTTTGAATACTGTCTGTGAATCACATTTTTGTTTTCCCATTAGTGAATGTTTGTGTAAAGTAACTGAATGAGTCGTATGTTTAGAGCTTGAAAGAATCATGCTGTATTTGTAGAGTATATACATATTTTATCAATTCATTTAATAAATCACGTTGTGTTGTGTTGTCATTGAATCCAAGCATCCATGCAGGTCAATCCTTTTACAATTACCATCTCTTCAGGTGCTATGTGTATCAAAACCAAATGATTTCACATGGGTCCCAGTTTTTTTTTTCATGACCCGTAAACCATAGCTAGTCAAATTGTGCATACATGAAAGGCTGAAGAAAAAAAACTTAATATACAATCGGAAAGAAAAAACATTAAGAAAACACCGAACTATTTGTTTGGTTCAAGAATACATTATTTTAGCGATTATGCGATTGACAGATCTCAAAGTTTTATTGCGTTAATGTTCATTTTTTATTCTCTTTATGTCTTGATCTCGCTGAACCACCGATTAATGTTGCTATTACCTTGCAAAACGAATACATCCATTGAAGCTGGTATTTGAGTCACAGCCTGATTGCAAAATATAGCAATCAATGTTTTACGCTGATTTATAATGTTGTTGATCACTGATTGTACGATTTTTCCATTGACTAAAATGTATAGGATAAACATTTCTTCATAGTAGGTATCAGTGGTGGTAATGGCATTATTCTATTTCACTGCCTCTTGAGTATATCCTGGCTTATTTTTTTCCTGAGATTTGGTAGATTATATTGGCGTAGGAACTTCGGCACTACTTTTGTTGTTAGGAGGAGTGCTACCTTTACAAATTAAGACTGCCTTTTGTGTCAGTCCTAGCTTCTTCCGTCTATCCTCCGGGTTTATCAGCCATTGCTTCCATTAATCCCTTTGGTTGGTGCGATCTTTAATTTGTATAGACCTTTCTATCACTGCTGGTCTGATAACTATACTTCTTGTACTTCTTGTGTGACATTGATATCCTGGTAAGGGTATGTCTCTGATGTAGGCCCGTCTCCGCTCCTTATGAAACCGTTATGTGTCTGTCCTATTCTGTATCCTGTGTTTGGTGTGTATGTTTGCCGTTCTCCTCTCAACTAATCTGCTATCTTAATAGTCGTATGTGCAACTCTTCTCATATTTACATGACGGTAACTGAGCTTGGAAATAGTTTTGAATATTTGCTCACAACTAAGAAGCTTGATGTTCTCAATAACAAGCTTCTTGACTACCGTGTGCTTACTGCTACTCGCTTCCATACAATCTTACAATCAGACACCTTAATACTGTACGCTTGCCTTTACCTTAGCATAATGACCAGTGGCGTTACTGGTGTGTGTGTGTGTGTGTGTGTGCGGACCGCACCGGATGACACCATCCGGGGGTGAAAAGAAAATGACTGTCTATAAAATAATTTAATTTTGTGCAGGAAGGAAGTCCATGGGTGTGACACTGTGAGTTATCGCACATGAACTACTGACGACCGTGAGTGACTGTTTCTTCTCTGTTTATCTTTGTTGCGTTTTGTAGTTACTCCAGATGTAGCAATTTCATGGTTCCGAGTAATAATCGTCTACGTCTTCTGTTTTCCTTACAAACTTTTCATATAAGACCTTCTATCTCCACTATTAATATCTTTTCAGCTGTAAATTATTTTATTTGTTCTCTTTCAATAGATCCTCCCCTGAATTAAGGCTATGACTGTCTTAGACCATTCCCTTCTTTTCGGCATTTTTTTTTCTGCCACTACACAGTCTTTTGCACTTATTCGGCAAGCCAACTGCTGACATTCCTGGAAATATAAAAATTACTTACATCAACCCTTGGATAAAGTTCCCAGTGGTTTGGCATTAGCGTGATAGTTTTATATCCACATATTCAGCTCTTTCTGTCGTTGAGTCAAAGTTGTGCTTGTCTTGATGATGATGAAAACTACCCAGATATTGAAGACTGAGTCACAATTGCTCTGTTTGGCGTCATCCTTCAATAGTACTCGTTCAGGATTGTCATCATAATCCTCCTATAAGCTGATTTAATATCCGGCTGCCTAGCATTCTGTGTCATCTTTTCCTTGCTTCTTTGTTATATGTCATGTTTAGTACTGCACACGCATTGATTCCCAGTTTCTCTAGAATGCATTTAGGATGTAAGGAGTGGCACCCCCTTCTGCTAGGAAGTCTACATTAGACTAGTTTCACTCATAATGTTTCAAACCGTAAATGAAGAGCAAGTGATTGATCTGTGTGAAGATCTTCCTGGGTTGCTGCCCTATCTTATTCTGCCCAAGCATTCTTGTCAGTACTACTAATACAGTCACAAACAACAGTAATGACAGTATATCTCCTTGGTAAATAACCATTTTGATCTGTACATACCAATGTATACTAGTGTGAATCGTGAGTACTTTTCTCCATGACGCTTATTATGCTTTTCGGCATTACCAAACGGATTCAGTCATTCCAGAAATCACGCCTAATATACTAGTCCTATGCCTTCTTGTAGCTAAGTCATGCTAAGTATTGTTAGTTGGGTTTGTTTTGTTTTTTGTTTTTTTTTTGTTTTTTGTTTTATTTATTTTTTTTTGGGGGGGGGGCGGATTTTTGTTTTGCAGCGAGGGAGTCAACCTTTTGCTATTGCGCTGCACCAACGTATCGCTTTAGCGGCTGGTATTTAATCCCTCTGACTTTCGTTTGTTGCCTTTCATGTCTTTTTGGAATATGTCCATTTTTGTATTCAGTTGTTTACTTTCCTTTCCCTCTGTAGGGCATTATTTCACGTTTCTTTGATAATAACGATGTATATATATCGGGGTGGTGTGTAGGTTTAATTCTTAACCTGATAGTAGACCAGCATATTGATTTGTGTACATTTTTAAAACACAACTTAACAAAAGCAATAATATTAGGCCAAAAACGAAACTGAAACTTAAGTTCCCAAATTGTTTAACAAACTACAACAAACTTCGAACAGGAACAAAATATTGATACAAATCTGTTAATGTGTGTGTTTTCGGAAAATGGTTAAATTCATACATATATGTTCCAGATTGAAAAATTAAAAAGCTTGTCTTAATTGTGAAAACTCCTGACAAACAATGTTAACTGTATTCAATAATGTCTTTATAAACCCACCCAGGGTCATCAATATAGGCTGCAATCGTATACCATTGATTAGTATAAGCATTCCTTTAATGAATACCCAGTACAAAATATAACAACATTCGAAATTTATTATATCAGTCAATGTCTATGAACCAGTCGGAACTCTCAGAATACCAGGAAAGAGTAAGAGGTATACATGTTGATATGCTAATGTTATTGAATATAGACCTGGTCATTATAAAGGTTTTATCAAAATGATATCATCTCAAATTAACAACACCGAAGGAACAAAACACCATTATAAGAAATATTTTACATTTTGGGAAACGCTGAATATATAAGGGACCCATTGAAGAATGTTCAAGAGAACATGAACGGAAGAAATGAAACAACTTAATGAGATGTCCTTGAAAAATGTTAAAATTGTAAGAACATTAAAGATTATTCAGGCAAACATCGAATACATAATAGCCAAAAATGAACCATGTAGTTACATTTAGAAGCTGCCAAAAGCAACGAAAGGTTTCTTTGTCCTTCGTTCTGATAGCAATATGTAGCCAATAAATGCTATAAACGGCATAAATGCTATAAACGGCATAAATGCTATAAACGGCATAAATGCTATAAACGGCATAAATGCAACAATAATACAATATAATTAATATTTCGCCTTTTCCTTCGAATTTAAATTAACACATAAAGAATATTAAATCATAGTTTACAGAGGAAAATCATTAACATTAAACTATTTATGAAGAACTAAGACCAGGCAATGCTGCTAAAATGATATCCATTATTAAAGATTAATTGCATCATAGTTCCACCAATGTATATATCATGTATGTGAAAACTGCTTGTAGGTTAACGAAGACGACCAAAGCTACAAAATAAGATATTATACTCACCTTACTGGGAAATACGAATATCAAGTGCAATCTTCGCAATAAATATTCGATGTATATTCCGCTTTTCTCATAATTTATCTGTACATGATTTTTACTTATCAAAGAATTACAAAGAAACAACTCCGATCAGCAAGTATCAATAATAGCAAAAGGTCATAACAAATATATTTCCTTTAGTAACAATATTTAGGTAGGAATATTTAAGAAAGAGGACCAGTAAGAACGTTTTGTTAAAAGAACAAATAAGAATTCTTTATAGTTATCGATTTATGAATCAATCATAGGATCACCTTGATAAACGTCTACTTGATGATAAAGTCATTGAAAATATGGCTTAATTGAAGGGCACATTGAAGCGTACTCACGTTGAAACAAATATATTCTTGAAAGCCAGAAATTTAAGCAGGTTACGCGACATTTTAGTCACGCATCTTTGATTTGTATGTATTAATAATTGTATATTCGACATGGCAAAATAATTGGACTGTACCAGAGCTGTAGGTACGTATTATGTACTTCAAAAAGCATAGAAAATTGGGATTCATTTATCGGAAATTTTTAATTTATATTTTCATTTAATAATTAAACAAAACACGATACAAATAGCTCTTTTATCAGAACAAGAGCAATGGATAAAATGATACATTTAACTCAAAGCATCTTTAATACAAAAGGCATCAAATTAATTTAATATCTATTTGAAATCTGACAAACTGCCTTCGGAAAAAATACAGAAAGTCTATGAAACAGAACTAATATAAAATGTATATTCTAATGAAATGAAATATATTGAATTTTAAGTATAAGTATTTTTCTGAATTATTTCCTTTTCTACGGCAGATTAAAGAACCATATATGGAAACAAAATGATACTAAATTTCACCGACACTTTCTGCGACACATAACGTTGAGTTTGTGCGTTTCTTTGACCTTTAGAAGTTTTCTTGAATAATTCCGTATTATTAGCCTCTGATACACGTGCCTATGGAATATCCTTTTGTTCAGCTGCCTTAATATACTTAGCTCCTTTCCCAAAGTTTGGGATCCTTTTATAGCATTATAGATAATTACACGCCTACGTTCAAACAACTTCTGTACTGCCAAAATATTTTCATGTTATCATCAATCTGTTTTTCAAGCTCTTAATTTTACAAACTTTTTTTATGATATACTTATTCACAGCTGTTATGTTCTATTAACTTGTTATTTCCATGGTTTGACATGTTTCATATTATTTATTTTCCTCCAAGGTCTTTTTGTACAAACCTATAAGTTGCTGCATCGGCATATTTATTTTACAGGTAATTTACATTAATTCACCTCTTGTAGGACTGTTCAACTGTACAACACGTTTGGAATGATTTACGCCAGTGGATTAGAAATAGCACTAATTCCTCAATACCTTTTCACTTTAGGGAATAATTGTCAATGTGTTAAAAAGCTATCAATTCAATTAATTTTATATTGCTCATATCTGAAAGATACATATATAATATGCGCCAGGGAAAAAAACTCTATCCCTACCTATGTTAAAAAGGGGGGGGGATAAAAAAAAAAGGTTACTACGTTTGTGAGATAGATATAGCCAAAAGAAACAATAAACTGGAATGTTTTGAAACTGAATGGAATACGTTTATTAACTAAGTCGTTCATTTTCTGTCTATTGTCTGAATTGTTTTAAATAAACTTATGAAAATTAGTTGATGCATCTGCAGTCTTGAATTATCTCTTGGTTATTATTGTCTGCATATTATGACTAGTTTAATAAGATATATTTATTCCTTATATGACCTACTAACGTCTTATGTAGGTAAGGACTCTATTGAAGAAGAGAGTAACCGTGACATTATTTCTTCGTATTATTTAGTTAATCAGGAAAAATATACAAACTGTTCAGGATTCAAACATTCAGAACGTGAAACTGATTTTATCTATATATATATATATATATATATATATATATATATATATATATATATATATATATATATATATATATATATATATATATATATATATATATATATATATATATATATATATATATATATATATATATATATATATATATATATATATATATATATATATATATAATATAATATAATATAATATAATTTTTTTTCTAAATTATTATTGGATTAAACAATCATCGTTTGGTATTTATCGATGTGTACATTTTACCTAATCACTCATAACGTAAAGGAATCCGAAGGTTAATATTGTAAGTGATTAGATAATAATTTTCACTTCAATTGATGCCCGATCATGATCATTTTAGTTTTCTTTCACTGCGCCAGAATTGATAGTCCATCATCTCTAAGCAATAGACGCCAACTTTTGTATAGTATTATAAGGTATAAAGTTAGAACGCGCCATATCAGTGACCTAAGGAACTTGGTATGCTCATTTAAAAATATCGTTGTTGTTTAAAGCAGGATATTCTTTTTTTCCAAACTTACGCTTGCGTATATTAGCTGTTATATTAGCTTTCTCTGTTCTTGCTGTCTACGAGTTTCGAACTTTCAAGAGCAAACTCGGTTCCAATTCTAGTGAGATCCCTCGCTCGTCATATCACACTGACCTTTAATAACAGCTGATAGAACGCACTGTCAAGGCGAAAAGACATGCCATAAACTCTGAAAGCCTGCCATATGCTATATTCTTCTTTAATGATTTTGTATCAAACGCTAGTAACGTTGCACCAGAAAGTGCAAAGTCTAAATGAATATTTACTCTTCGTCCTATGAATATTTAATTATAATTTTTAATTTATTTGCTTTTTCCATTAATGTTTGTTATATATGCATCTATGGATCTATCTAGCCCCTATCCATCCAAAGTGTTGTTATAAATCCGAATTCGAACCCGGTTATCTTCGTACATATGCTGCAAGTGCCCTCAACTCCTATACTGTTAGACGCAGCACCCATTTCACCAGAAACACCTTCCATACCAACCTGGACAATTTTCAAAACTCATATTCTGTCCTGTCTTTTTCTTTCACCTCTGTAATGTTCTGTCTTTATCTAAATCATTCTTTATTTCATTAATTTTTATCAATCTAAAATTAATTGCTGATCGTTGGGTAATTCATCTGACATTTAAAAGTATTAATTCAGTAGTTAATATCGGGAAAATGAAAATTGTAATCTGTTTATTTGTCTGGTAGTATGTATTGTGCTGCTAGACAGTTAATCGTTAACTGCCTGAAATAAAATGGAATAACCAAAATTATCACTTCTTTCATGTCTATTTTTGTTGCTGAATCCTATTTAAAATGTTTGAAACTAATATAAAATGAAATAAACTTTCTAAAGGATAATATAATTTACTGTAAGAGTTAAAGTTAATGCTGCATTGGAAATGGTGTCAAAATATGTTCTTAGTTTCGTTGGCCATTTATTATTAACAACTTTGCTGAATCTACTCTTGACTCCACTTTTAATATATACATCATTTATGAAAATGGATTTATAATATTTAGGTTTTTAAGACATATGTCAGTAGGAACAAAGGTTGTAACCGGCTCCTCCATCTCTAATTCCGTTGTAGTTATTTTTAACAAAAAATATTTATATATATATAACACCTATTCCTTTAGCAAAAAATGCATCAGCTATAGGGTAATATATGGTGTTGACTATCAAAATAACACCATGTAAACAGGTATTACCCACAGTTATCTCAGTAGCCATACTATGTTTTAACGATTTCTGCTTTCTTGTAAGTTTTAGTAAATTTTATAATAGATGCTTTCTACGTTAAGCATTACAATGACATTTTTACCCTTTGTAAAGTTTCTTTCTCTGGTGATTTATAAACTTTCTTTCAGTGTTACTTTCATCCTTTTATTTTACGTTTGTTTTTAAGTAGTCTTCTTTTAATTCTTTCAGCCAGTCTTTAAGTTATCAATTTAATTAAATTGATTAAATTTAAACATCAATGATGCTGTTCGATATATTGTTACATCTGACAATGAGTTTGATTTCTTTTCAATCAATATTAACCAATTCCTAATCGCTTAAGTCTTTGCAGGTTATTTATTTGTATGTTCCATTTGGTATAGTCATAATTCTTGTTTGTAATATTTCTGGTGTTATGTCTTTATTTAAAGCACCGTACAAATATCTTATTCAGTTTGTTTAAAACGTAATTCCTTGTGAAGCTGATTTTGATTCATTTTAATAGTGTAATATTGTAGAAGGTGATCATGGTCATCTTATTCAGAACGTGTTTATAAACCTACTCTTTACGAAAAAGAAAATCATGTTTGAATGCATAACGCTACAGAATATGCTGATAAAGACATGTTAATAAAGTGTCCGTTTGCAATCATACATTAACAATGAGTTCAATAAATTAATTAAATAGGAATACGATGAATGTATCAAACAATGATTAGAGATAGATGAAATACAATATTATGTAATTAATGCTCATTTATCTATTCATGATATTGTTGATATACCAGTTAGATTTGAATGTGTATGATAGGTAACCCAAATAAAATGTTATTACCTAACGTTATAGCTAAGCAAGTAAATGAAAGTCCTTATTTGCTTTTGTTACTTTAGACAAAACAAGGAGATATCAGAAAAATAAATCGTACACTGTTAAAACAGCTCTCATGGGCCAGAAGAGACTTGCAGACAAATGATACGATTTTCTCAGGAACAAGAATTATTGCCAATTAGGACACGAACCATCTGACGAGGAAGCAAAAGACGCAGAGACTTTAGTGTAGGAATTACATTCTATATTTTTGAACTCCACCAGAAGAAGCTTGAGTGGTAAAGAATTGAAAATAGTAATCTGAAACATTAAGTCAATGACAATATAGCTTGATTTATTTAACTTACAGATGGCGGGTAAAGGATAGCATTACTAAAGAAAAAGATTCAGCGAAAATAAATCTAACTTGGAGGAACTTCTTAAAACAACTCCGTTCAGGAAAGTATATAGTGTTGACCATATAACATATATTTTTTTATCTTCAGAGAAATTATCAACAAAATATATTTCGAAACAAGAGAAAAGTTACCAATGGGCGTCATGTTAAAATGGTTTTCCAAAGAAAATGTTTAACAATTTTTACTGCACTCCCAAGCCTTGAATTAAAGTTTTGTTTGCTACAAGGCCAGTAGCAATTAGAGTTTTTTTTAATTCTTCACATATATCTACAATCAGTAATCATATGAAAATTAAAGTTATTGCAAATTCTCCTAACTCCCAATCGATTGACATAGTTGCAAGTTAGATTAAATGCTTGAGCATATGATAATAACACTGAATTTTCTGACACTTGTTTTCTTATCAGAACGTATATTGGAAACCCGTATATTGATTTTACTAACTCCGGTATACTTTTAGATTATAAATGCCAATAATATATTATACATCCTGATGTTGCCATGCAAACTACCCTGTTTAATTGTTTTTCGAAATATCATATAACATTTTTCTCTCTGTCTCTTCATTGAATGATCACTATCAAAATTAATAGTTTTAAATGTTTAGTGGCCTGTATTAAAAATATTATTTTTCTGTATAATGTATAATTATTTAGTTAAATTCATGTTCTTATTCTTTATCAACAAGTGGAGTAAGGCGGGTTGGAGGCCTTGGGTCAAGTCGACTACTTGTTAGATTTAAAAATCTAAATTAAATGATTAATTTACACACAAAGTTTTACACTTTTCTGATTCATAGTAAATTGAAAGTTCTAAAACTGGGAGATATACGCTACCTTTGTATCCTGTGTATTTAATGTATAGGAGATATGGGTGTGTCTATGGTTTTGTAGTACTAATAACTATTTGGAATGCCGGTGGGGATTTGTTGTTATAACTATCCTGATGATCACTGGCCTAGGTTTTATGCCAAGAGCCAATGTTTTATGACAAGTTTTTGTTGTTTGTTTTGTTTGTGCTATTTTCAATACATTTTATTTTAATAACGTTCTTGAAAAAAAATATTCCGGTTGTTTCATAAACTTTAAGCCTAAGTTGTTCCAAAACAATTTGAGAATGGGAAGGTGGGCGGTGGTCTAATTTGTACCGTCAAACATTTACTCTGTTGACTCTAATGCTTGGAATTGGTGCACAAATATTTGAAATTCTACTTTCAATGAACTTTTACAAAATTTGGGTTGAAAACACCGTAGCATTTTATTTTCGACAATATATTTAAAACAGTCCTTTTAGCTACACTGTTTTCAAACAGGAACCAAAACAACAAAAAGGAATAGGTGAAATGAACAAGATGGTGAAACAGGGGTCCTAGGCTTTCTATTCAACAACTGGTCAATTAGCCCAGGATTTACTTGCATACATATATACTGGTGAGTCAACTCATATTTGAAATTTTTATAATTATCCGAATTGCTAAGCATGGAGAACTAGACGATAAAATAAAGTTCCAAATATTCTATTAACTTTTATTAAAATATTCTCTGGTCAAGGTTTTGTAACGATGTAATGAACCCTTTATTCCTGTTTGTATACATTGTTTGATTTGCCAATATCACAGTAAAAAGGATCATCTCAACATCTTAAATATAAAACCACCTGTTTCCTTACAATGATTTTTGTACGTACATACATACATAAGCAGCAGGGAAGTTCTACAGACCAGACCGTTCCAACAAAAAAAAACCTTCTATGAGAACATTTTCTGCAGAAACCTCAGAAAACAGAAATAAACCTTTCCAGAAAAACTAATTTGCGTAAATTCAACCCCTAATGCAATTTTTGTGTGCGAATTATGTCATTCTGGACATTAGAAAAAATATGATTTTTCGGGGGGGGGGGAAATAATCGGGTGTCGATGAAGTTTGCAAGGGAAAGGCTGCAAATTTATGAGTAAATCTGATCAAGACCGACTCGATACCTACTACGAGGATCATGAAGATTAATCGTGACAAAACCGTGTGGTGTTGCCTGAGCGTGACTGAAGAAATTTTTGAATTTATTTATATCCATATCGCCGTTGCACCAAGTCTGATGAATGTTTCTTAGCGTGTGAGTATCAACGCCATTGAACATTGATAAGATATTACAATTGTCTCTAATAACCTTTGGAATTTGCGTATATCGCTGTGTCACGTAAATCACATCGGTATTCCTGTGTCGGCCACGCGAAAATATCCTAGCTGGGTTAGTTTGCTTATCCAGCATTACATCATCGAAAACAACAAGATTATTAACATCGCCATCTAAATTTTCTACCGATGGAGCTTCATTGATATCCGTTATAAATTCTATTGTTCCTTCTTCAGTATTATCGCTAAATTCCTTCAGTACTTGATAACATCTTTGATCATCAACAGATGGCGCAACCAAATACAATTTGTCCCATTTTAGCCATCGCATTATCAAATTCAACAACAACTGTGTCTTTCCAGATCCCGACGGTCCAATGATTATCATTCTTATCGAATTTGGTAATGCCGCGGTGTGTTTTACTTGCTCGCGTTTTTTCGTGGCTGAAAAATCAATTACATTCATGTTACTAGAATACATGGATCTATATTGTGTTAAGTGTCGCACTCGAACTGCCACAATAAATCCAATCGAAGTCGTTACGCGCAACAACAGGAATGCAATCAAAGGTGAATGTGCAGTTTGCAAGACAATCAAATTTAGATTTGTAAAAAAAAAGATAGAAGAATCGGAGGAGATATTGCCGCCTCCATGAAAAATCTACCAGGATTGCCTTGGGCGAAATATCCCGGAGAGAAACATCTGCCAGGATACAACTACTGTGGACCTGGTACAAGACTAGATATGAGACTTAACAATAATAATCAACCAAATCCTGGTGAAGAACCAGTAAATGCAATTGATAACGCATGCTACTATCATGATCTTGCATATCGTAGCGGGGATTTAGAACAACGACATCTCGCTGATATTAAATTAATTCACGCAATAGACGCAATTCCTAATAAAAGTTTCAAAGAGAAATTGGCAACTTGGTTAGTAAAGGGAGCAATGAAAGGTAAATTAGTCCTAGGTGCTGGTAATTTATAATGGAACAAATATATTATTCTCCGCGAGGATTTTGGCGAGGAAAATCAGCAATAGCCAAACTTGCCAAGGCAGCAAAAGTAAAACAATCCGTTGCTGCATCATGGTTATCAAAACAAGCGGCTTGGCAAATTTATCTTCCTCCGCCTAAAAAAATACCATATGCAAGTTTCTCCGTCAGTGTACCTAACGAAGTTCATCAGGCTGATTTAATGTTTCTTCCTCACGATACCGTTGACGGAGTTACATACAAGTACGTGCTAACTATTGTTGATATTGCTAGCAGATACAAAGAAGCAGAACCACTATCGAATAAAACAGCAACGGAAATTGCAAAGGCATTTGAGAAAATTTATTCACGATCCCCGTTGACATGGCCAAATCTTCTTCATGTTGATCCAGGTCGAGAATTTCTTGGCGCGGTTACTTCATTGATGAAAAAGAATAATGTTAAAATCCGTCGCGGTATTGTAGGTGTTCATCACAATCAAGCTATCGTCGAAAGATTCAACAAAACGCTTGCAGAACGATTATTCGGATACCAGTACGCGCGTGAATTTATTCAAGATAATCGATCTCACGATTGGGTATCAAGATTGCCTCAGGTAATTAACACATTAAATAATGAAGTAACACGAACAATATCAATGAAGCCCGCAATTGCAATTACAAAGACAAATATACCAATAAAGCGAAGTTCCATAATTTCACCTGTGCTAGGCAGTGTCACGGTCAGATTTTTATATAAGGAAGGAGAAGCCGAGGGTGGCAGAAAAAGAGCAACCGATCCAACTTGGAGTGTTACGACACATAAAATACTGGCTGTAACAAGATCATCAGGAAGACCAGCAATTTATTTTCTAGATTCGCCAGCACCACAACGAGGATTTACCAAAGAGGAATTACAAATAATACCGAAGGATACTCAATTACCACCATCGTCGTTAATGTGAAATTTAATTCTACCTAACTGAGATAATTTTCTTACTCGAGAAACTGCTAGATAAACTAAATTCGACCAGGAAATTCTATCATCGACTATCCAGACCTGGCCATCTACTGTTAATCCCTGCGATGAATGTATCGTTGCTGCGTATCCGAGTTTCCATGGAGATCTTTCCGCGTTTATCGCATCATTGACAAGATTAATATCAACGAAAATAATATCATTCAAAACCATTATTTTTTCTTCTCCGCATGGCAAAATAACATTAATATTTTGTTTCCTGGTATCAGCGGGCCTGTAGCACAACGGTACCTGCAATGTTGGAAATTTCTCACAATGAAGTTTGAATAACATTTCCTGAATAGCATCGCGAACAATTTTTCTGCTAGCAACAATCAGATGATCTGGACGCCACAAATTTAGAAAATTATCCATCGAAGTCTCGTCGATTATTTTTCTCATTACATCGCATTGAAATTTATTAGGTTGTAATCGAATCATTTTTTTAAACTTGGTCAGTAAAATATCATTAGATCTATAATCAGCATCAATCTCTTCATAATAATCCACAAAGTTCCTAAGCCACTCGTGAGGAGATTCACCATCAATAGGATCTGGTTGGCCGTGATCTCCGCACATTATTACTGCGGTGTTTTTTTCTTCCAGCCAACCCAGGAACGATTTTAACGTGACAAGACTTACCGTACAAATTTCATCAAATATTATAATTTTATTGATATATTTGTTTCCCATGCGAGCCGAATCCCACAATCCACCGCTGTACTTGAAATAACTATGATACGTACAAGAATTAACGCCGCGTTGTCTTATTTCTCTCGCTAATCTGTGAGTTGGAGTCAACACGATCATATCAGAGTTTGAAAATAAGTTTATTGCTCGTGTTGTTTTACCACTACCGCCAGGACCGTTCATGTAGACAAATTTACTTCGTGAAATCGGATCGAACGCAGATGCTGCTGTTGATACTTCATCGCATTTATCCTTATGAAACTTATCGCAATCTTCCACATCAGCGTCTTCGCAATAATCTAGAATATCCTCGTTTTTTATTCTCCAAGTTCCCCAGGAACCATCGGTGATTAAATTTTCCAGCCTGTGTTGAAATTTCTTATCGATATAAAACGAATCCGTTGCAACTCTTACCGCGATATCAGAAAATTTATTTATCATCGACAGCAAATTAATACTCACATAAGCTAGCATCGATGATCTTAAATGAGTATATTGCGCTGATTCTCCATCGAGATAACTAATCACGGTACCCAACTTTTCTCCATCAATAATAATATTTTCTCTGTTGCAAAATATTCCTCGTGACACTGTATCGGTAATAATAAAATCCATCTCAGCATCATTGATAAATAACCTAGCGTGCCGATGTTTATGATCAACTGATCCTCCTTGAGTAAATTTACCAATTATTTTTCTTCCAATATCTTTCGCATTTTCACAATCCGTGGGTAACCACACTTCAGTTTGTTTCCTATACGATATAATCGCTTCACTTACCGTCAACGATATTAACATCGACGAATCCAACATAAATCTCAACAATACCGTAGGAACCCATCTTCGTTGAGATAAATGCCGACCAAACCAAATATAGCAGATTTTATGTAAGTTTTCAGCAAACTCGAATGAAGTAACATGAGCGAATCCTGTCATAACAAAATCGGGTAACGGTCCGTTAATCGATACCCTTGTCATATCGCTGGTTGGATGACCAAATTTAGCAAAGTAATCTGCACAATCGCCATATCCGAGGAAACTTCCAGGATAACACGCGCTCATGTCAACGGAAATCATATCTTCGAAATAATATTTGGTATTCCACAATCCTCCATGGCCGTATTCGATACAGCTAAGTTGAATATCAGTGAGAAATTCGTTCCTTGTAGGTTTCCACGAGTTTCTCTCTCTAGCAGCATGAGCAGTAACAGATGGAACAGTAAAGCAGTTCGTTAATAACTGATCCGGATTTGATGAATACTTCACTGCGATATTTTTCATCGATTCGTGTAATATTTCATCACGGTAAATATCTCCGCGCGGCAAGATAAACTGATCATACTTTTCTTCGCTCGAAAATAACCAAACCGATATTGGATCGGACGCGGCTAATATTTTGATATACCTAAACATTGCATCGGAATTGTCTTTCCCGGAATCTACGGGATAAAATTTAACAGAACGATCCCTCGGGAACATCATTACCGACTGTGACCACGCGTGCGAATTATGATCAACAATTTCGATTGGTGTTCCTCGAGAACTATACGGTGATGAATATAATATTTCGCCCGATAGTGTTTTAACCGTAATAGGAAATTTAAGTTTTTTGCTCAACACAGCAACATCGTCAATCGATGCACCATTAACAACCGTCTTCGCCCATGAGTTAATTTTATCCAACCTCAATTGAGTCAAGCCAGATCCGCGTCGGGCATTTTTCATGTGCTCGATAACTCGCTCGGCAACACAATTTATCATCGGCGATTCTTTCATCGCAGGTAGATTTTTTACATCAGGATTATTATTCAGCCGATAAATTCCATAAACAACAGCACTAGATGGATACGCCCTAGCATAATAAGGACCATCAATTCCCAATAATAATCCTGTTTTCGAATTTTTATCAAGAACAACATTTTTCTTACCACCGCGTATTGGGTCTCGTTTATCGCGAATGATCCAAGTATCATCAGGCATTTGTGCGATAAATTTTATTCCAAAGATAAATCGTTCTTCTTCATGTGAGTTTTTTATATGATCGATTATCTTCTTTGCTCGCTCTAGATTCATCGTAGCATTAACGAAGTTAGTTTTCCAAGTTGACCAGGTATGAATCGCTCCATCATCGAAAAATTCCTTCTTCGCACGATCAACTTCAGGAATGATAAATTCTGCCTCATCAAGATCAAATATATCCATTATTATATTTTAGACAAATGTTTAAATATAATGAATCAGTGTTCATGGATACTAATCGGATCAACAAAATCATGTGACAAATCCTGCAGAGGTGAATATTGCGGCGCTCATATATATGCAATTCGACGAGGCAGCAAAGGACCACAGCGATGTTTAGTTTGTCAAGTTGGCACCCGAGGAAAGACGCGTTTATGTTTCTCTTGTGGAGGGAAAAAATATCGTGAGTTACGGAGATATTATGAAAGAAGATCTTCCTCAGTGATAAAATGTGAAGAAGATTATATTAATAGATTCAAGGCAAATTTCGATTTAGACATATAAATATTATATAATGGATTCAAAATCAACGATTCCTACACACGAATATAGATCACATCCAACAATCATTGGATACGAGGCATCTGCCGATGGTAATGTCAGACACATCAAAACAAAAAATTGTATTGGTAGTGTTGTTAATTCGGGTTATCTCAGCTTCACCGTCTCCCGCAAAACCAAAACAAGATATTATAATCACAGGTTCATTTACGAGTGTTTTCGAGGACCAATAGAAATTGGACTTGTTATTGATCATATCGATGGAAATAAACTCAATAACAAACTAAATAATCTTCGAGCGGTAACTCAGAGTCAAAATTGCGCCTTTGGTAATACAGGTGGTTCGCGATTCGCTAAATCTGTCAAATCGATAAATCAAGAAACAGGTGAAGAACTTGTATTCGAAACAATGAATGCTGCTGCAAAACATTATGAAATTAATTCCGCCACAGTGTGGCGAGTAGCAGAAGGAAAAATTCACGCTACATTTTCATATAATTCCGACGCATGGATCAGATTCACCTACATCCAAATAATACCAGACTCAGATAACGAAGATTTTGAAGAATAATTGAATATTACAAAATTAATATAATGAACGAACAAATCATAAGCAATATCATCGAAGCTATCGATGACTTGAGAAAAAAAATAAATCTTCCATTGGATCTAGATACAAGTAAAATCAGATCAGAATTCGAGACGATTGTTCAAGGAAAACTCGAATACAAATACACACTGCCGTCCGAATACAAATTAATAAAGAAAATCCAAATTGCGATGTATCAATCACTAGCTACAGTCAACGATGATCGCATTGAGGATTTCGTTAAATTATCGATGTTGGTGGAGAATGCTAGATTGATTTTATCTGACGCATACGAATCAAGAAAAATTACAAGTTCGCGTGTCAGGCAGTTGAAAAAACTTGTCGATGAAAACAAAATTAGGGAATCTTCCGATTCCTAATTCCACAAAACAAAAAAAAAAGATTAATTTTGAAAATTTCCCTGGATTTTATTTATTTTTTTCGCCCATTTTTTCCCGTGGACAGATTTAAAAATCTCTGATTTAAGAGTCAGAGACTCTCACTCACGATCTTACTAGCAAATTGATACTTACAGTCTCTCCTCGTATATCAAGTAAATTTCCTTTTTGATCCGTTATTTTGAAATTTATTCTCGACAATAATCGATTATGACATCGCAGGTAAAACGGATTAACTGGCTCCTTTATTATCAAATAACCAGGAGAGGCGCTAGGAGAAAACGAATACAAAATAAAACCTTGATGCGCTTGATTTGACACTGACGAATCAACATTATAGCTACCCTCGACAACATCCGCGTGAAGATAAATCGCGATAACATCCGTTATATTAACAATGCGAGGAGATATATGTCGTCCACCTTTGTCAGGATCGTTATTGTGTTTGAGAATTAATTCTGAATATACTTTTTTAGTCCACGCGGCATGTAATTTCGGAAATAAATCATCGATGGTATCAGTGACAGATTTTCTCATCGCATCAAAATCAGAATTGGGAAATTTGAAATTTGGTAGCTTTTCCTCGGTTAATTCAAATACTCTCATGAATTTTTGTTTCTCTCCTGAGTTTTTGATCAACTCAAATTTGCTGATAGGAAGAACATAGCCAGCAATTGATATATCGTCGACTATCGCCTGAATGAACATATCATGATAATATTCAATATCATTCGCAAGCTGATTTAAAATCTTCACGTGCTTTATAATTTCGCTACATGAACCAGATTTATTTAGGATGCATTCATGAAATGATCCTCGCAATAAATTTAATTGTAATTCGTGTTCTTGAATAAACTCGTCTAGTGTTCTTCTTACCAAGATACCGTCTATGGGGGCTATTATCCTGTTAATGTTGGTAGCGTCGAAGATTTTCACATCTGGGGGGATTTTAGGAAGAGGCAGCCATGAGAGAATTCTTTCGTTAATAAAAGTGAAAGCGAACATTACTAGGTTAATTTTGTGGTTATTCATGAGATTGATGGCGCTGTGGATCAGAGGCTTGTGTTTGATATCTCCATACCATCCTTCGTCGGTGGTAAAATCCGATTTTTTTGGTTCCGGTAGTTCTGGAAGGGTTTCATCATACCAACCTGGAATAATAACATCCGATTTTTTTGGTTCTACCAGAGGTGCGACCTCGGGCCAACCTAATATATTTCTAATCGATGATTGGTAAATATCTACCACGTACGGTGATTTCACTTCTATCATTGACGATAGTGTTGGATCATGTGAAGATATCTTTATTCCCGGAGTAGCATCGCCGGTTAAATTTGATATTCTAGTGGTAAACTCATTATTCAGCTGATCAATTTCGTAACTACCGGTTGGTATACCAACGACGATCCAATCGGGTGTTCCATCGGGTTTATTTTTATTTGCAAAAACAAGTGAATTATTTGGCATCAAATTACCGAATAATTTTGATCTAACATTAGGCCAGCTATTGTAGACGCGCAATTGTGTTAACGCAATTTCGTTGACGCTGATTGGTGTTGAAAAATTAATGCTAAATTCTGGTTTCGTTGAACTTAACGATATTAACGTTGTTGTCGGCGGTGTCGTGTTTGTCACGATCTGGGCTAGCTCGGACATTATTAATATTCATTTGTTCAATCTCCGAGTAAATATTGATCATTGTAGAAAATTCTAGATCGGATATAATACCATCGTTGAGACTCTCAGAAAGTAGCGATGATAACTTCGAGTATGCGTCATTGATTTTAGTAAGTTTGTTCTTGTACGAAGATAACTTTTCACTTGTGCACGAAGATATTTTTTTTGCGATAATATTTAAAACACCAGCGATTGTTGTTGTTGACGATATTATTATCGTTGCTACGATTGGCGCTATCATTGTTACCGCGGATAGAATTATTCCTGCACCAGCGACCACAGCTGATACTGCGTAAACAGCAACATCAATAATAACTAATCTACGCTGGTATTTCTTTATTTTTGTCTGATAATCATCGAGAAGTTTTTTTAGTGAATCCTGCCATGATCGCGCTTGATTGTATCGGTAATCCGATGCGGTCATTTATTAATCTACGATAACAATTGCGGAATTACTGCCTATATTCGGATAAAAATTCGAAAATTGCAAAATACTTCACCGGTCCCATGGTGGTTCTATCTGGCGGTTCTAGCGTGAATGTTGGATTGCCATATTCACTTAACGAAATAATAAAAAATCCAGGGCAGAATTCATAAATTTTATTATTCTGATCCGGTTGTACCTTAAATTTTATATCGGAGATAATATGTGCTCGATATACGCCAGCAATTGGCGCGGTAAAGCTAAATGTGTCATTCTGGGGTGTCCAGGTAAGATTATTTATGGTTAACACAAATGTTAGATTGCATCGTATAATTCTGTCTATCAAATGATCTGGCACATAAAATTTCGCCAATCTTGGGATATTCAATGACGATATTTTTGTGTTGATATTGTTAATTTTTGTGGTTGTTTCGATAATTTCCCTACCTAATTGTTTTACGTCAGTGGCGTGACCAGTTTTATCGACGGATTGGTCAATCTTTGCTGTTGCAGCAAGAAGTTTCGTGTTTAAATCTCGAATTTCTCCGTCGTACGTTGATATATCTAACTTTTGACGCGTCAATTCATGTACTGTGTTAATTTTATCGTTGATGGATTTTATTTTCTCATCTATTTGTCCTTGCATCACGTTAATCCCCTTGGTAAATTCAGGAACAACAACATCGCCGAGTTTAATAATTTCCTCGTTGATTTTTTTGCTGAGATCGTCGATTGATGGTTTCTCACCCATCGAGATATTTATCTTGGTAATTTCCTCGTTGATGGATTTTACTCTATCGATGAGATCGCTGTGTGTATTTGAGGAGGTATCGATGAATTTTTTTATATCCTCGTCGAGTTTTTTTCCAAGTTTACTTGATGCATCGTCGAATTTTTTAATATCGCTAAATAGTTTGTTGAGTCGCTTATTTATTTTGTCTTGGGCGTCGGTGTGTAATACTAACGCCGCTGATAATTCATTATTTTTTTGTTTTATATTCACGAGATCGTCCTTTGGTGGAAACTTTGCAATGATATCGGTAATATCAGCAATAGATTTTAATACCGTATCTGATTGACGAGTATATTCTTCTCGCTTAATTATATCAGTTATTTTGATGTTGCTAGTTTGTAATCGCCCTTCGGTATTTTGAAAAACAGCAACTTCACCAGGATCAACTTCTGATAGTGATAGAAGATTGTTAATATCGCTCTTGGTTGCAAACTTTGATGTATCGATGTCGCCCGTTCCTTTTTTTTCTTTTCTGAAGAGGGACCTACCGTAAATGTCAACCATGATATTTATCTAAGGTATATTCAAATAAAATTTTGCGATAAGGATTGGATGATTTTGAAATTGCATCAAGGACATTAATTGACTCCGGGCCACATATCGGTGGATCTGCTAATGTTTGTGTTGGAAGTGTTGAATACCAAACCGGAAGTTTTAGTTTTGACACATACCTAATAAATTCGTTTGGTGGTGCTAATCCGTATGAATCAAAATAAATAACTTCACGAGGATTAATCGCATACGCAACCCAGTGAGTGCCAGGACCGGAATTTTCATCAAGATTTATTATTCCTGTCTCGGTACGATTTGGTTTATTCGGTAGTTGATCTCGCATAAATACGCCTCTGAAAAATTTTATTTTCTTTTTTTTTGCTTCACTTATTAAATCTAAATTTGAGGCTGGTAGGCTCGACTTAGACCGGATCCGTACGGGGGTCGTCTTAGGTAAAGTCCTGATCCTTGTTGCGGCTGCATCAATTTTGTAAGAAGAGGGAGAAGAGGGAATATCCCTCCCTTTTTTTGCGATATCTTCCTCCGACGATCTTTTTTCCTAATACGGTACCCATCCCACCAAGTGCACCTAATCCTACTGCCTTTGCAATCATTGGGGCCGCTGCAGCTATTAATCCTGGAATAGCGGCGAATAGCGGGAAAATACCACCTACTTTGATCATATCTCTGATTGCTCCTATTGAGAGATTCAGGCGAATACCAGTATTTGCTGATCTGGCTCTGGTGAAATGTCCGTGTTGATTTTTAGTTAACGATAGTTTGTTAGGTCCACCGTGAAGCTGATTGCTTTTTAAGGTTAAACTTAAACCTCGTCGCGCTGTTGTTGCCGATTGAAGCTTTTTCACCTGACCGGGGGTCAGAGTTACGCTGACGTGATCGTATGGCATATTAATAACCGATTAATCTAAATTTGGAATTTGTTACATGTTTTCTACGGGCGCGTCGATGACTCTCATTCTACCGCTGATGCCTTCCAGAAACATTGTTCTATCGCTGAGAATAACCGCAATGGCTTTTGCGTTTTGTCCAAGTGTGTTAATTCTGGCCTTGAAGTGAATATCGACAACCGACTGTTTTACCAAATCGAGATGTTCCAGGGAAAAGTAATAGATGGGATAGAGAGTATTAAAATCCAATTGTGATATTTGCAATCCCGTATCAATATTTTGATCACGGCCCATAAAACTTAGTAATCGATGATATGCGCGTGCCGTGGAGTAATTTTCAAAATTGATAGCTATTTCTTCGGTTGGCTCCTGTTGGCCATTTATTCTCAATGATACGTTTGTTGCCACAAATCTATCGAATATCATGTGACTGTGTTCTTGATCGTATCTAGCCATATTTTGTATAACAACAAAGATGTGTCTTGGTGCGGATGAGCCCTGTTGTGACGCAATTCGCCAAGTAAATATTCCGTTAATATTAACATTTTCGATAGAATCAGTCATTGTTGTCAACCAAGACATAACGGATTTTCCCCCCTGATTCATAAATGATAATAATTTTTCTTCTATGATCATCGATGGTGTTATCGCTGGCATCCACAAAGTAAATTTTTCAAGGACAACTTTACCGACATCAGCTGCTGCGCCACCTACTCGCCAGATGGCTCTATTATCACTGGCATCCCGAACGAAAGTTATCGTATGCTTCGCTCCGTAAATAACTTTTCTAAAATGTCTACAAAATCCAAAAATATGAGATAATGGAATTGCACAAGAGAATCTTCGACTATTTCCCAGTAACATTTTTTTTCGCACATGAAATCCAAGGTTATAACGGTCATTAACGCTAATTATCATATCTTCAACAAGAGCGGGAGCAGCGGCGCGATCATTAGGTTGTCTGACGACATACGGAAAATGATCGGGGTCATTAGTATTATCCTTCACAAACATCATACTAGGACCGGCTGATCTGGTAAAATCATCCGAGTATCTTGCTAATCCTATAATCGTCGTTGCTACATCAACGTTATTCGTAATTGATTCAATCTCCTTTCCATCGATCATGTAAGTGGCGCTATTGAATAGTGCCATAATTCCATTATTAACAAACCCAACTTTAAAATCCGCTCCAAAGTCAGTATCATCGGTCCTAACAAGCCTTCCAACAAATTCAATATACGCCTCAGATGGAAGAAAATATCTTGTTGTATCGTGGACTTGTATTTCCTTCCGATTTCTTGAATTGGGTTCAACTGTATCGTACGAGAAATACTGGAAATCTCGCACTGATGTATCCCTACCTACTGGTTCATCCATGTCAAATACTTCATTTGACACTTGTGCGAACATTTATTATTAATAATATCGTCTAAAACGAAGACCATCGCCTGAAATGAAACTTGTATTTGCTAGATTTGTATTAGCAACTTCATTTGCAATATTTGTCTTAGCAACCTCCTGCGCTAGATTTGTTATAGCAGCTTCTTGTGCTAGATCATTTATTTTTTTATTTGCCGCATCATTTATGGCCTTACTGACTTCAGGTGGCATTTCGCTGGTAATGGGTAATTTGACGGGTTGTTTTTTACGTACTAAACTTAATATTTTATTTTTGATGGCGTTGAAGCCTTTACTAGCCAAATTACCGATACCAGAAACAGCAGTCTCACCTATCTTTCCTATCGCTTTCAATCCTAGTTGTTTTACCATTGGTCCAATTTTAGGTATTACTCGCGTAACGAGACTTCCAACAATATCGCCGAATCCGTTGCCGTGGATATATTTGTACACGGGCAATCGAGAGTTAACTACGCGGACCTGTCTTGGTCTGCGCTGATGTTTGTGAACAATCATGTTATTTCAATTGTGTTATTTTAATCGATAAGCTCATCGACGAGTTCCTTGTAAATGTGAGAATCAATGATACCACCACGAAATAATCGCTGACAAATACCTGAGGCTTCGTTGATTATTTCACGAGAGTTATTTCCAGCTCGTTTTCCTCCGATTAATACTTCGAGGCGAGATACGTCGTTGACAACACTGTCAGGACAGATGGTATATCCACTTCCTGTTTTGGGTTCATCTTCAGGTTCATCTTCAAGTTCTTCGGGCGGTTTTAATATTTCTTCCTCACGATCTAATCGGTTTATTTCTATTCTAAAATTTTTGTAATCAGGATCTTCGATATCAATAGGTTTTCCCACAGAAGCAAAATACACAGTAGGTATCCATTGTTCCCTTGACATTTTTAAATCACGATGTTTTGTTTTCAAATAATTTTCTGGTTCTATAAAACCAAACCTTGCGATTTGAATTAATTCATCTTGGTCACTAAATTTTTCAAGAGCAGCACGGGTAAAATATCTTGATGGCATGATTCTTTTTTGTCTAATTTCTGGAAATTTGGGTTCAAACTCTTCTGATTCAGTTTCAACTTTGTGAAATGAAGGCAAAGATAGCGATAATGGTTTAAATTTGTATATCTTTTCATAATTATCTACCAAAAGAATAAAATTAGTATATTCTGGATCATTAATTTTAACTACTTTGACATTCTTGTATGCATAATATACCCACCTTATCCAATTTGCGAATGCTACTTTCTCGGATTGACCCGGTTTCATCAGTTTTTTTCGTCTGTTTTTCTCAAAATTTTCCACAGTAAATTTTACAACCTCATCCAAATTCATTGATTTTATTCTTGTGATAGTTTCATCGGTAAATTTATCGGAACCCGAAAATTTTATTTTTTCACCTTGAGGTTGTTCTTGCGGCAATTGTTCTTGTTGTGCTTGTGCTTGTGCTTGTGCTTGCGCTTGTGCTTGCGCTTGTGCTTGCGCTTGTGCTTGTGCTTGCGCTTGCGCTTGTGCTTGCGCTTGTGCTTGTTCGTGTCGAATTTGCTCAAGTTGACCCGGAACCACTTGGGTATGTTGCTCAATATCTCTCGTCATGGGAATAAGCCCAAGATCCCTAAGCTCCTTGTCTTTCTTTTGTTTGCCATATGCGACTTGTTCGATAACTCCGGTGACTGGACTCAACCATTTTGACGATACCTCACCAATATGATATTGAGCATCATCGTACTCACGAACTTTTTTCTTAAATAATTTTTTTGTCGGAATGAGTTTCCTTACTGCCGCTAATTCTTCTCGTGTTAATCTTGCAGAATGAGGCTCTCCAACTGTGCTAGTTTTTCGACTCATCTTATTTTCAACTATATTGTTTTATTGTGAGATAAAATTAGTATCCGCAGCCTTTCCCTTGCAAACTTCATCGACACCCGATTATTTCCCCCCCCCCCCCGAAAAATCATATTTTTTCTAATGTCCAGAATGACATAATTCGCACACAAAAATTGCATTAGGGGTTGAATTTACGCAAATTAGTTTTTCTGGAAAGGTTTATTTCTGTTTTCTGAGGTTTCTGCAGAAAATGTTCTCATAGAAGGTTTTTTTTTGTTGGAACGGTCTGGTCTGTAGAACTTCCCTGCTTACATACGTACGTAGTAGATACGTAATACGTAACGTACATACATACATACATACATACATACATACATACACACACACGCGCATACATACACAAATATATACACACATACACACATACATACATACATACATACATACATACATACATACATACATACATACATACATAGTGTACCTAAAAGCAAAATTCCATCATTAAATATTGTAATCATTATAGTAATTCTCATCAAAATCTAAGGTACTGTGCCAATTTTCAACGGTTTTGGCGATCACATGGTCAAGAGATAAGCCGAGAATTAAATAACAAAGGATCGTGTCACGTTTGCTTGAAGTAAATTGAGACGAATTTAATGAATTCCCTCTCACTTCTGCACGTTTTCACATATTCTTATATTCCTCAGATTGTTACTTTTATTTAAGCGCACCCGATTTTTGCAAACGTGTTATATAGATATAAATTAAAACAAATTGCTATATATTCGACTTCCATGGTTTATATGAGGTAAATCGGTTGTCCTTCATACATAATGTATCCAAAGCCAGGAAAGAAAGTGCAATATTTATCAGTATTTATAGAGTGATGCTATAAATAGATAAAATCAGGGGATGTAACTCATAATTGCCTAAACCAAAAGTATGGTTGTCTCCTCCTATATGCAGAAACTGAATATAGGACTCACGGTACTAATTCAACTTCAATGGTAAACATATGGAAACACTATCATATTCAAAATTCAATAACTTAAAATTTCTGGGTGCTGATAATGACACCTATAATTCTTCATGCACATCTAACCTTGGTGCAAGCTTATGTGTGGAGAACACCATATGACCCGCGGCACTTTGTTTACATACATGTGAATGAAACACGTGTTATTGATTCTGCACCAAATGAATCAGGTGCAACTTTCAGTATTGAGTACTCCTGAGTCAAGCCTGTAAAAATGCTAAAATTGCATCAGTAGAAATTTGTCAATATTTTTTTTACATTACATATAGGATAAGCTCTCAAAAGATATTTTTCCTAAAATTTTAATTTTCATTATTAACCAATTATGGACCACCAAACCTGTAAATACTCTATTATTTCTTCACCCATTTCTAGACTGGTTCACAGTTCTTCCGTATAATTAGTACCGTGTGTCCTAAAAGAAATTTTCAAGGGTTCATAAGTCCGATCCACGTGCGGTAAAGAATGCTGATTTCATAACACCCTGTCATCGGGCTGATTGTGTGTGTGTGTGTGTGTGTGTGTGATTTGGATTTTAACGTAGCTTTAACACTCTTTCAGTCATATCGCTACGATGTCTGCAGTGTGGCAGTTTATAGTGATGTCTAGCACTGGGGCATCATACCACAGATATGTAGCATGATGTCCCACCCAGCCACATTATCATGACACCAGGCCGACCAGTCCTAACACTAACGTCTTAATGCTGAGCACCAAGCGAGGCAGCTGTTTGTACCATTTTTGTAAGTCTTTGGTATGACTCGGCCGGGGATCGAACCCACGACCTTCCGCATCCAAGGCGGAGTGGTCGGACTGATTTTACAAATGTTTTTGAAATCCGAATCTGTGTGTTTGATAAATGGGTTTTTCAAACACTCTACCATCAGACTGTTTTAATATATTTTACAAGAGTTTTAGAATTGGTCATACTTATCAACTGTCATCAATTTGCAATGGTTGCTTAATTCTTTGAAAACAAATGAATGATTTTATATTTATGCCAAATTTTGAATTTTGCAATTTATATGGCTGCCTCCAAAACACCGTACTTCATGCATAGGGTCTGTATTGTATTCAGATTATTATATCTCTCGGTTTGCAAACCGATCTCATACAGTAAATAGAACTTTGAGATGCATTGTAAATTTAGATAAATAGGAAGCTGTAGATATAACCACATCATATATTATACATTTTCCCGAAATCAACAGATGAAGCTTATCTAGTAAGTTATGGTCATGTAGTATATATAAGTAAGTACACAGTGGGTAGCACTGTCCAGACAAATGCCCAAAACTTTGAATATTGCGATACCATAGAACCAGCGATATCTTATGAAGTAATTGTACTGCCAATTGGAGGAAAGTTTAGTAATTGATGTGATTAACTGATACGCATTTTCGAGTCGGTAATATCTTAATTTAGTCAAGCATAGTAAGTTTCAAAAAGTGATAAAAACTTTACTGACTTTTGTTACAATGTTATTTTAATCCTTACGCATTAGCAGCCTCTGCAACTTCTACCCAGGCCCTCGAAACATTTCTTTCTTCCAAACAGAACCTTTTCCTTTTCTAAAACATAAGTAAAATGTTCTCTTTTTCATTCCAATTCCTGGACCTTTTCGTACTTCCTTTGTTTTCCATCACTGACTTCTACCTACGAAAAAAAACAATAACAAAAAAATATCAACCAGAGGACAAAAATACTCAAAGCTAGCGGAAGTGCACAGTTGTATCCATGGAGATTATCATAGGAAACATAGTGAAACTGTACAGGAGAAAAATCTCACTGACTTGATGTTGAAAATGTCATCAAACTTGAGATGCTTAGTGAAACCAGGCCCTGAATAGTAAGCAATCAATTTTACTCCAAAGTAACTGGTTCTGATGTTTCTCACTCCGAGCAGTTTGGACATAATTTGATTTTTAACATAAAAAATAACGGAGAGAGAGAGAGAGAGAGAGAGAGAGAGAGAGAGAGAGAGAGAGAGAGAGAGAGAGAGAAAGCTATTTTAGTAGATCACCATTAACTCTGAATTTTTAGCAAATGAGTGACCATAATTAAAACAAATAATATCTTGGTCTAAACTCGTCTCAATCAAGATTTTCAACAAAAGGGAAAAACACTTCGACATTCTCTCCAGTGACTTGACTGTGTCCTAATCAAAATATTACACTATTACTGCTAATGCTTCTACTACTATTACTATTACTATTTTTACATACTACAATTGCAACAACAACTACAACTACTACTACTGCTAATTATTATTATTATTATTATTATTATTATTATTATTATTATTATTATTATTATTATATCAATCGAATTAAATGAAAACTTATTAAACATAACTTTACAAAATTTACAATATATTCTTTGTTGATCCAAATGAATCAAGAAGCGGAGTTACTGACCATTCTTACATCTATTGGTCATATTATTGTATCTGATAAAATTGAAGTTTCCAATACATGGTAGTGAACGTTGACAAAGAAATTAGTAGCTATTAGGTTACCCGATTTTTTTCACCTTTGGTATAATTGTATCTTATAGGAGACTAGAAATCAAAATTTTCCTTTTACGTATGTAATTCTCTACAGATTGTAATTCGACTTTAATGTTTATAAATTAAATATCGTAAGCGGGCAGTGATTATATTGCGTGGAAGATACCACGATTCCGTAAATTGCCGAGTTTTTCCGAGTTTTAATGAGACGACAGATCACGTGGTACCGTGACGCAATACTAGCCAGTCCTCGAATACAAACATAAACATTGGCGAGCGAGGCAGACAGGAGACCACATTTTGGTAATATCTCTCAATTTGGCGCAGCAAAGTCCCGATTATTACATTATGTCTGTCAATTTTCATTTGTCAGAAGAAAAAAACCCAACCCCAAACCATTTTTAAATATAACGTATGCAATCCACAGTCTAAACTGCCACACTACTGACATCGTAGCGATATGACTGAAAAATTGTTAAAGCTACGTTAAAAATTAAAATCACACACGTCTAAACCCGGCACTGGACGAAATAATTAATATCATACAACAGTTTTTTTCTTCTTTTTTTCTTCTTCAGTAAATAGAACGTGAAGATGAAACATTATTCAAGTAAATTTCAGATTTTTTAAACAACTACAACAGTACTATAGTAAAAAAAAAATAATAATTAAAAGAATAAAATTGTCACCAATTAGCTTAAATGAATGATCACGTTGAAATTTTCTCTGCAAACAAAATCGCATCTCCATTTCCGCCAAAGAAATTCGGCCAGTTAACACCTGACATTCCTCTACCGTATATGAAAAGTTTAATTACCATGATTAAATTACAAGGAATAAAACAAAATATACCATGCAATATATGTGGCCCTAAAGAACTAATTCTGAATAAATATTTTAATCAGCAAACAGTGCTACATGCATTAAGACTTAAACCTAAGGAAATAAGGTGGGGCATAAAACTTGAGAAAAACAGTTGCCACATGTACGGTAACTTTTGACTGCAGATTTGAACTGTTAAAATGAAGTCCATGGCATCGTAAGTAACAACAAAATAGGCATCGTTTATTTGGTAATCAATTGCTGGTGCTTACACATACACACACTGTCGAACATGGTTTCTTTGAAGTATGTCCGAAGGGCAGTCCTTTTCACAAGATCAATGCAAGGATAAGGATTCTGTTCATTAGTCACACCGGCTTTATTGTTTGCGTACTTAAATCAAAACTTTAGCTATTTTGCAGTTTAGCCAGAACTGACCAGAATATGCAAAAGGGACTTGTCATGGGGGAATAATAAGGCGTATCACAGCGAGAAAAGGCACGTCAAATGGGCGGTCGCACATTGGGGCGGGGGGGGGGGGTCAATAGCCCCCCCCCCCCGTTCTATTGTCAGACAGTTAATGTGAAACTTTGACCTTTTTTTTTTAATAGCTGCTTTTAAAACTGCCCAAGGAATAGTTTTATATCAGTTCCAATTAATACAGATTACGTTTATGCATAATACATGTATACAATGCATTTTTTTTTTTAAATTAATTTTTATAAGATTACTGAAAATTGTGTTTTCTCGAAACACGACAGGTTTAGAATCTTATTTTTAGCAAAGCTTCCATTTGATTAAAATCAAATCTAAATTTCACCTAGGACAGTGGTGATTTGATTTAGATTGTGCCGTGTTAAGGCATGTATGTCAACATCTTGAAAATACATTTACTCATTTCACCAGCGCGATCAAAGTTTCCTCAGGCAAACAATTTTTGTTTCGACAAGCCTGACGGGCACCTCACTTTGAATACAGGATGGGCCGGAACTAAAACCAGAAGGGGCCCAGGGTGTCGGGCTATCAGATTTGTTTTTAGCACTGCTGTTTTAGATAAAAGATATGTGGATTGATTGTTGCATTTTGTGGTCACTTACTCGTCCTTCTGCCTATTTTCGTAACTGACACGTTTAACTCTTTTCCCAGGATTTAAAATGTCCAAAGGTATGTCTGGAACAGCGCCAACGTTTAGTCTAGGCCTAGCATTTGCGTATCTTTGAGCTGCTAATTTTTCATGATCCCTCTCGTAACATTCCTTTGAGAAATGTAACGAGCACATAGTGCTGTATGGTGTTGCTTTGAAATCAACTCGTTTGTAATAATGTACCCATTCTTTCATGATGCCTTTATCTTTCGGGAAAAAAAATATTATGTCCACAGGCTTTTCTTAATGTTCTATTACACCCTTAAGCAACGCAAAACGGTATTGTCTTTTACACTGGCAACTCCCACTTGGGCTGCTGGAGTCGCTACTATGACGTCAGATCCCGAAAGTAACCGAATAGGCGCGGAAATTTTGCATACGAGGTCACGGAAATTCAGCTCCTAGAAGATAGGCCAATATTTAAATATTGGCATTACGGTCGCAGATGATACTTCAGAATAAGGTTTTCTGCTATAGTACTTTTATTATTATTCTATATTTCCATTGGTTTCTGGTCTCCTTTAAATCATCTTGCAAAATAAACTTATGGCTATAACACACATCATACATTGTTGATTTCTTTGTTCGTGCAAAGGATTGAACTTAGACTCCGGACTTGCAAAATTAGTAAGTATACCTCGTCTTCACGAAATCCCTTTAAAGCATGCCGCCTGGGATCTGACCGTAGGTACATTATCCACCACGGTCAACGATGCATGATAACATCAAACCGCAATACCTACTGTGAAACCAAACGCTTCACCGCTATTACAAACAGCAAAATTAAAATATCGCTAGTAAAAATTATAAAGACCGTCAAGCAAAATACTAATAGTTAGTATCGTGTTTTAACAAGTCGGCAGTTGCAGTCTCTATTCTGCTTCATTTCATCTCTTTTCGAGAAATACAATTTGCCAATTAAGCTCTTATTGGGGTGATAACAAAAAGAACTGAAGACAGCAAGAAACGTCGTTTCATTTGTGAGGATATTCAGCAATCTAAATGTAATACAAATTCCACTGCTGATTTCCCAATTGGCCCTACAGAGGAAAATTGAAAATAAATGAAGCTTACTCGAGACACAATTTATTGCGATAACATATACTTTGTAAATCAAACTAATGAAAATTGGTGCAATCTTAAACTATTAGGATCCTGTAACACACTGTAAGGCGTTCTGTATTAATCACAGTTAATGGACTGCATACTTGATGGTGTCATGCCCTTACTCAGAAATGACATAAGGGGTGTGACAGTTCATGATGTCAAAACAATATCTGATCCCCAAGAGAGTAATCCATGATACCCGATTCCTTCGTCAACAGCAACATTTAATTAACAGAGAATCAGGGGAGTATTAAAAATTCTACGGTCGTTGCCACTTACCGATGTGAATCAAATTCAACAAAAATTATTTTAAGTGTACTCAAGGGTAAACGTCTTGCCCATTGACAATTTTTATTTCATTCTCAAGGATAACGTCATGAAATCGCGTGAAATGTGAACTATAGAGAGTGAAACTTATAAAAATCGAAACCTCATTCTTCAGAAATTCCTTCAAAACAATTTCTTTGCAGTCCTAAATTTTTTCTTCTTTAAGATCATAATCTTTTTTTTCAAGTATACCGAAACCACTCAACCCCGAATACCGGAACAAAATTTGATTACACATTTAAAGTTTAAACTGAAAATCCCTCAAAGAGCCGAAACTCACTTCAAACTTGGAAATCTACTTCAGCTGCTAAGTTCTTAACAAACGCTGGACCCGATTATTTACGTTAGCAAGTATTGAAGAAGGCTTAACTGTGAGACAAAGACCCAGGTACACGAAGTTAAAACAATACTTGACACACGCGCCGACACAGATTGGGACTGACAATAGGTTATTCTGAGGTCTTTACACCATAAATAATGAGTCAGCATTTAAGGCCATTTCTTAACAACTAAATGCTACTGGTAAGCCAATTAAGAATGATGATATTGAAAAGCCTAATATCTGATTGTAATTGATGTTATTTGTTTATATAACATTATTGTTTGTTTTCTTTTTTAATGAAATATCAGAGCTTTATTACCCAAGCATGTAGCCTGGCTGTTGGTGCTTTACCGACGCAGAAGGAAGAACAGCCGTAGTCACTTATTTGATATTAAGTGGAGAAAAAAAGCCTTGTTATTCGTGTATTGAAGTTGCCATAACTCTTTTCTCTTCACACGTATGTCAGAAACAACCTGATTAAACTATACGTAATTAAAAAAATTAGTCTCATCAATGAGTCTCATCAAAGAGTATGAAGTTTTACCAAAGCACACAAATTTAGGGAATATTTTCGGAATTGGAATATCTACTGTTTCAGATTTTCTAAATCAAAATGGAATTCTACAAGAATGAAAGGAACACTCCGATGATGCAAACTGGTGTCCTGTCAAGAATGCTTGCAAATTCGACAACCTTCATGATCTTTTGTGGACATTGTTTAGCCAAGCCAGGACCAAAAAACATTCTCTTATCTGGTGCTATAATATATAATATCTATCTACCTTGACACAAGCGTGCTTGGATAAAAACATCTCACATTTACAGAAGCCTCAGAAAACCGAAAGCCTCTCAAACCGAAAACATCCGTCGGGTTAGCAAGGTGTATTAGATTTCAGGAGTTTCATTATAACCATCCATCCATTCACATCCATCCATCCATCCATCCATCCATATACATACATACATACATACATACATACATACATACATACATACATACATACATACATAATTGTAACAGTAAAACTGACAACGAAGAGTGCAAACCTAGTTTCATAAATAACCTAATTTTTTTAGACGATCATTAAGTCTGTTTCAACAGTAATAATAAAAGAACAGACAAAGAAAGACATCCATTATAAATAAAAGTATTATATATGCTACTTTACATAAACATGGATCTAATAGAATTATCATTTCAAACGAACGCCGCATATTGCGCCTATTTGTATTGTAGCCGTAGATTATATCCTAGAGAATTCATTTACTTTTCATTGACAATAACCACAACAATAATACAAATGCCATCTGTAACTATACAAAGAAGTAATTACAGTTAAGTGAATGAATAATGAACTAAAGGAATCAATAGTTTGATTGAAACATATAGGCTATATGCATGGAATGATTGTATTTTATTTATACGACATGCGGACACAAATCATACGCCATGATGTGATAAATTACATTATCTGTTTTGCATTTTTTGGGACCATGTTTGTTAAAATTTTCCCTCGTCACTGTGCTGGAAAATGTTTTTGCTTCTATCGTATGCTGACACGTTTAGATCCTTTGTCACTACACGACCGAGTAGTGTGATGGCGTCAGCTTTGCATTGACTAGTATGTTTCTATATGGTTACTTCCGCTATTATGTCTTTGTCGTAGCCGCTGTTCATAGAGTGTCTAGACAACTCTAGCCACCATTTTTGGAACGAAGCACGTTCTGTCTTATCTTAGTGTCTGGTCGTACGGGATGTTCCGAATGTGATGCGTTGGATGACATCGAGATGGAAGAAGATACTAGTGTCTATCATATGGCTTTGAGTAGATTTCAAGTGAAGTTTGTTATCTACAACTCTGCTTGTTGTATCTAGAAATACGTGACTTATGCTAGAGAGTTTTGCAGTGAATTGTATTGAAGAACAGAAGTTGTCTGCTTTTTGTATATGTCATCCAGATGTTCTCTTCCACGTTGCCAAATAGCATTTATGTGTCATCGATGAAGCAAGTCTCACCTATGCCCATAGTTCCCCATCTAGTCTTCGTATAAAGAAAAGTTGTCCTCGATGCCATGTCAATCCAAGGTTGTAATTCCCTTCGTATAAAGATATTAGCATAAACACCCTTACGGTTTAATATTGAAGGGGAAGATCTATGAAACGACTGCGACAAGAAAATGTCTGTCCGACTCAGAAACAGTCTGCATAGCCCTGACAATGCCTACCGACCGATCAAGACCGAAAACGGCTGCCATTGTATTCAAGCTGTACAGCATTCACTGTTTTTCATCTAAACTTTCTTGGGCGTTCTGGAATTGAAAACTGCTCACGCTATGTTGTGATGCTAACCCTTTGATTATAATCGGATGAAATACTGTAGTAGCATACACAATTCGCTATCTTGGAAACTCTCTAAAGTGTTTAGAGTTAAGTGGTTCAATAATAAATCTAGCGATCAAGGCTAGATTAACCAATAGGGTAATAAATATATAGTCTTAGGTCTATTTATTTTGAAGAGGTCCTCCATTACACATTGAAGTAATAGTTCTGCGACTTCCCTCCTTTTAGCCTTAGGGCCTTCATAACCATGACCCTGCCCAGTTACGATGCAAACTTAACAGCCTAATACGGTCATATTTTTTTAATAGAAAGAAGTTATTGGAAGAGTAGTTGTGTTACATTAGGACCATTCTCACGCTTCAACAAAAGTCTTTACTAATTATATGAAAGCATTGATGAAAGACTACACCCAGCACACACGCATCGACAGTAAAATAGTGACTGAGATAACATATCAAACATGGAGCTCCAGTTTATCAAACGTGGTTTCAAAGCGCGTATTTCGTTGCGCCACAGTTAGCGAGGAAAAAACAAAATAAAACTAATAACCAAACGCATCGATTATTCCTTGCATAGTAGAACTGGAGGGCAGAAAATATATGATTTGTATAATTTGCATATCCTTGTTATGTTGACATCTCTTAAACCCGTCCCATCATGTCTTGATGGTTAGGATATTGAAGTCATACCCTCTAATACGTAAAACTTAACGCATTATCGTATATGTTCTTTCAGTTCCAGATATTTTGAATTATATGGATACATACAAGTTATTTTAGCACTAAAAAAACACATGACAAAACATATATCCGATCCTGTGAGATTCTTCTTGTTCTGCACTTGACTGTCACGCCGTTCTCAAAATTCCACCCTTTAGATAGCATTTAAATATACTGAATTGCGTGACCAGTCATAAAAGAGTTCTTTGTGTCTAACTGAGACATTTTGACATGTCTAATGTTTAAGTGTACGGTATAAGTTACCTACTTTTCTGCGAAGGGATTAACTCCCAATGGAAGACATTTTATTTCTATAGGAACAGTTAATGAGTTTCAGTTCATTGTAATGATATAGGTTTTAATGAATTCCATTAAAAATATGCATTGACATGAAACATAATAATGTAGTGTTTTAATAGTTTAATCATAGCTAGTATCATCTAAAATAACTAAAGAATTCAGTAGTATAGCCGTATAAGATGTTTTGGTTAATGAGATAAGTCAATACCCGTCTACACTCATGACTTTGCCAATTTTAACCTTTACGTCCGACATGAGTGCATTGCATTTTGTGTGCGCTTCCACTGCATGCGCAGACAATTTCTTCTTTGTATATGCGTTGTCTTGTGGAAATTCTTTATAAGTACACATGATGTTCTTTGTTCGCATGGACGCGTAAATCATTTTACCTTTGGTCGCGTAAGCTTTTTTCACAGCAACATCTGCTAAAAGATACACGATTTTTAATTATCTATTTCTGATCACTAACTCCCCGGTTTCGTATCTGTGCACGGTAGTTTTCCATTTCCACCAGCACCATTTCGAACCCAGCCATGCTAATTCTTATAAATTCAATAGCCCTCGAGTAGATTGTATTATTTATGAGACTACTTTGTGCTGTCGCAAGACGTTCCGAATAAACAGATGTTCGTGAATGTAACAATATAACATTATTTTACCAGCACAAAACAGCCACACCGTTTATTATCGATACACCTCCGACAACAAAACTGACTAGTGTATCAAAGAAAGTCGCCGTAATTCAATCCCAGAAACACCCAGATCATCGATGGTTACAGCTGAAAGTCCACAAGAATCATATACAATGTTACTTATACACTTACGGTAAGTTTGACTGTCCATCAAAGCAATGCATTTGAATTACAACAATGCATCGGTAACCACCAGGTACGGGTGGTGCGACGGCCGCGTCGCTCACGGGGGCATCAGTTAGACGTGCATGAAAATGTAGGCTGACTACAGGCTGTCAGTACAGACCCAGGTGTTACAACGAAAGTAAAATATAGGGCACAACGTGGTGAAGTACGTTTGGAGAATCTGCAGACCTGGTTCAAAGTTTTGATCCAGAACCATAAACGACAACTTCTTGTGATATGAGTGTTCAGCATGATTGTTTGTCCAGTACAATATCTTCCCAGGGTTGTTGATAACCTTTCAACTGCAAAGAAACTTGAACCACTCCTAGCTGATCGAAAATAATTGTATTAACATTTTGTCCACCGCTCGCCCGAACAACAGTTTGAAACGCGACAAACATATCTTGCTGTGCGGATAAATTGTTGGGCAATTATTTACCATGATAACTGCTGAATATTGCATTCCTAAACCTCTACGGTACGCGTGTGAAATGATAGCGGTTATGTTCTTCATAATCGATAACAAACGATCTTCTGCATCAACCGAAGAGATTTTGATAGGCATCGACAGTACTTTCAACAACGTCCTTGCCGTTAAGATCTATATGACGCCAAACTTCAGTATTGTCGGTGGGGTTTATAGTATTATGTGCCAATTTACTATTTGTTTGGCTACGAAAATAGCCGCAAACTCAAATATGTGACTCAGAGGAATCCAGCAACGATATCGAGGCTCCCCAAAGTTGTCCTCGACGCCATGTCAATCCAAGGTCGTAATTCCCTTTAGTGCCAGTTTATACAGCTTCTATATTATCATCAGTGGCGGTTACGTTTGAGGTCGATTACGTACAAAGTGAATTTGAACTACCTTGTCAGATGCATCATTGTGAATTCGCATAATCATCATTGTCACCTGCGAGTCCTAGATTTGTGGCAATGTCTACGTTGCTCAAGCATGTCTCTATTTCATTTCTGTAGATGAAATAATGTGTGTTGCTAATCAACGCCATGTTACAATGTATCAGTTTTTCATCAATTTCCAAAAATGACCTCACACGTTAGAAAATACAGAGACGTATCATGAACTTGTTAATCTGTTCGACCTCTTTGATTACAGTTTTTCCACGGATACGAATATAATACTGAAAATCCTTTTTGCTTTGATCTATCTTTGAAGGCCACGTCAAACGTAGGATGGCTTCAAATTTTATCACTGTTTACATTTTATCGGCATCGTCTAATATCGTTTTCATGGTTTCGCCGCTCGCGTCCAGGCCCAATCAACGAAATGGCATCAATGATGATTTGACTGATTGACACTAACGAATGTCAATGTATTAAATATCAGATCGATCTCATATGTACAGTTGTTGTATTGCCAAGTTCTCAATATTTGTCCGCTCTGTTCCACAAGTGTAAAACGAACATGAGTCAGCCGGGGACTGTGGCCTGGAAGATATACGGGTGTTGCGGGAGTGATCGATATCGAATCACCTGATTCCACGATTAATGAAAATCAAAACAGTATGTAACCATGAGAAGTTCCGCTTTTATAACTGCGTCACGGGTTAAATTGATCTGAATCGCTGAGGAAATCCTGACAATGCATGTAGCGATATTATATACAGGCCCAGCATGCACAATTTGTTTGTTTACGGAAATATCTTTGGGCCAACTAAAAACTGGTTTGCTAGCCATATATTGCGGAGGGTCAATCAAAATGGACAGAGCTGAACGTGGGCTCGTGTTCACGAAGTAAATTTTAGAATCTTTGCCGGTAGCAAACGAATATCCTCGTCGGATTAAATTAAAGATTGATTGCATGTCCTATGCACCTGTGGGAATTTCAAAATACCTAAAGTTAAGCACACGCACATGAAATGTTACAATAGAAATTGCTTCAGAACTCATCGTCTGTGTTATATACATCATGTATGTATCAAACAACAAGTAAAACATCCCGGATCGATTATATCGTTGGTGAGCAACCGATGACAAATCCTGGTGCGTTGTTGCCCGCTTGAACTGACCTCACTAATGTTCCTAGCAGATCGACGAGTTCAGAAGTTTGATAGTGGAACATTTTGTTGGTATAGACTCTTTGATTGTCCAATGTTTGACTGCACGACACCAAGACCTTTGACAGGTTTGGGTAATTCCGCTGAGGTGGGGGGGGGGTGCGGATGGACAGCCTGGTCCAATCGGAAGATATATGTTACTTCCTTGGTGGATTAAGATGTTTATAACGTTTATCCAAAAATGATTTAGCTGTATGTCTTAAAGTCTTTTAGCAGGGTTTTCCCTTTTCATTACGTATTTGTTAGATGTAATTATTTGGCGAAAAAACCTCAGGGCATTTAACATCATTCTTTATTATCTTTAAACTCCATTCCACTCTCTAAATAACCAGTTTTCTTTGATGCAACTATGTTGTATGTTTTTGAGTACTTGAGACATCGACCTATATTTTTTATTACTTCTGTGGTGTTGGGTATGTAAGTTCAAAACCCTATGGGATCTTGAAGGATCATCAACCGTACACGTTCATTAAAGTTTTGAACATTTGTGTTTTGCTGTGATATGTACTTGTGTGGTTATTTTGTGGTACACGCACAAGTTTTTCTTCAACGTTCTCTTGAAAGACGTCTGATCTCCATTCAGTCTGCTTTATTTTACAACACACATATTATCGGACCAGTTTGTTGTTTTGTTGGCATCATGGCCGTAGTGGTTTCCGCAACTTGTTTCACGGGTTAAGCGGCCTTGCCTGCAATCTCTGTTATTGGTTTATTCGGGAAAGTGTTTGTTTGAACCCTGCTGTAAGGTCTTCCCGTGGGTACTGTCGCGATTGTAATATATATCTTTGACCCTTCTGCGTGCATCCATGAACTCGCGTTTAAGCTAAAGTTGATCGTGCGAAGCTTTGCAGCGTCGGTCAGAAGTCTCTGCTATGGCATCGATGGTGGATTTCGTCATTGTATACGTTTATTGTCATTGTTAAATAGCTTTGTCGGATGTTTGTATCCAAACCGGCTACATATTTTCCCCCGGAGTTCGGTCCAATAGGCAAGTCAAAAGTAAGGAAACTAGACGACTCCTGTGTTATCTGTGGAACATATTCCGAAACCCATCCCACTAGTTGTCGGTGGCACACTGAGTCAAATGAATATTTGTCAGACCATGTTTGTCAATGCCACGAAATATCATTAACATGTTGCAATTTTCACGGATTAATTTAGGCTCGTGTGCGTATTGTTTATTACCTGGATCACGACTGTGATTTTGTGTCAACCTCTGGAAATTATTCTCACTGGATTGTCTTGGCGTTCAAGCATCAGATCGTCCTACCAGACAAGCTTGTATCCATTGAAAGCAAAGTCTTCAATGGTAGGTGCTTCATCTACTTTGAAGAAGAAATCTTTGGTGGACTATTTGCTTCAGTCATTAAAGGACTAATAGAGTTTGGAAACAAGTCACCGTGCCTTGGTGGTCTGGTCTTTGCCTGTGCTGAGAAGTCAATGCCTGTAAAAACAGAGCTTTTTCCTTTTGGTGATGCTATATAGAATGGCGCTTGTTATATAACACAATCATATTATCATACTTTCATTTGTACGATGTCATGCGTTAACTCCTCCTGCAAAATGCAACTCGAGTTCAAACATGTAATGGCCGACCTGCGATTGCTGAAACTTCTGTTTTTCGGTATGGAGCAAATAAGTTCACATTTATTCAAATAAACGTCAGTTATGGTGTCGCCGCTGAATTATTTAATCTACCCAGAGAACCATAGAACAGATGCCCTGGTGGAAAACATATCTGGCTCCCTCCGGTACCTATAGGCAATTACTGTTAGCTTGGTACAACGCTGGATTACGACTAGATTCTAACAAATAACTGGGAAAGCACCTTTAATTCGTGTAGATGTTGAATGTTAGTTAAATGATCTACCCTAACATGTATCAAGTTATTTCAACCATGACTTAAACGTGCAAGAAATAATTGCGAGATGAATCATGAATAGAGGTATGAAAAGTCGTTGTACATTAGGAGGCCACTAAGGGGTGGAGGCCACTAGGGGGTGGACAAATTTCATTCCATGGAGATAAAATACGTTGAAGTAATAAACAAACACGCAGTTACTGGAAAGATGAAGTGGCTGTTGAAAAGTTGGCATGAGCGGCACAATTCACCCATGAGATTGCCCGAGCATTATTAAGCAAATTTACAAACCCGCACCAAAAGAGATTTTACGTGATTTGTTTAATATGAGAACACCTATTAAAGTTCAATAGGCTGATATTTTGTTTCGTCCGCATAATCGTATACTTGAACTTACATGCAAGTACGCGTTAACTATTACAGACGATGCTATCTGATACAAGAAAGCGGAACTGCTTATGTCCAAAGATTCGACAGTGTCGCACGCGTGTTTCAACGCATGTATTCACGTTCACAGCTAACATGGCCAAAGCTGTAGTAAGTTGATCTAGGCAAAGACTGTCTTGGAGCCGTTGCTGCGTTATTAACGAAACATAAAGTGTTTCATTGTGTTGGACTTGTTAACATATATCGTGACCATGCTAGAGAGGAACGATTTAACCGTACACTTGTGGAACGATTATTTGGATCTCAGTGCGCACAATAATTATTGATGAGGTCTCGGATTCAAGTGCCAGATTGGGTTCAAGCCTAATGACTGTCACAATCTGGGGTAAAGTAGGTGCACGAATACCGAAATTAGAATCACTAGAAAGCGGCCAATATCGTGCTACTGACCCGGCATGGTCCATTGATACATTTACAATCACAAGCCGAATTGATATTCCGGACAGTAACCTATATGTTACCATTTAACACAGCTGGTGAGTGGACGACGTCCACCAAGCAGAACATATGCGAGAGATGAATCGCAAGTCACTGCGGCGAATACAGAAATAAGGAACTAAGAACAAAGTCTATTTTAATGCGCTAGCACGTCATTTATAAGTAGATTCATAATCGCGTGGTGCTCGAACGAGTAAGTAGGAATTCCGTAGGGTAATATCCATCGCTTGGTATCAAGCGGAGACAAATTTTCCATGGTTCAGCCATACACATCTAACGATGTTTCTTTGACCGGATCAGATTTACTTGATGTGCAAATTTCCGTCGCTCATGCAAACATTCCACATATATATCACGTTTTAGTTCATTTACGACAATTACCAGGGGACATCCATTCGCCGTTTTTATGTTCGTACCGCTCTGCGGCCCGACTTCGATTGATTACTTTTGGGACGCACTTCCACATTCTCTTCGATTAGATTTCACGCACGTTTATCCTTGAAATTACCAAAAACCTTTTAGGTGTTCCTAAACAGTGAATGATATTTTGGTTGATCACGTGTGTCAAATTCGTTTACAAGTATGTCCGATGTGATATCGGCAAACACATATCAGTGGTGATATGCATATGATCTAAACTAAGGTCCGTGTAAAGCATCTTTACACGATCCTGCTAAAACAGTTTGATCTTGTCATAGTAAAACTCGTTGATCAAGATCCTGGACAATCCCGATAAAAACGTGAAAACATTGATAGACTTCGTCAACTTTATCTGAGTTTTCTTACTGTGAACATGTATGTGTCCACCGTCAAATAGATTGCGTAACTCAAATGCCGGGTCGGCAACAAGCTTGTGAAGTTTATTACAAACATAGGTAGACACGAATTCGCTTTCTCACATTCTCTATCGTCTTACAGAACACAGCATTGCTCATGCGTTTGAAGAAATCTTTTTCCTTTATTGCGACTGTACGTAGGTCCGTTTTCATTTTGATATACATCCACATCCAAGCTCGCTTGTCAAAATGATGTACACGGTGTGTTCCAGACACACGCATACCTGCCGAAGATAATAGTGCATTTTACTCAAATGTACAAGATAATTAAGTTTGGTTCAATGATTTGAAACCAGTCTGATGCATTCTGTACGGGGCCGATCCAACGTCTCTCTGACTTGGCATCCAGGACTTGAGTACAGTCATTGCTTCTTGTGTTGCTGGGTAAAAGTTCCGGAAGAGGGTGAAACTCATCCGGGTGCTTCAGATCAGCTTCAGAAAAGTACCCGATACCATTGTTAAGATCGTATCCACATATCTGTTATTGTACATGTGCAGTTGTGGAATCAGTCCACTGAAACCTTCTAAAAGACATGGACTGCATCACCACCTTTCCATAGATGTTATTTGTGTAAAGATATATGATGTAAATGTTTGGTAGTACCGGTTCATATCCGTCCAGGTGTGGGTTGAGGCCTCTGAACGCGACCTGACATTGTTTGCAAGCGCGTATATATATATATATATATATATATATATATATATATATATATATATATATATATATATATATATATATATATATATATATAAAAGCATGCTCAGTAGCACAGGTAACACTTGGCAGAAATACTTTTGTACGCAACGACGAATGGAATGCATCAGTCGGTGGTAGCTGAATATTGGCAAACTTGTCCCAGTGGCTAGTGTACTTTCGGGGATAGAGTCCCTTGCGAGTCAGCAAGGTAAGCATTCTATCATCAACGGCACCACTACTGTATCGACGAATGATTGCATAAAGATCGTTACCATTCGCTGCAAGGTTGCTCACCTGTTTGTCGCTGGTAGTTCAGAAATTAGACAGACTCCATAAACTGTAATTGTCCTAGCCTTATCATGCATTTCGTGTCTTACCGAACACGGTCTAACCTGGTCATGTATTTTTCCATAACGTTTTGAAAACACGCGTCACTGCATTTGATTTAGCAGCTACCTTTTCCATAAACATATATCCCTCATATCCACGCAGGTTATAAAGGATAACATCGATTCTTGTTTTGTTAGGGTAAGTTCGCAACACTATTCACTGTTTGCGTTTCCTCTCTATGGGCGTATGACAGAAAGGTCAAAACCAGGAAAGTTATATGGTACAGAAGGCGTTGACCTATCTCGGGTACTAAAATCTAAACCCATATTATGATAATACTAGTTCATTTTGTTACTCTGGATTATTATCCAAATACCATGTGGGATAGCAACATTGCGTAGAATATGAAACAATATGTATGATTATTTTATTAGTTGTAATATCACAAATTAGAAAGAAATATTTTAATTCTCAAGAGTCGACGTAGAATGTTTTAACCTCTGATTGCTCCAAAATGAAAACTTCAAGAAAACAAAAGGAGGAGAAGTTAATAATTAATTCACCATATACACATCTCTAAGATACCCAGTAATAGTGTATGTGTGTAGGTGTGTATGTAGTCTTTGTGAAAGCTTAAGGAGTAGATAATGCATTAGTGTGATTTTCATTCTTACGAATTCGCTTTGAAACATTATATACTTAAAGAGTGCTGAATTGACAAAGAACTTTGCCTCTTGTCTTGGTAGTAATGGTCTCTCCTTTGTTTCCATTGAATTTTCTTGTCTTTTTACGCACTTTTCACTAAATCTTACAAGGAAATTTCACTTGGAATTTTCGCAGGAGATATATCAGACACCTGGACATAATATTGCCTTTCTTTTGTAGTGTCCAATTAGCCTATCACTGAAAGTCGGTTAAACAATAGCAGGTGCCAATACCTAGGACATCAGACCAAAACTGAAACGGAGTGAGTAACCATGTGATTGAAAGGCACACTTTAAAATTCTCAGATATTCAGGTCTAATGTTAATGTCTGTCACCTAGCGGATAGCCCACTACATATCACTACACTACATATCACTACACTAAATATCACTACACTACATATCACTACACTAAATATCTCTACACTACATATCACTACACTACATATCACTACACTAAATATCACTACACTACATATCACACAAATTAAATGCTATAACTGCAAAATGTTTCTGACATTTTCCAATATTTTTTTCTGCAATTATTATAGCCTAACCTGTCAAATGCCAATTCACGCAGTATATAACGTCCAAAGGGCACTACGCATGCTGTGTGATACCACCATAAAGAAGAAAATACACCATTAAACTCCGATAATTGTAATCCTAATCTAATTTTGTTTATCTTAGATACAGTTGTTTTATTTTATCTCTCTCTCTGTTTTCCTTTTCTTTCCGACTTTAAAAGCCATGTAACGTAAGAATGTGTTCCCCGCTTTAATCATCCGTTTTTAACATTATAAAAATCCTAACACCGATTTATTCGGATTGATTTTCCTGAATGGAAATTCCAAACGCCATCTCTAACAAACGACTGTTATGTTGATAGTCTTCAAAAACAGCAATTCAGAAAGAAGTACTTGTTTGCATAGGTGAAGAAATATTTAATTCGCTCAAGAACCCCCCCCCCCTCCAAAAAACAAATCAACCTATGTTCGCTGTCAAACTGTTTTCCTCGAAACTGTATAGTAGGTGTGCTAATTAGGTGCCTTCCCGACATATATTTGATCAACAGTCAAGCCTAAAATTTCTCCTGAATATAAATTTGGATTGTTCGTAGAAATATTCATTTATGCATACAGATTTGCAGAATGTATGTGCATACAGATTTCTTCCAATGTTCCAATCAGAATTCAAATGTATGAAGTTCTTATCCGTAAAATATATATAGAGAAGTTATCTAAATAATTCAAGCACTTGCTCAAGCATAAATATCATGGCTTAAGCGAAACTATGTTATGCATTCATGTCGAGGCTGAAACCTGGCCTGCTAATTTGTATTGGTCTTGAAGGGTATATAATGATATAGCTTAAGCAAACATAAATTTTGATTTAAGCAAAAATAATTCACCTTTAGCACGAACACAGTTTATCTAAAGCAAAAATAATTAACTTCGTTACAATATTATCGTAGAATATTTTACCAATCTGCATCGAAGTGGCTTGGTTAGAAGAAGGGATGAAATGGCGTTCATCAAGTCATATGACTTTAATGTGTGAACAACAAAATTATAGTTTGTTCCTCGCGAGAAAACCCCTCTGAAATATTTGAATATAATAACTACCTCGGTGGGGAAAATCAAATTACGAAAAGGCTTGTCCATTAACACTGCTTGGAATTTCGCTCGAAGGAGCGGATCCACGTCCAGCTTTCCTCATGTTTGCAGTTATTTTCTCATTTAATCTCGATGAAACCCATTGGATAAGAAAGTCGCCAAACTTCTATTATAAAATCAAGCCATAACACTGGATCAGACAACGGTGTCAGAACACTGACTTGCATTATAGCGCTGCTGAAGAATTTCATTGAAATGCGTCTTTTATAGAAAGGTTCGTGTCAATGTTGACCCAACGTGTCCATTAAACAAAGAAGGTGTTTATTTCACAGTTTGGTGCAGGGCTAAAGCTGTCTCTTGGGGCTTCCGTTTCGCATATTAGCATAAACCTGCTACTGCCGCCATATGTTCCTTTAATTTCATTTTTAAGCAATAAAATCTCAATGAGAATCCCCTTCTATTCATATGCCTGAACGATCATCGCTACAGCAACCCGTATTTAAAATATAATGTGTTTTTCCGTAGTCATAATTTTCTTCACCATTCATTTTAGAAGACAATATGAGATTCATAGAAACCACATACGTGTATGCGGATGCCCGCGCATTATTGTTGGCTGTATATCTCGCAACTCCATCTACATCGTTTACGCAAGGGGCTTCAGTTTGCTTTGATGTGTATTAGGGTTTAGATTTTTATCCTCTCGTCACCACGACTCCGATTTACGTTAGATACCCACGAAGAAGGAGGGGAAGGTGTCTTGTGCTTCATCTACACCGTTTCATTGTAAATTACTTCTTGATCAAAACAAAGTCAGTAAGTGTTTAAGTTGAATGGATCAAGTCTAGAAGTGAAATCCAATAGGACAAGTCAAGTCAACATTATACACCATGTCAACCGATCAAACATCGCTCGTTCCTTCAGGTTGTGAAATAATCTCGGAACTAGTGGTAGAAAACACTTCATATATTAAAAGAGTAAAGGCGGCGAGTGTTCAAATTGTGACGCTGTCTCTTTCCGCAGCCATATTGTTCTATTTGAACGAAAGTTGTTCAGATTACAGTTCTCAAAGGCGACAAATTACATGCGAGTTTCATTGTCTGCTTGACGGAAAAACAATAGATGTTCCGATTACATACTAGCATTGGATGTGCTGACTGGTTTACGACTATTTAGTTCTGAGTTTGAAATGGCTTATCGACGGCACATGTCGTGCGTCGCCTGGAATGCAATAGTGACATATCAGAAGTAGTAATTGCGACTTTACATAATAGGCAATGAATAATCATCTGAAGTCAACTATGCTGTAAATCAATGTTTATTAAAGCAACAGACTGTACGTAATTTTGTGTGCTATGGCATCGTCTTGAGAATCCAGACAGCGGAAATATTTACACAAAAATGCTAGAACGTTCTTCTTCAGTTTAAAAGTAGTTACTCAAGACAGAGATGACTTCGCCTATTAATACAATCTATGGGAGTTTCTAAAATTAACAACAGCATTTTTTAAATCCGAAAATGTTTTGGAATAGTCAACTATTAGTCTGAATTTCTCTATCACATCTTGCATAATTACTTTATTATTTCGTCTTAGTTTGATGATCTGTTTTTATTTAAATTATTTCTGGACTCTTGTTTTGCGTGGTAATGCCTTCGTAAGGCTTATAATACATGCTTGTTTAAAACAACACAATTAATTTCATTTCCAAACATAGAATTAAATTTAAAAATATTTTATATGACTAAGAGATTCGTTCGAAGTCAATTGACCTTTGAACCAGTCGGTTAAACGTGACAGCTACAAAAAAAAAAAAAAAACCAACAAAGCAACGAAACCAGCATTTACCAGTTTCAGCTATTTAGGATGGAATCTTCAGCACACAAGATATAATGACTCCTTTTACGTCTGGTTTTAGAAGTTTACCATTGTTCCTATTAAGTCTAAATGCAGTCACAGAGCAGTTTGAGTGCCCTTTGGTTACTGCCATGTAGTATAAACTACTTTCGATTGGAGATAAATCACTAACATAATTTATCAATATATTCTACCTTACATCTTTTCGCTGTCAGGATATCAGACAGACAGAACACATTTTTCATCGAATGCTATCCCTCTGAAACCTGTCAGTTTTTGTCAAGCCCGCCTTGGCGGCTGCTTTTCATAGCAATCCCTTTCCCTTTGGCGTCTGTGTGTATATCCGTCTGTACTTACGTCTATAAGGTGAATAGTTTTGTCTTTAGATTAAACTCGATTTTATTATTTTTCGATCATTAAGCTAAATAAAGGAGAGCATGACGAAAAGGAGGTCTCATCTTTTATGGTATTCCTATGCAAGGTACTGCCGGTCTTATCGCTTCAGCAACTATTTACAATTTCATATATTACTTTAAAACGTATTAAAGATTATACTTGATAATAGCTTGGCTGTGTATACTTGTCCTTCAAGTTGTGATGAAGTACACTGTTTAAACATGCTGAAGGCACTTGTGTAATTAATTTTCTCTGCCAATTGTACGGTTCTTGTCTTGATTTTGCGTCGTCCTGTTACGTAACACATCTAACACATATTTCATGACGACAGCTTCATAAAACCCAAGACAAAATTTCCCCAGACATGATACAAGAATACCTTCAATTCATCTTGGAGAAAAACCTCACAAAAGCATTTGCTTTAAATTTGTTTCAGATTTGTCTTGCTTTTCTTAGAATAATACATCTGCGCAATTTTTAATTTTCATTTATATATAATAACAAATTTTCCTATCATGAGGAGGAAGTTGCATTAAGGTCTATTCTTTGTTACAATGTTTTTTGTTTTTTTTTTTTGTTTTTTTTTGCGCAGTCACTGAAAACAATTTCGAAATCTTATTCAGTTTTGTTCCTTCCTCTTAAATTCCGTAAAGATAGGTGATAATGGTTGTCGCCATTCTTATCAATAGTAATAATCAACGGCTTTCGCATTTTAATGGTGGCTGAAGCAGACACTAATACTTGTTAGATTACGCACGGTTCAGTAAGAGATGATCATCCAGTTATCCAAGAATAACTTATTGCACAGTTTTTTTCTACATGACTTTAAGATATCTAATAATTATAAAGATATATATAAAATAAATAAAATTCATTCTAACTAACTGAAGTACCTTTACCGGGATAAGTGGGTTGCTTACAAATCTGAAAACCAGAAAGTCATACAAATATACATCAAACAATTAGACGTAGTGATCGGCGAATGCTCTTGTGTTTAAAATCTAATTGTGCTGATGAAAAATAAGTCATCGATTTAAACTTTTTTTTTTCCACAGGGTAGTGACGTTATTCAGTTTCATTTAACAATTGTTTGGTTTTATGTTTTTAATACATCCTTGGACCTATGTGCCTATTGATTTTGCATCTGTAACGCGAAAACAAATATTGTCAACACATTCATTTAACGTGCTCACATAACAGTTTTGTTCATAATGCAGTCGTTTGTGTAGACTGAATAGTAAACCAGCTTTTCCTTTGAAGTGGTTATGTATTACAGACAGCAGAAAATGTCGTTATGTTTTAATTCTAGAGTACGATCTTGAAGCGTTGTTTTAAGGTTATTACGTATGAAGCAGTTACACAAGTCACATAGTAACATATCACTGATCGACGTGTAGCGTGGTATTATTGACATATTTGAAAACAAGAAAAGGAACATTTCTGGCATAAATTCAAAGACTTTTTCAAGTGATATATATATATATATATATATATATATATATATATATATATATATATATATATATATATATATATATATATATATATATATATATATATATATATATATATAGACTGTACACACGGTCTTACATTCTGTTTGAACGAGGTATTGCTACCCAATCGAACCGATGAGCTGTTATTGCATCATAATGTCGACCCGATTGCATTATACTGTGGACCCGATTGCATCATACTGTGAACCCAACTGCATCATAATGTCAACCCAATTGCATCATAATGTGTACCCAGTTGCATCATACTGTGGGCCCAATTGCGTCATAATGTGGACCCAATTGTATCATAATGTCGACCCGATTGCATCACACTGTGGACCCAATTGCATCATACTGTGGACCCAATTGCATCATAATGTCGACTAAATTGTTTCATTCTGTGGACCCGATTGCATCATACTGTGAACCCAATTTGCATCATACTGTGGACCAAATTGTATCATACTGTGCACCAAACTGCATCATAATGTGGACCAAATTGTGTCATACTGTGGACTCAGTTGCATCATAATGTCGACCCGATTGCATCATACTGTGGATCCAATTGCATCATAATGTGGACCCAATTGCATCATACTGTGGACCCAGTTGCTTCATACTGTGGACCCAATTGCATCATAATGTGGACCAAATTGTGTCATACTGTGGACCCGATTGCATCATACTGTGGACCAAATTGCTTCATACTGTGGACCCAGTTGCATCATACTGTGGACCCAATTGCATCATAATGTGGTCCAAATTGTATCATACTGTGGATACTGAGAAAATCATTCATATTCATATCTGATTCTTTCCTGGAGATTATGTAGCTCTGGTTCATCTCAACAAAGAGCTAATCAGCTAGATTTATCTTTTAAACAGTTATTTCGAAAAATAAAGGCCATGTACAAGGACAAAAATTAATATAGCTGTACCTGAAGACAGTTATATGATAACAAGCATATATTTTGCAGACGGTGCCGCACATAAGACGAAGCGAACAGAATATAAATTTTGCCAGGTTCGATGTACTCATCGGTGGCTGCGTGAATAAGCTTGATTTGCAAATTAAAAAATATTCAAAGACGGACGTCGAGGATTATAGCCCAAGCGCGAAGATGTTCTTTTTCTGGCATATGCTCTGGGGTGGATGGGGTGTTTCCTACGATATTATCTGAACTCAAGATTCGAGATCCACAACAATAACAACCACCATCATCTTTCGATTCCACGGGCTTATATGGTAGCATTAATTGCTATAAGCTTTTGTGCTTACGACAAATGATCACAGATATATATAGTTTACTGCATGAATATATGTGAATAATTTGTTTCATCAAAGATATTGATCTTAGGGACAGCAGGATTTCTACTGAAAATAGTTGAATCAAAACGTAAGTAGTTATAGTAGACGATATAGCGACAATGGAAATCCTAGTCAAAAAGATCGTGGGACGATATAGCGACAAGGGGAATTTAACATGGGGAATATTGGGACTGTATAGTGACAAGGGATTGGGACTGTATACGGACAATATGAATTGAACAGTTGAGGTGACGTCATGGTACTGGACATTGGCAACAATGTTGCAAGTGGCTGACCTCAATCCGGTGAAACAGTGACAGCGAGAAAAAGTAATAACGCTTGGCGGGGCGGGAACGAACTTACGCGCGGTACTGACCGTTCATACCAAAAAAAAACACAAACATCGCCTGGCGTGGCGGATCATATCATTGGATAGACATAAACATATACAAAGAAACAAAGACACAAGCATAACACAAACACAAAACAAATACACACAAATATGTCAAAGAAAGTAAAAATCTTTTCGAGACATATCAGTGGCCCTGAAAAGGTCCTTTGGGTTTTGTTAACATCATTCAGTTAACACAGAGGGTATCGGATGGATCTTCTTCTCTACCCCAAACTTCGTCTGACCTCTGTATTGTAGATTAAGACTTTCTTCAGGCAGCCTTGTTTTTCCACATAGATCTTTCGTTTCCAAAGGGCTGTCTCAGTCATCTGGGTAATTGCTCTTGATGATCTGACATACATGGGATAGACCGGGTTGAACAGCATTGACGATAGGAGGGTAGACAATTCTACGTTACTCCACATCTTGTGTCGAAGAAGAGGTGTCGGGAATGAAGTGAACTACGGTTATTTTAGCGAAGGAGCGGATCGAAACGGATTGAGTTCTTTCACCAATGCTAACACGCTTTAAAAAATTCAGTCACAGCGCGTAGTCTGTCTTCCAATCCGAAGAGAGCTTTCTGTGACGAAACATTCCCTATATAGGTGCGCTAGCGTCTATGCGCAGTGAATCAGTGCGACAGACTTCGAACATGGCTTAACCTAAGAAAACGATGAATTGAGGTGTACGGCCGTGGAGACGAGAAGTGATGGCATTGCAGCGGCTACCAAGCCTAACACGAGCCAACTTCCAGAAGAGACCGATTTTAATTGGGACTAAGTGGATTTTCTCTCTTCTTTGCAAGAATTTGTTCCGGTACCAGTCCCTTCGCCACCTTCTCGTTCCTTACCATACGTTGAGGATTTTAAACGGAGGCAGAAAGAAGAATTGGATACATTTTTGCAACATCAGAAACAGGCAGAGCAAGCTTATCTCCTTCAACAGCAACAGCGTAAAGAAGAAGATGCAAGAAGGAAACGACAGGAAGAAGAATAAGTAGAGAAGACGGTCTAGGAGAGAAGGGACAGTGGAAGTCAAATGGTGCCGGTACTTTTAGACATTTTGGCACAGTTAAGGAACCTGAAACAAATGTATTGGACCTCTTTAATACGACCCAAGAGAAAACGACCTTCCCGAGCCAAACAGGTCAACCTCGTCCACACACCTACTACGCCTGAGATACATACTCTAGTGATCTCTACCAAATGATCAACAGCATCAGGTCAAGAAGTAGGCCTTGGCCGTGGCAAAGGAATAAGGTAGTTAAAGCTCATTGCTTCCCATTCCTGATTTGTTTTATTTATAAAAACAAACACCAGACGGTTCTTTTTAGGGCCAACCACCTCTTTCGAAAAGAGATAGCATTCTTTTGCCAAAATCAAGTAAAACTCAAAATCCCTTTCTGTTCCATGATGAACGTGTGTGAGTGCGTGAGTGTAGGTTCTTATGATAAAAAATCCAAAACTAAGAGACATATGTTTTCTAACTGGTCTATTCTGGTACAAATTTTACAATCCAATTTAGTGTCACATGTTTCGTTTCTTCTTCTTCATCATTTAGTTATCGTCTTTATTTCTTCTCTTTCTTCTCTTTCTGGACGTGTCGGGCGTCTTCCTCGTCTTCCTGTTCGGATCCCCTTCTTCCACCTGCTAATGTTGTTTCTTAGGGCAGTCCTTTCTCTCGACAATGATATGTATCTTGACTTTTCTCTCTTCTGATGTTGTGGACATTCAGAAGACCAATGCCATTTCTTCTGACAGATATAGCAAGTATCTTGACTTTTATCTCGAATGAAAGGGGAGTAGTTCGTCGGCATCTCTATAGAAAACCTTCGCATGTCACCACGCAAAGTTCTGATCAGAAGTTCGATCGGTGTTGGCTGTTTCATCTTTCTGGTATGCTAGAGAGTTAAATGAATACTTGGAGGGAAGACACTGACACTTTATATAGGGAAAACACTGGTCTTAAATAGATATATAGGGACCCATGGCGTTTAAAATGTAGTCATTTGACTTTTTGCACTCAAGATGAAACGATCGCATCATTTCGTGGGAAAGGAGAAGAAAGTAAGAGGCAGAAACGTGACCTATCGCCTTGCGCCGTAGCTGAATTCTTGGCACAAATCCATTCCAGCGATTTTGAAAATGACATGAGTGAACCAGAATGCAAATCCAGTGAGTCTCCACCAAACCAAAGTTCAGTACCAGTAACCCCTGAAAAGTACTACCACATTTGAGAGACGGACAAACGGTAGAAAATTTAGAACCACGGCCTACACGAAAACGGTGAAGTTGAAAGATTTCAAGTCTGACGTACCGCTGAAGAATGCAGAAGCGTTCATCACCGATGTGTGGGATTCTTTGTTAACCAGACTGAAGTGGCAATGTCAAGCCAAAGAAGACGATCGCTTGAGACTTTCCATTTATCACGACAGTCTGATGTCCCCTGTTTGGATCGAGTTTATTAGCCCATCAGACTTAGCACCTTCCAAAGTAATCGACAAGATTCAACACATGCAACAATCCGACGACAAGTTTCACATCACCGACGGAAAAGCAACACTGTTCATGACCCACGTTTCTCTTCCCAAAAGTACCAAGCAACGCAGAAAAGTGTTATTGGTGGACAGTCTTTGTAGCATAAAACGTTTCCTCATTAAACATCCTCAAGACAAGATGTGTTTAGCCATGCCATCATGTTGGGACGAACGTATTGCGACAAGAATAACAAGGTAGCATGGAAAAGAGCCTGGGAAAATATTCAACGTTCGGACCGAGCCAAACAACAAAGAGAAGCAGAACTCATGTTACAATAAGCTGACATATCCAAAGACACACCCTGTGGCATCCCTGAAATGAAAACATTGCAAGATGCCTTAGCTCCACGCTACACGCTGAAAGTGCAGCCTTAAGAAGTGCGTGTTCTTATGTTGTTTCGAGGTAGACATTTCAAAGACGGAAAATAAATTACGTCTATCAACACGATGAACTTTTCGATGCCATTACCAGTATAACTGCATTCCTGGGATAAGGTTACTATTGTGAGAAATGTGACTATGGCTATAACAATCGAGAGCAACACAAACATTGTGGGTAAAAATGCTCAGGCTGTTTGGCCTCTAAACCCTGTCTTGACGAAGGACGAGAACAAGTGCATTGTACTGCTTGTAAGCAAACTTTTGTCAGCCCTACCTGTCACCAACAACATCTAAAATACCCTGGCTGTCACCCACACTCAAACGACGAATTTTGTCATCGTCAATACTCGGCCAAAGCTCTACGCTAGCTACATTACTTGTGCGACAAGGAAGACAAATGGATCCAACACGATCGAAACGGAGGAGGTGGAACGTTACAAGCTGGTGGACCTTCTGAACCTGCTGAATAGTTTGTACGAAGGACCATCATCATCATCATCATCATCGTCATCATCATCATCAGTCACAGGACCTAGTGTCGTCGTTGAGGCACTGTGCTGCTAAACATCTGACCAGTTCCCTCCACTTTTCTCGATCATGTGCCAATGCCTGTGTCTCCGCAAAACTTTTCCTGGTCCATTCTGCGATGTTGTCAGTCCACTTTTTTCTCTGTCTACCTCTCCTTCTGGCACCCTGGACGCTGCCCTGCAGGACTGTTGTGGATAGACTGTTGGCTCTAGTGACATGGCCATACCATTTCAGCTTTCTCTTTTTGACGGTGGTGAGGAGGTCCTCATATTGACCTACTTCGCACATGGTGGTGTTACGCACTTCTTCATTTGTGATGTGGTCCATGTAAGAGATGCCAAGGATGGTTCTGTAGCATCTCATTTCAAGTGACTGGATTCTTCGTTGTAATTCTGCTGTCAGGGTCCATGCCTCACATGAATACAAAAAGACTGAGTTGACTAGAGCTCGCAATCGTCTGATTTTAGTTTTCAGAAAGATATTCTTGTCTCTCCAGATGGGTCATAGCTGTCATTGTTTGTGCTGCTCTTGATAAAATTTCTGCTCTTGATCCCTCTTCAGTGATTATGGAACCAAGATATTTGAACTGGCTCACTGTTTCCAGTTCATGTCCTCTGACTTAATCTTGGCTGAGATTTGTTTGCCACTATTTTTCATCAGTTTTGTCTTCTCAGCGCTTATCTCCATGTCAAATCTGGAAAATGTTTCATCCAGGTTCTTCACTAAGGTGGCTAGCTCGTCTTCACTGCCTGCCAGCCCATCAATGTCGTCTGCAAAGCGGAGGTTGGTGATGTTACGCCCTCCAGTGCTGACTGTCCCACAGTGGTTTTCCAGGGCTTCGCTCATGATGCGCTCTAAGTAGATGTTGAAAAGCGTGGGTGACAGGAGAGAGCCTTGACGCACTCCCACTGTTGTCTGGAACCATTCCCCCACAGCACCTTGGGCAATTACTGCACTGGTAGCCTTGGCGTACAGCTGCTTCATGGTATTGGTTAACTTTTGACCCATGTTATACTTCTTCATTGTGGCCCACAATGCCTCATGCCACACTCTGTCAAAGGCCTTTTTGAAATCTATGAACACATGATAGATGTCTTGTTGGTGTTGCGAGTACTTTTCGCACAGAACCCTGAGGTTGAATATTTGTTCTGTTGTGCTTCTTCCACTCCGGAACCCGGCCTGTTCTTCAGCGATTATTTCTTCTGCTTGTGGTTTCAGTCTGTTCAAGATGATCTTCAGCATTACCTTACTAGCATGGCTGATCAAACTGATAGTTCTGTAATTTTGGCACAGCTGGAGATTGCCTTTTTTTGGGAAGTGTTATGATCAGTGACTGGGTCCATTGTGTTGGCCATTCACCTGTCTGCCAGATCTTGTTGTAGATTTTTGTTAGTAGCTTTTGCATTGATTCTCCCCCAATCTTGATAAGTTCAGCTGGGATGTTGTCTACTCCAGCTGCCTTCCCATTCTTCAGTGCTCTTATTGCTGACTCCACCTCTTCTTTGAGAATGGGGAAGTCATCATAATTTGAGGAGTTTGGAACTTCAAGCACCTCTGGGTCTCCTGTGGACTGATGGTTGTAGAGTTCTTTGCAATACTCAGTCCATCTTTCTGCAATGTCACTCGCTTCTGTGAGGCATTTTCCATTTTTGTCTTGAATGGTACTGACTCTTGGTTGTTTCTGTCTGGTGAGGTCTATCACAATTTGGAATGCCTGTTTGCTGTTATTCTTTATCAGACTGTTCTCCATTTCTGTGCACTTTTGTCCAATCCAATTTTCTTTTGCTTTGCTCAAGTTTTTCTGATATTCTTGTTTATTTCTCGGTACTTCAATGCCCCTGTTGTGTGTCTGGTGTTTTTTAGTTCTCTTCGGGCATCACACAACTTTAGAATCTCTTCTGTAACCAAGGGTTTTTTCTTCGGGCGATGGTGGCCAATGATGTCCTTGGCAGCTGCTGTCATGAATGTGTTGAAGGTGTCTGTCATCTCATTGACATCACCATCCATCACAAGGAGTGGAACAAATTTTCCTCCAATTGTGGCTTGAAATGACTCGCAGATGTTAGGTCCTTCAGTTGTTCAAGGTTGAATTTGAGCCTGATGTTCTTTGGCTTGTTAATTTTCTTCAGCCCATTCGGAAGTTCATAATCACGAGGTCGTGATCACTCCTAACATCAGCACCTGGGAATGTCCTTGTTTTTGCTCTATTGATGCCAGATTGGTAACGGTTTTGAACCAGTATGTAATCGATCTGGTTGTGATGGGTTCCATTTGGTGAGTGCCATGTCCAGCATCGTGAAGCTTTATGTTGTCCCAGGGTGTTTGCTAGTACCAAGTTGTTGTAGCTTGCGAACTCGAGCAGCCGTCTCCCTCTTTCATTGGTAAGCTCATTGCAAGAAGGTCCACAATGTACTTCCCAGTCTTTTAGAGCATCTTTGCCAACTTTGGCATTCCAGTCTCCTTGGACAATGAGGATATCTTTCTTACTGACCATGTTTAGAATACCTTGTAGTTTGTTGTAAAACTCTTCTATTTCTTCATCGTCATGATCCGTAGTTGGAGCATAGACTTGGATAATTGTGATGTTAAAGGGAGATGCTTTGAGACGAATGAAAATGATTCTGCTAGAGGACCAACGATTGTCAACTGTTTGCTGTACCACGCCGACGAGGAGAAAGGAGAAGAAATCAAATAATGGAAGTGTGTTTGCTGTATCCTTACGTGTGGCAATACTATTACTTTCCGCAGGGCACCCGCTTTTGCTGACGGAACACATCGACGTGGAAAATATTCTCCAATATGAAGGATTTATTAAATTTAAAGTCTTACCTCCCACAGACTTGTACAGTCCCATTTTGCCTCACCATCGCCAGGGAAAACCTATGTTTCCATGTGCCGTGGTTGTGCCGAAAAGTGCAACCAAGACTAACCTTATCAGCACACCCAGGAAGAATGCGCCTTGACAGAAACGTGGGTCAGCGTGGAATTGGTTTAATCTCTGGACCTGGGATACCAATTGTTAGAAGTGTATACAATTTACCACTTTCCCAAGACAGAACAGTACAAAAAGTGTGACGAGACTCAGAAAGGCATGTGGATGCCTTTTTGAAACTGAAACAAGAAGACCAAAAGAAATTCAAAGAAAAATACTGGGAGCAGGAAGTCATTGGCAAAAGGGCACAACGATCATGTTTACCCAAGATGAAGTATTTGTCCGATCCTTCCCACTACTTCCAGATGATTCACGACAAAACTAAAACCATGAAACACGTGGACGTCCTTCGTGAAGACTTGATTACGAAGAAGAACCGGACTTTGTCGAGGACGACGAATTTGGAAATATCATCATTGCGGCCTACCTGACAGCTCATGCTCGTTACAAATTGTACTAAGCGTTACAATAATTAGAAGATCTTGTGCTGTATTTTGACAAGCACAGTTACATCTACATCGATCATTTGGGTCACCGGCACCATGACATCGAAGGAGACCGTTTAGGACCTTGGACGGACGAGCACCTTGACGACAAGATTCTAAGTTTACCTAGTGGCAGTCCTAACAAATACGGCTACGAATATCGGGACAAACAAGGAGAAGTGCACACGGAGTGTAAAGTGAAAGGATTGACTCTCAGTTATCGCACCAGTCAGTTGGTTAACTTTGGGGTATGGAAAGAAGCTTTGCATTCTGTAGATGATCGATCTGTTAAAGTGACCACCAACCAACCTCGCAAGATTGTACATTTAGCCACACACCAAATCGTCAGTCGACCTTTGGAAAAAGTGTATAAAATCGTGTGCCGGAACCGAGTGCGACTTCCCAACAACTTCGCTTTACCTAACGGACACGTCGATATTGGTCAGCATATAAAAAGAGAAAACGTCAAAGACCAATAGTTTATTGTGACTACAAACACCAAGAACGAAATACGAATTCTAACAAACAGACATCATTCAATTTCGATGATTATCCGTTACGTCACCGATGTTTAAACCACGAGTACCTGAAAGCTATTAGAGGACTGATTCTCATGAATATGTTCCTGTGGTCAGGCATTGATCGACTACTCATGAACCAAAAAGATTGGTTTGCTACTGATTCTATTTACTACACGGCAGATTTACTGCAACGCATTCCAGAGGAGGAGTTAGACGGTTACTAAAATCTTTTACACAATGTAAACTGGGTTCAAGAGAAAATTGTATACGGTGTGTGATGTGCAAGTTAGTGATTAAAGCATTTCTATTCGCTACTGGAGTACGATCATCTCTGTGCAGAAAGTACACTTATTGCCTCCGTCAAGAGAAAGACATTGCTTTGAATGTCTATTTTAGAAGAGTACATTCAGAATGTACCTTTGGAGCTGAGAGATCGCATTTACCGAGAGTTGGTCAAAAATACAAGTCCAGTGCAAAGAACAATTGCATCCATTACGTCACAGATGTTTGAACCGCTGGTACTTGAATGGTATCGGAGGACTGATCCATTTAAAAGCGTTCCAATGGTCAGACTTTCATCAACTGGACGAGGACCAGAAGACGTTGGTTACTACTCATCCTACTTCTTACAAGCTAGCCATACTACACCGAAGGAAGAGTTAGAGGATTACCAAAATCTTTTGCACGAACAAATCCTGGTTCAAGAGGAAACTTCTATGCCAAGTGTGACATTTGAACTTGTGACTAAAACAAATTGGTACTGTACTGAAATAAAACAGCCTCTGTTCGGAAAATACGTTTATTACCTTCAACAAAAGAAGGTATCAAAAACTGGCTTCAATGACACGACCTTTATCATTAGTGATACAACGATTGCCGTGGAAGGAAATCAATGACAGTATTCAGACGCTGGTGGATTACCAACATTTTTTACGAGAACTGTCTGCCATGAATTTGGGTCGTCGAGCGGTTTGTGTCTTAGTGACTTCCTTTCTGGAATTTCATTTACCAGCCGATTTCTTGTGGCCTCTGTACGATGTGTACAGTGAGGTATCATCAAAATCAGGAGGGTGGTACCTATAAATGTATGCGAAAGACTCATTCTTTAAAAACCCTTGCGCCTCCATCTCGATGCTTTTCGACCTGTATGGGGAAAAAAGATTCGCCAACTGTCAGGCACTGAAGATGTTTACGATCATGTGTGTGTAGCTTGTGACTTACACCCTCACTGACAAAAATGTAACGTGACTGGAAACGTTTTGTTTTCGAGGCTTGAACAAACTAAGTGGCACTATGCCAAAGGTTTGTGATCCTGGCTTCAAACGTTCATTGGAAAAAGTAACTTTTAAACATCTGTTAACCTCATTGCCAGAAGAAGAACCCGACACCGAGGAAAACTACCCCCATCAGGACAGGACTGTCAACGATATGGACATCCCTGAAAAGCCATTCCGGGAGGAGCACTGTGTGACTGTGCCAAATGATGTAAAGACACTCTAAGAAGAGTACACACTGTCCCTAAGAAACCACACCCTCGTCACCAAAAACATGTTGTACAGTGACTTGTTTATATTCCACTTTGATTGTTTTAATGTGTATTTTATAGATGTACTTAACCATTTGGCTTTTATGTATTTTTGTATTTCGTTTTGCATTTTAAAAGTGTTTTTGAAATAAACGTGTCCTGAGAAAGTATAAAAACTCTTGTATTGTCTGTCTTAGTGTCGAAAGTGACATTCCCTACACTATGGCTACCTCTGCTGTCTCTACCTCTTCTTCTTCCACTTTCAAAGTCATCGACGAAAACCTGGATCGTGCCACTTGGGAGGCCTTGTATCTTCGTCATCCCTTTAAAATGTTAAATGTTAGACCAAGCGGTTTAGACAAAACCGAATTTGTCAAACTTTTGATCGAACATAAACATCATTTGATCCACCGTCCACTTTAACTTATTGTGTTTTTGTTACAACGAGTGGCAATTGGCATATAACCTCCTGCGAGAAAGTCAAAGCGATTCCATCGTGTTTCTGAAAGGCATTCCTGACGAAGGTCGTGTCTGACCACAGTCACACCCAACTGGTCATCTTCGACGACATGATATAAAAAGATGAGAAAGAAATTAAACCGTGGTTTACGCGCAAAGAACATCATCGTAATGCCAATTTCATATACATCACCTAAAATTTGCTTTAACAAAGTATAGCCAATCAGTCTCAATGCTCATTACGTGGTATTGTTTGAAAGCCTTAAGATAAATCGCAATTGCAAGTGTTAGCTAAACAGTTAGGAACACCTTGGCTGACTAATACGTACGACGATGCCACCCATACCCCACACGCCTATTTACTCGTGGATTTAAAACCCACCATCCCCAATTGCGATTTCGTACCCATCTGTTTCACCACTGGTGCCAAGACGGAGGGCCTTTCGTTTACACGTCCCCGTCAACTTAACAAAAAACTATAAAAAAATCGCACACTTTTGGTATGTCTCACACACGTCAGCACTTCAGTCTCATCTTCCTCTCAAATTAAGTCTTGCCTTGGACGGCATCAGTCTCGAAAAAATCCACAAATACGTGTTCGTCACCCCCAGAAGTCATCTCTCTTCTAACTCCAAAGTAAAAACAGGGAAGGACTGCTTACTTTTTTAGCCAAGGATTGGAACGTGTTGTCTGTCCTGTCGATACCGTATGTGAATGTTGCCTGAATGTCTTCAAAGGATTGATACCTTGTTTCCACATCAGAAAAGAAAGGCTTAGTCAAGCATCGACACGTTATTCGCCAAATGGTCCAAAAAGAATACCCATCCGTCAAAAGAAAAAGATGCGGACGAATTTTGCTCATGTTGAAAGGGCCCTTGTAGAAACGAGTATTGGGAATATTGCTGAAAGGACTCATGGGGCAAGATAAAACAGGACCAAGAAGAAAAATGGGCCTTTGGGGTCAAAAAGCTCTCAGACGTGACCTTTGGAATCCGATGGAAGGACAAAAATTGATTTTAGTGCCTTAAAACGATGGATGGAATTCCATCCTTGGCAAGAACAACGGACCCCGCTTTTTACTCCCAATCCTCATTTGACCGTGATGTCCCAGATACAACACGAATTGCAATCGTTGATGGATCTCAGCGATTTGTCAGAAACGTAAAAAGATCGCAACGGTATGGTAAAGTGTTGCAATGACTGCACCTCTTTCACCAGAAAGCGTTAGACGAAACAGCTATAGCGACTCTGATGAAAAGTCCATCGCCACAACCACCCACAGTGACCAATACAAATGCATCCATAGTGATGCCTGAGAAAGATGAGGCACGATAAGTCTTTCAAACACCGTAAGCACCTCCCATCCCTAGTAATATTGCAGCGTCCTTGGTGATCCTTTCCCCCACACGCTAAAGATGAGAACTTAAAGCTTGGGTTCAAAAGATGATGTTCACTCCACTTTCGACAGAAGTGAAAAAGAAAGAAGGGAAACCAAAAGTGGAAAAAGAAAACAAGACAAAAGCCATCCCATTACCTCCACCACCACAACTACCTTTCATTTCTTCTCCCTTGGTACATCGGACGCGTAAAGCAGTTTCCAAACCACCACCTCGCCCCATCCAAGGTAGCAGATGTGAAGAGTGGGTGTTTATTAAAATAGTTCTGATGGAAAAGGTGTTAGCCAGTAATTACTACGATACATCCCATCCTGGGGTATACGGAGGAGTTCAGAAATTGTATCGTGCTCCCAAACCCCAAATGAAAAGTGTACGTTTACCTCAAGTGCAACGATGGTTATAAGAACAAGCCACGTACACCTTACACCAGGGGTCTCAAACACGTATACTGTGGCATGCAAAATGATTAGCGTCACATGATGCCATGAGAGATAACAAAGATGGTGTAGCCCTTGGCCATCGAAATGCCCTCGTGCGGACCTCAAGGCGGTTTGAGTTTGAAATCCCTGCCTTACACACGACGGAAATTTTCGAGAAGTCGCACATGAGTGGAGTATATCGATCATCAATGGCAAGCCGATTTAGCCGATGTCTCTCATTTAGCCACCTACAATCGTGGCTACAAATATTTGTTTTGTGTCATCGACGTATTTTCCAAATTGCTTGCGTCGTTACATTGACGTCAAAATCGGGCACTGAGTTAGTTCGATCATTCCAACTGGTGTTAAAACAAAGTGACGATGGCAAACCGACAAAGGCGCTGCATTTCTGAACAAAGTATTCTAAAATACATTAAGAAAACGAGACATTCAATCCCGAAAGAAAAGCCAACATCGTGGAACATTTTCAATGCACCTTGAAAGAACACATGCGGTAGTATTTTACCTATCAACATACTCTCAAGTACATCGACGTCTTATAGCACCTGGTCCAAGCGTGCAACCAATCTTACCATCGGAGTATCGGACGTACTCCCCAAGAAGTGACTCTCGACAACGAGGTGGCCGTCTTTGAGCGCCTGTCTGGTACGTCCCCGACTGTCCTCAAGAAAAATAATGTGTTCTCAGCAGGAAATTTGGTGCGCATTGCCAAAACCAAACGCTCTTTCGATAAATGTTACTTACCCAACTGGACAACCGAATTGTTTCGTGTCACTGGACGAGTGCGTGTCCGTCATCCCACCTTCTATACATTGGAAGACATGAACGGAGAAGTTTTACTTGCCCGTGTTACAACTCGTGACCAAAAAGAAAACGATGTGTGCATCAACGAAAGCATTCTCGAGCAAAGATCCCATAAAGTGGGAAAACGCCGTGTCAAATAAGTCAAAGTATGTTGGAAAGGATATCATCCCAGTTTTGATTCTTGGATTGACGCTTCGCAAGGCATCGACTACAAAATGAAGTGATCATCATGCCCTTCGACAAAGCATCAACTACTACAACCGTTACCACTCCTTCACCCTATTCTTCTCTGCAAGATCTATATAAACAAAATTGTGAATGTGGTGTGAAGAACGTGTGCCTAAAACGCAAATCGTCTTTTTCTGCCGAATATTTGTGGTGTATTGTGCCATCAGTGCTGCTATTGCAAATTTTAGTTTGGAACAAAAAGACAATTATGAACCATTTTACTGAGCAGTTGCATCGGTTACCTTCTCCCCAATCCTTCCTTATAATACTCTAACGGTAACAACGAGAGTCTTGCGTCCATTGTCAGTCACCTTCCCAACAGTCACCACCAAAACAATCACAACAATCCTCTTTCAGACACTCCTCTGACCTTAAGTGCCCCCTCGGACACCAGAACTCTGCAATTATGAACAAACAATTTTACTTAGGTTACCCAGTGACAGTTCCATGGATGTGTTTCCCAACAACAAATTATGCTGTTCCACTGAAAAATTGCATCAGGTCATCCAATTGGATCACGAAGCCCATTGGGAAGTTGCTTTTGTCGAAATCATTCACCCCACACAAATCCTAAACATCATCCAAAATCAAAACTTTGTAAAGGTCGAAGTTCATGACGAGCAAGAGCAAAACGTCTTGAATTAAAATGTCAATTATAGAAATAAAACACAGAACCCCCAAACAAAACAGACCACCTATAACACTATAATTCTCCCAAGCTATTATTATTTAATGGTCAAAATCTGGTGAACACCATTGCTGCCAGGTTAAATGCCATGTTTGACAAAGCCTTGGAGAAAAACTCTGTGACTATTGAGTACCATAACGTGGCTGGTCGCCTACTGATGAAATTTAAGGAGGGCAAAGTGGCGTTCATTACATTTTGCCCTAAATTGTTTGACATTTTATGTGGGGAGATCAAGATGCTCCAGGGTGGACCCGTACCACCCATTCACGACGACATGTCTTTCGTGACATATTCTAGACTGCCTGTATAACTGAACCAAGGATTAAATTTGATTTTTGTATACTCCGATGTGTTGGAGTACAACGTGGTGGGACACATCTTTATACCGTTCCTGAATGTCATTCCTTTCAAAGTCGATTCTGCCACAAACGCTGACGAGGAAGGTGGAAACAGCTATCACGTTCACCGCGAATTTGTACATCTTCACTATTTGCCCGTCAGTAAGTCGTATTTTGATACTGTCAACATTACCATAAAAGAAGATCTGAGACAACATATTTCATTCACCAAAGGACAGTGAAAATCCATTTTCAAAAAAAGTTATCTAACGACATATAAGTCATGTATCATGTGTACTGAGGTGTCGCTCGACAACGAGGACATGGTTTAGGAGATATGCTGAAATAGGCGTATCGTTCGGTGGCCCCCTCCCCTTTTGAAACCGATGTTGACACGAGGATTGCACGCCTTGAAATATACCATTTTGACGCAAATCAAAGAAGTTCTCCAAAATGTCATCATCGATAAAGAAAACTTACATAGAATCTTTCTTGAGAGCAGGCAAAAATGCTTCAAACCGGCTAAGACATTTTGGGTCGACAAGAAACGTCTTTAAATGCCCTGGACGCTGCTGGGCCATATATTCCTGCTTCCCTGACGCTACGGCAAGGACAAGGCAGAAACAGACGCCGAAGACACCTCTCCATATGACTTCACATCCCCAGAACTTGAAAGGCCAAGGAAAGGAGAGACTTTTTGATTATTAAATCGCATAGAGAAAGACAAATTGATGCACCGAGAGTCTTGAGCATGTTCCACGTCGGAACTGGATCTGTTTGCCATGCCACCCACCATGATGCGAGAATCCCAATGGGTAGAATTTCATCCCGTCTCCTCTTTCGCAGCCTCAGCTTCCATCGAGTTTGAAATCAAAGGACAGCCCAAAGATTACATCGATCTGAATAGCAGTTACTTGAACTTAGTCCAAGCTGAAGATAAGAATGGAGGTGATGCATCCATTCCTTGTTCAGCGTTGTGGATTTGGAATTGAATAACAGACTCGTCAGTAGTAGCATGGATACTTACGCTTACCGAGCGTACCTGAAAAATCTCTTGATACGGAAAAGAATCCAAGAACAACCATCTGGATAACTGCATGTTATGGAAACCTGACAAGGCAGGCAAGTTTGACTCCACCGATTTTATTACAAAAGAACATCCAGACCACAGTGTGTGATTCAATGCCCGTCGAGACAAAATCAAATAATCCAACAAAATTTTACAGCTGATGAATAGTTTGCATTTGTACATGTGGTTGTAATAAGAGTATTTGCTGAACAACGTGGATGTTCTCCTGAGATTGAATCGCAGAAATGGCGCTTTCCATTTGATAACTGACTCTGCTGACGATTAAAAAACCAAAATCGAAGAAGCCCAACTCTACGTGCGATGCGTGGAAGTGTTATCTAAAGTCAGTCCCACTTTGAGCAGAACAACCGCCAAGTATCCGATACGACGTTTGGAAGTGAAAACTTTCACCATTCTTAAGGGTCAGCGATCCATGATCGAAGATCATCTGTTCCAAAGACAGTTACCCAAACGTTTAATCATTGTCATCAACAAGAATTCAACCTTCAATGCAGACCCCAATAAAAATCATGTAAACTGTCAACAGTTTGGTGTGTCCAAAATCAACGTCAGTTGAAATGGCAAGACCTTGTGTACCGAACCCTTTGAACCTAATTTTGACAAGAAGAATTACTTGTGATCGTACTTGTGATCGTACTTGTCCCTGTACAAAGCCACCGGACAGTTAGAGACCAACGGCATTCATGACATTTCATATGAGAATTATGCAGGAGGCTACGCTTCGTGGGCTTTTGATTTCACTCCAGACCAAGACAGCGACTAGGTACATTTCCACCTTATAAAATCCAGTCAACTGCGTGTGGAACTTCAGTTCGCAGAACCTCTACACGAGACGGTGAACGTCATCTTGTATGCCGAATTCAACAATACGATATAAATCAGCAGTTTGAAAGAAGTCATTCTAGACTATTAGAAGCTATGGAAGGCTTTTATCCCCTTTGAATGTTAGAGACTCTTTGGAAATGGAATGGGAGGATATCGTGGAGGATATGGTGGAAGCAGATTCCAGTGACAAAATCAAGAAGGAGCAAGAAGAGTGGAGGGAGAATTACAGATTTCAGAAGCAGTAGAGATAAACTCTGCAGCAGCAACAACAGCAGGAGCCAGACAGATGTTTTGTATACTGCCATGTGGAAACGAAAGAGTTCGCCTTCTCTTTCCGAAGAAGCAGACCATATCATGTGGGAAAGCCTGCAGGCAAACGGGAACGCAATCTTAGAAGAAAAGAAGACTGCCATATTCCCCGTCAACAAAACAGCCCTTTTCAGGGCTACCCCACCAATGCAGAAAGAAATACTAGTCAAATTGCCACAGTATGTGTCTGTTTTAGTGTGGTTGTCTATAAGCTAAAAAAAATAAGTACGTCTATAAGCACTTGGTTGCCCTGCCTTGTCAAATAGTGTGTATGTGTTTGTAAGTAAAAAGTGAACGTGAGTTTTTCTTTTAGGTTTTTTGGTTATGATATGGATATTATGAGTTTTGGTGTAAGAGTATGTTTTCCTTCGCGTCCGTATTTCAGACGAATAATGCGGAGCATTCGTCAGTCTTGCTACCCGTCTTTAATCTGTCAACAGTGACAAAATGAGCAGAATGTCAAACTTAATAGAACATCAGATTCGCCTGCAGTATTCCAGGCGACTCCTGGACGAGCTAGCCATGGAGGCCATTGCAGAAAGTGCAAGAATAGAATAAAAGGAGGAGGAAAAGAAGAAGGAAGGGTAGAAGGAGAGGAAAAGAACGACCCTGTATCACCTCATACTTAGCATCTGTGTGAGGTCAAGCCAGAGGTGAGGACACCTCCACAGCCACTACCAGTACCACAGACACAACAACAAACGTCAACAAAAACTACAGCCATTACTACCACTACCAGTGCCAAGAGCCGCTGTCCTCCAGAATGAAAACTGGGAGGAGGATCAGAGACACAGCGAGCGCCACGACAAAACAGCATTCCCGGGCGTGGCATAGAAGAAGAAAACAGAAGGAACAAATCTTCAGAATCCCAGAAGCTGAAGATTGGGGTTCTGAAGCCACTCAAGAGGCCTCTGGGCTACCAACCACAACTGTGAATTGGGAGCAGGACTGGAGTCGTCGTTGTATCTGTGGTGCCAGACCTGGAAGGGGCCATCATTAACTGGATGCATCTTAAGTTTAAAAAACCAGTCCTTCTCAGGGCTAACCAGATCTCTAGAAAAGAGACACTATTCAAGTAGCCAGTTTGTGTGAGTGTGGAATATTGTGACTATAAACACTAACTCATTTACTGTTATATATGTGTGTGTGTGTGTGTGTGTGTGTGTGTTCGTATGTGTGTTTGTTTTTTCCTTTAACATAATACCCTTGTCCCCAAACACAAAAGTTTGGTATTATTTTGTTGTTTTGTGTAAGTATTTATTTTAGATCAGCACTCTCATCACCAAACATTTGTTGGGTATGTGATATGGGTATTTGGTGAAAGAGGACGTTTCCCTTCACGTCTGTGCTACAGACATAAATTGGAGCGTTCGACATTCACGCCATTCAACCATGAATACAAAATGGCGACAAATCACATTGATATTACAAAGACGTTACAAGAGCAAAAGATGACGTTGGGATGGTGGAGGAATATTTTTTAAGAATGGAGTATGATACCTATAGCCTTCACAGGCTTAAGATGGAGATAAACAATTTAAAGAAGACGAAGGAAAGACTGAGAGAGTTATTGAAACAGAAAAAGGAGGAAGAAGAGGATAAACAGTGAATGTAGCCTGAAACAGAGCATGTCATGAAAAAATAGAAAAAGAAGAGGAGAATGAGAAGTGGAAAAAAATGAGGACAAGAAGGAGAAAGAGGAGAAGAAAAAGAACGCAGGAGAGAAAATAAGAACTTGGTGGAGGAAAACAAGAATTTAGAAAGTAGAAGAAACCCAAAGGCCCTTTCCAGGGCCACTCATATGTCTCGAAAAGATTTTTACATTATTTGCCATATTTGTGTGTATTTGTTTTGTGTTTGTGTTATGTTTGTGTCTTTGTTTCTTTGTCTATGACTATTTCTATCCAGTGATTTGTCCTGCCCCACCAGGCGATGTTTGTGTTTTTGTTTTGTATGAACGGTCAGTACCGCGCGATAGTTCGATCCCGACTTACCAAGCGCTATAGCATTTTTCCGCTGTCACTATTTCACCCGATTGAGGTCAGCCACTTGCAACATTGTTGTCAGTGTCCAGTACCGTGTTGTCATCCCATCTGTTCGATTCCTATTGTCTGTATACAGACCCAATATTTTTGTCAGTGTACATTCCCAATCCGTTCTCACTATAAAGTCCCAATATTCCCCCTGTTAAATTTCCCTTGTTCCCATATATGCCCAGACCTTTTTGACTGGGATTTCCATTGTCGCTATATCGTCACCTATAACTACTAACATCTGAAATTTTCTTCTTCTCCCAGATTTTGAATCACACATACATACATACATACATACATACATACATACATACATACATACATACAGACAGACAGACATACATAAATAAATACATACATACATACGTACGTATGTACACACACACACGCACGCACGCACGCACGCGCACACACACACACACACACACACACACACACACACACATACATACATACATACATACATACATACATACATACATACATACATACATACATACATACATACATATATCTTTCCATGGAATTTAATGCCAAAATGGAGACATTGATGCTGCTATACAGATGCAAATGAGTTTAGGAAGCTATCTTTGCTCTAATGATCCACATATTTACAGCCAGGCGGCAAGCTTGTCGTCTGGCTTCTTGGCGGAACAGATCTTGTACCTTTATGATTGCCACTACTTAAGACACAAATTCAGGTTGTCATAATTCTAAACATTCTGATCCCTTTGTAGCAAAGTTTCAATATGTACTTAGATTTCATTGTAATTGTTCTGAATCGTGCTAAATAACAAAGGCTGTTATTTAAACATGAATTGCTGTTCTAATGATGAAACAGAATTATCCGGTTATCCATGGATTCTGCTGAAAACAAGTTTCAAATTTTTCCAGATCGAGACATTTATGAGACATTTATGCTTAGAGGCTATCGTCATATAATTACTGCAGGGTAGAATTGGGTACTACGACGAATTTTTTATCGCTGTATGCCGCGGTAATTTTCAATGTACCGCGACACGTATCATGGTATACCGAGGTACTTTTCAACGTACCGCCATATGTACCACAGTATACCGCGGTAATGTTTCAATGTACCACGATTCGTTCCATAGTATACCGCAATTAAAGGACCACAAATCCAATGTTCTAAGACATGGACCTGACTTTTTTGTTTAGTTTCCGTCTAGCAAGAGCTGGAAATATATCGTTCTCTGGTGACACTAGAGATCCTGTTGATAAAAATAGGAAGTGTTGATGATGAATCCTAGCTACACTTAATATATAATAGGCATAAAATCTTACTAGGATGCTGACATCCGGGTACGATATTTTTCAGATAGGGCCAGTAAAGATAAAACAAAATCAACAGACGATTATTTAGTTGGTTTTAGAAATTACATAAAGTTCAGACAGAACATCGTTGGATGATTTGCAGTCTTACAAAGGACATGTGCTTAGCAAATTCCAGTACGATAGTAAGTAACTATAATATGAGATGTACTTTTGTTTTTATTGGTTGTTATGTTTGTTTATTGTTTTTGTTTGTCTTTTTTATAACCAGAAATGTTTCCTAAAGTTGGATTTTCGAGAGTATGTTTTATAACATTCAATTTGCTCACACGTGGCACGTGTCAAACGTGTGATAAAAATCATAAATAAAATTATATTTGTAATATGCACCTTTGTGACAGATACAACCGTTTTGTTAAAAAAGATCATTTTGGAAGTATTTAGTTATGAATAATAAAAAACACGCTGTTAATATTAAATTCGTGACAAGATTCCTCGGGAAGTTCTGTACATACCTTACTGACGGAAACAACTGACGTTCATGTATAATGAAAAAGTATTCTTGTGCATACCACCGGAACCAAACACCGCAGTTAACCTGTATACTGGCAATACCGGGTACCTCTGCTGCAAAGCGTAAATTGGAAAGAGTTTATGGGTTGTAAATTAATAAATATAGGTATGTTTCGATTAAGCAAAAGAAAAACTGTGGGCGTAGAAAATTTGTTGTTGAACGTACTGTAAATCCTGAAATAGAAATTTTTTTGTGTTGTTGTTGGTTTTTTTTTTTTCTTCAAGCTAATGCGATGTCACGTTAGTATGCGAAAATATCAATCGTAAGTATTGCGAATGACCAATGGTTTAATTATATTATGACCAGTAAACAAAATAAAATAGTTAAACAAGACAATGATAATTATGCGACGTTGAAGTAGCATTTTTCGCATTTATTTCCATCTCGCAATAGTCTCTGAATTTACAGCACTCAATACTAAACTCTCATTACATGTAGCACCTCGATGAAGATCATCTAATACGTCTTTTCTACCTTCTGAGATGGTTATTTTTCCGTAAAATGATTTTCAATCAATTTAGTTTTGGAGATTCATGCTTTCCTCGTTTCACTTGGGTTATTTAATGCAATTATTTCTTCCTCATCTTACAATTAGCCGACAGATGAAACGCGACAGTGCCTAGATCTTTGATAATAATATACAACGTTTTCATGCGCAAGGTTTCAATTACAGACGGGAAAATAACAATTCTGATATTTCGGAGATAAATGTTCAGTCTAAACCATTCTGCAAATAACGACAAGTTGGATCAGTTAATCGGTGACATTATCTCTTCTACCGCAAAATAAGTGTTTATTAAAATTCGCCGTTTATTTAATATCACTACTGCTTATTTCCAGAGATAACTTTGATGATGGGCTTCAGTGGCGGGTAATGATTAATCCATCGCAGATAGACAAGGAAATCATATTATTTCGGTCTATGATTGGTGACTTGGAACAGATATAATGGTGCAGTCTTGATAATCATAAATCTTAGCAGGTACTCATCTTTTTAATGTATTTAATGCAACACGTTTATAGGCTACCCATAATCATATGCGAACGTAACATTTGGAGGGAGCATGTTAAATATAAGTGGAGATGTTTATGTTGTAATAAATTCCTGCACCTAGCGTGCTAGATGAACGATGCTATTATTACTACTTAAATTAATTCTGCACGGTTTTCTTTGAAGTTATTCGAATAAACAGTATTTGGAACTAAACGTCATCTTAGTAATGAAGCTGCTCCCCCAGAGGCACATACATAAGAAACAGGTTGTTTTGGTTTTTTAAATGCGAAATCAATTGCTTTATTTAGCCAAGCTCAAATAATTTTGCAATCTTATATTTAAAAGGAAATATTTGAATATAATCATTAATAGATAAACAAAGCTTTCATTAATAACAACACAACAGAGAAGAGCAAAAGTAAAAACATATAGCTTGTGGCTTGAGCCTTTTCTATAATAATGAAAACTGAAAGTGGTTTTCATGAGTAAAATTCTTGGTATTCTTGTTTAGCATAATTTACATTTGTCTGATCGTATGTCTAATTAGAAAGAAAACAAAGTCCTCTCTGAAAAAAATGATAAAGTATTTCATTCCAAAACAGCACCGTGTCACTTTTTACATGAGCTACAATATTCAGCCTCATTTTTACCATTGTGACATCATATAGGGAAAGACTTCTGATGTTCATATTTTTTTTTAAAAAGTATTTCGGCTGCAGTGATGAGCTTGTACATTAAAACAGGTCGGGCAACCTGATAACATTACTGGGACAATGAACAGGACGGACAAGGGGGGTGGGGCAACCGGGGATATATCCCCGGGGCCTGGGCCTGTAAGGTGGCCCGGACCGAACAAAACTTTTTAATTTCATAAAAGAAAAATGTTGTTTGAACAAGAACTATGAGAGGTCCGGTTGTCTCTTACCCCAGGGCCCAAGATCGCTCTCTACGGCCCTAACAATGAAATCTTTAAATATCCTACCTTATGAAAAACACCTTCACGTACGGAAAGCTAAATTGTTTTATAATGTTTCTGTAAAATCGTCCCAGTTTACTTGAGAAACAATTTTAAAAGCAGAGAAACTAGCATCACCCGAAATAACTGACAGCCAAAACAATTCCTAATTCAAAAACCAAAGAAAGAATGATTGAAAAACCGTTTTCCATATTCTGTGGCCATTTTATGGAATAAGATCCCAAAAGAAATCAAAGAATCATCCAGCATGTCAGATTTTCACCGTAGGTATATGACATTGATACAATCTAAATCTTAATTAATACCACTTGGCCTATCCACCTCCTCCAGCTACAGTTTTGTATCTATGCCAGGACCGTTCCGATGGCCTTGTGGTTAGAGCGTCCGCCAGGGATGCTAAATGTCGCGGGTTCGAACCAAGTCTGAGTCATACCAAAGACTTTAAAAAATTTTACTAGCAGCTGCCTCGTTTGGCGCTCAGCATTAACAGGTTAAAATTAAGACTGGTTGGCCTGGTGTCTGGATAATGTGGGAGGGTGGAACATAATGTTACATTACATGTCCTCGGCATGATGCCTCACTATAAACTGTCACATTGCAGTCATTGTAGCCATATGACTGATTAAAAAAATTAAAATTATGTTAAAAAATCCAAAACACACAAACACCCATATGTGTGTCAGTATGTGTTATGCAAGAATTTAACTTTGACTAGTGAACAATGATGGTAACTTTATGTGTTAGTGTGTTTACAACTTCCATATATAGTTAAGTAGTCTGAGTCTGTAATAGCTATGTACATTACTCAATATGTGAACATACATGTGTGAGATGGCATGCGATTGATTGCACTCTGTATATATCTGTACATATATGTTTGAGGACCTCAAGGTAGATTAGTTCTGTTTTGTAAATAACTGAGTTATTTTTACTAAATAAAGTCTTTATTTTCTTCTTCTTCTTCTTCTTCTTCTTCTTCTTCTTCTTCTTCTTCTTCTTCTTCTTCTTCTTATTATTATTATGATTATTATTATTAACAACTTTAATTAGCCTCACCTTTATTCAACACGACATATGTGTTGATTAATATCATCGAAGCTTTTAATATAGTATGTATTTTCTGAATATCAAGATGTATTCCTTGTACGTGACCGTTGCCTGTGTATGTATGTGTTTATCACTGACATGCCATCTTTCTTTGAACAGTTCTCTAGTAAAAACTTTGCTTACTTAATGCTGGAAACAAATTGGTGGATAATCTTGAGGAAAAAAAAGCATTGACTTGCCATTTTATTTTATATAAATGGCTGACTGTACGCTAATATCAATTAGGGCAAAGCGCTTGAAACAATCTTAACAAGATTTGATCTTACAAGTGTAATAAATAAACCAACAAAAATTATTCCCCAGTCAAGAACTTGCTTTTGACCTTATCATGAAAATTATGCATTATTACTATTGTATCAGTCAAATGATACTTCCACAGTGACCGTCGTTTTGAAATTATACAACTCGCATGTAAGAAAAAATGCAACAGCTGGATTACAGAAATTGTGGATTGTAATGCAATTACGGAAAGTTATAACTGGGTCAGTCTACTCAATCCAGGAAAGTAATTTATTTTCATTCTCGTACAGACGCGTATTCCTTCTCACGTAAAACAACATTTGATGCAACGTTCTGTCTATGGTTTAAGATTTATGTCGTGTCTCAATCCCTATGTTCCCGTTCTCAAAGCTTCGTATTTAATTGAAATTGTTTTAAAGTTTTAGCTTTAACCATATCAAGAGCTTCGCTATGAATGACAACTAGATATGTTAATGAATTGTCAATGGGAACGATATATGTTATTGAATTGTCAATGTACACATAAATGACAACTCGATATGTTAATGAATCGTCAATGTACACATAAATGGTAACTCGACATGATAATGAATTGTCAATGTACACATAAATAACAACTCGATATGTTAATGAATTGTCGACGTACATGTTCTTTGTTACTTTTGTGATACCATATATATTTTTATATGCAAAACATTTTACAGTAGTTTAACACCACGAAAGGCAGTGGTGGGGCGAGTTCCAAAAGGGATTTTTACCTGGATTAACAGACTAATGCCCCTAAGCCCGCATATGGTTCGCAAAGCCAATCCGTATTGTCCTTACTTTAACATTATAACATTTCGTTGAATTGGGATCGGATATTATCAGATTCGTCTTTATTCGCTGATTGGTATAAATGGGAAACATCACTCCTTTACAGGATTTAACGTTCTGTGTAAATTAGTGAGAAGAAACCTTACTCCTATCACAAACTGCCTAAAAAAAACTTGATGTGAAACAAGGTCTATCGGTATGCCAGGGGAAAAAAAAAACCCTCTGCGTTATGCAGATATTAGATCCTCACTTATTAGGAAATATGAATAATATTTACTGTCCGCACATACAAAGTTTTCCACGGATTTAAATTACTGCATAGCTCGAGTTTACATTTAAAACATTTTAAAATCCGACTACTGTGATACAGCTTTTGTTTCCATCAAGACAAAAGGATATTTCATGTTTTATCTGACTTTTGTGAGATAAATCTCTAACATTCGTACACAATCTTTAGATCTGCATTTAGAAGGGTCCTTGTTTTTATTTCCCTGGTGGCGCCTTTGTTGTAAATTGCATCGTATACCATGCAAAAGGATATGGAGAACTTTATTATTGCGACAGGTAGCTAAACATTAAGAATAAAAACTGTCATCATCGTGCAAATGTATGGCTATAATTTTGCTGATAGTTTATGATCGCTTTCGGAATTTTGTGTGATTTATTGATACCAGACGTATCAAAATTAGAAACTGGTAGATATGGCATCACATTAATATGATGGATTTATTTTGCATGCTTTTTAATAGTTGACAAATTTGTAAGAAAATTGTGAAACGATTGTAATAAAGAAAATTCTAGGATGATGTACCAGAATCCCACTAGTACGATTTTGAACCCGACGTTATTGATCCAATACCACACGGTTTATATTCGTTAGTAATTTTATTGAATCACTCAAAAGAATATTTAAAAATTAGTTTATCACGAATATTTATAAATCCAGTTCTTACATTTCTTATAGTTATTCGAGGTGAAAGTGTTGTTACACGACCATTAGGCTGTCAGTCGTTACTTAGATCTATGAGGGGCGAAAGGGTTGTTAGATGAACATTCGGAGGTCCATCTTTACGTAGATGTATGCAGGGTGGAAATGTTATTACGTGATCATAAGGCTATCATTCTTTACGTTGATATATGCAGGGTGGAAATGTTATTACATGGTCATAAGGCTGTCATTCTTTACATTGATATATGCAGGGTGGAAATGTTATTACGTGATCATAAAGATGTCATTCTTTACGTTGATATATGCAGGGTGGAAATGTTATTACATGATCATAAGGCTATCATTCTTTACGTTGATATATGCAGGGTGGAAATGTTATTACATGGTCATAAGGCTGTCATTCTTTACGTTGATATATGCAGGGTGGAAATGTTATTATATGATCATAAGGCTATCATTCTTTACGTTGATATATGCAGGGTGGAAATGTTATTACATGGTCATAAGGCTGTCATTCTTTACGTTGTTATATGCAGGGTGGAAATGTTATTGCATGATCATAAGGATGTTATTCTTCACATTGATATATTCAGGGTGGACATGTTATTACATGGTCATAAGGCTGTCATTCTTTACGCTGATATATTCAGGGTGGAAATGTTATTACGTGATCATAAGGCTGTCATTTTTTACGTTGATATATTCAGGGTGGAAATGTTATTACATGATAATAAGGATGTCATTCTTTACGTTGATATATGCAGGGTGGAAATGTTATTACATGATCATAAGGCTGTCATTCTTTACGTTGATATATGCAGGGTGGAAATGTTATTGCAGGATCATAAGGCTGTCATTCTTTACGTTGATACATGCAGGGTGGAAATGTTATTGCAGGATCATAAGGCTGTCATTCTTTACGTTGATATATGCAGGGTGGAAATGTTATTGCATGATCATAAGGCTTCATTCTTTACGTTGATATATGCAGGGTGGAAGTGTTATTGCAGGATCATAGGGCTGTCATTCTTTACGTTGATATATGCAGGGTGGAAATGTTATTACATGATCATAAGGATGTCATTCTTTACGTTGATATATGCAGGGTGGAAATGTTATTGCATGATCATAAGGATGTTATTCTTTACGTTGATATATGCAGGGTGGAAATGTTATTGCATGATCATAAGGCTGTCATTCTTTACGTTGATATATGCAGGGTGGAAATGTTATTACATGATCATAAGGCTGTCATTCTTTACGTTGATATATGCAGGGTAGAAATTATTACATGATCATAAGGATGTCATTCTTTACGTTGATATATGCAGGGTGGAAATGTTATTACATGATCATAAGGCTGTCATTCTTTACGTTGATATATGCAGGGTGGAAATGTTATTACATGGTCATAAGGCTGTCATTATTTACGTTGATATATGCAGGGTGGAAATGTTATTACATGATCATAAGGCTGTCATTCTTTACGTTGATATATGCAGGGTAGAAATTATTACATGATCATAAGGATGTTATTCTTTATGTTGATATATTCAGGGTGGAAATGTTATTACATGATCATAAGGCTGTCATTCTTTACATTGATATATGCAGGGTGGAAATGTTTTTACATGATCATAAGGATGTCATTCTTTACGTTGATATATGCAGGGTAGAAATTATTACATGATCATAAGGATGTTATTCTTTACGTTGATATATTCAGGGTGGAAATATTATTGCATGATCATAAGGCTGTCATTCTTTACGTTGATATATGCAGGGTGGAAATGTTATTGTATGATCATAAGGCTGTCATTCTTTACGTTGATATATGCAGGGTGGAAATGTTATTACATGATCATAAGGCTGTCATTCTTTACGTTGATATATGCAGGGTGGAAATGTTATTGCATGATCATAAGGCTGTCATTCTTTACGTTGATATATTCAGGGTGGAAATGTGATTGCAGGATCATAGGGCTGTCATTCTTTACGTTGATATATTCAGGGTGGAAATGTTATTACATGATCATAAGGCTGTCATTCTTTACGTTGATATATGCAGGGTAGAAATTATTACATGATCATAAGGATGTTATTCTTTACGTTGATATATTCAGGGTGGAAATATTATTACATGATCATAAGGCTGTCATTCTTTACGTTGATATATGCAGGGTGGAAATGTTATTGCATGATCATAAGGCTGTCATTCTTTACGTTGATATATGCAGGGTGGAAATGTTATTACATGATCATAAGGCTGTCATTCTTTACGTTGATATATGCAGGGTGGAAATGTTATTGCATGATCATAAGGCTGTCATTCTTTACGTTGATATATTCAGGGTGGAAATGTGATTGCAGGATCATAGGGCTGTCATTCTTTACGTTGATATATTCAGGGTGGAAATGTTATTACATGATCATAAGGCTGTCATTCTTTACGTTGATATATGCAGGGTGGAAATGTTATTGCATGATCATAAGGCTGTCATTCTTTACGTTGATATATTCAGGGTGGTAATGTGATTGCAGGATCATAGGGCTGTCATTCTTTACGTTGATATATTCAGGGTGGAAATGTTATTACATGATCATAAGGCTGTCATTCTTTACGTTGATATATGCAGGGTGGAAACGTTATTGCATGATCATAAGGCTGTCATTCTTTACGTTGATATATTCAGGGTGGAAATGTGATTGCAGGATCATAGGGCTGTCATTCTTTACGTTGATATATTCAGGGTGGAAATGTTATTACATGATCATAAGGCTGTCATTCTTTACGTTGATATATGCAGGGTGGAAATGTTATTGCATGATCATAAGGCTGTCATTCTTTACGTTGATATATTCAGGGTGGAAATGTGATTGCAGGATCATAGGGCTGTCATTCTTTACGTTGATATATTCAGGGTGGAAATGTTATTACATGATCATAAGGCTGTCATTCTTTACGTTGATATATGCAGGGTAGAAATTATTACATGATCATAAGGATGTTATTCTTTACGTTGATATATTCAGGGTGGAAATATTATTACATGATCATAAGGCTGTCATTCTTTACGTTGATATATGCAGGGTGGAAATGTTATTACATGGTCATAAGGCTGTCATTCTTTACGTTGATATATGCAGGGTGGAAATGTTATTACATGATCATAAGGCTGTCATTCTTTACGTTGATATATGCAGGGTGGAAATGTTATTGCATGATCATAAGGCTGTCATTCTTTACGTTGATATATTCAGGGTGGAAATGTGATTGCAGGATCATAGGGCTGTCATTCTTTACGTTGATATATTCAGGGTGGAAATGTTATTACATGATCATAAGGCTGTCATTCTTTACGTTGATATATGCAGGGTGGAAATGTTATTTCATGCTCATAAGGCTGTCATTCTTTACGTTGATATATGCAGGGTCGAAATGTTATTGCAGGATCATAGGGCTGTCATTCTTTACGTTGATATATGCAGGGTGGAAATGTTATTACATGATCATAAGGCTGTCATTCTTTACGTTGATATATGCAGGGTGGAAATGTTATTTCATGATCACAAGGCTGTCATTCTTTACGTAGATGTATGCAAGGTGGGAATTTTATTACGTTATCATAAGGATGTCATTCTTTACGTAGATATATTCAGGGTGGAAATATTATTACATGATCACAAGGCTGTCATTCCGTACGTATAATGTATTCGAGGCAAACGCGTTGCTGCATGAGCTTTATGTGATCATTCTTTACATCTGCTGCGTTCACCTCGCTATCACCTCATTATCTCCATCAACAATAGCCTCTTAGTGGGTTTCTTTATTTCCCCTGCTTATGTTGCCGTGAAAGTGCCATATTTGTTCCAGTTAGTGTCTTGTTTTTCCTCCAAATCAAGTAGTTTAAAACATCTTATTCTGCGTTTATGTATTTTTTTCAGTTTTTAAATAAATGAGCAGCACTGTTTCATTAAAAGTGAATGTAACGTATCACTACAAAAGCAACGAAAATGAAACTGTCTCACAGTTCGCATGGCAGCCTAGACAACATTGTTATTAATATAAGAAAACATTTTCGTGACACAATTAAAATAATTAGTGCATTCAGTGCAAAGAATGAATAACTCTTCAAGTACGTTTCAGACGATGGCTTCGGACGGACTGTTCAAGAGGTAATGCTGGCCTTTACAAGGTAAAAAATCTACAAACTCGGTCAGTATATACTTTGAATTATCTCCTATGAATGAGAATCTTTGAGTCTACTATTTTGTTGGTTCACATGATTTGTCCTCAAGTCTACTCACTACCTAACTACGCAATGTAAAACTTTCTAGAAGGCAGCATTTACATTTTGAGGGCCAAGTCCACTTTCGTGGAGTAGAGACTGTTCTGTTATACGTTTGTAACAGTTTTAACGTCATTTTTCATGAACATACATACATACATACATACATACATACATGCATACATACATACATACATACTCTCACTCACACACACACACACACACACATACATACATACATACATACATACATACATACATACATACATACATACATACATACACACTCTCACTCACACACACACACGCACACACACACACATACATACATACATACATACATACATACATACATACATACATACATACATACATACATACATACATACATACATACATACATAGATATTAGAAATAGCAAGTCGATTTGGAACATTCAGTATAGAAGTATAGCTGATAAAAGTACGATACATTTGTTATTTTAAGATTTCAAGATACTTACATACAGTAATTTGCAAATAATATTTGTAAGTTCTGTCACCAGATGTTTCCCGAATGTATTTTATTTTGAACGTGAACAAAAGTATATTACATAACAAAATTTACTAGGATGAGACTTCAAGGATTTATTTCGTTCAAGTTATCCTTCATTGACACAGATGAAATTATCCTCAAAAAGTTGATGATGATGATGATGATGATGATGATGATGATGATGATGATGATGACGACGATGATGATGATGATGATGATGATGATGATGATGACGATGATGATGATTAATGGTGACAACAAAGATGCTGGCAGTACTACTAATAATACACTCCTGCTCCTGCAACTACTACTACTACTACTACTACTACTACTACTACTAATAATAATAATAATAATAATAATAATAATGATAATAATGAGAAGAAGAAGAAATAAACTGGAAAAATACTACGCAACGACATTGAGGTCTAAGGTCACTATAAGCGGCCGACCCATGGAAAATACCACCACCTGTACCAAAACTGTTATAACAACAATCATTATCACTACGTCTTATACTATTATTAATTCTACTTCCACTACTACTAACTAATAATAATACATCTCAGAACAAAAATTGTAAATGATCACGGTAAGCATTTTCCTAAATTCGGTGGAAAAATATCTAGATGACAGTGCAAAATGTGTATCTTGAATGACATGTTGCAACCAAGACGTGTGTATGCCTTGATGAGGTTTTCACCAACTCCGTATACTTGTCTGCCTTGTTTGTTTCAGAGAAAATGTGTTGCCACTAACTGGAAGGCTTTCCAGGCTGTCTTTTCCTTGACACGCAGTGCACGTTCAAATGCATGATCTCGAGGACGTTCACGAATCTGAGGACCAACAAAGACACCTTACTTTATCTTAGTGTCACTTAACCGTGGACATGTTACAAGGGGGTACTCGAAAGCTGCTTGTGTTTTGTCCATGGCCTTGACAAAGTTCTTCATCAGACCCAGCTAGATGTACAAGGGGGGTGACGAAATCTTCCTTGATTCAACAAACGGTGGATGCTGAACACTTTTCCTCCCATTAACAGAGTAAACGGTAGTAATTTGTGTAGCCAGTCTGCAGACGAAACAAGAGAGCAAGAACCTTCAAATCGCCACAAAGCTGCCACTGATGTTAGTCAAAGTTTATCCACCTCGAACGTTGTTGCATGTTTTCATAGGTTTTCGTCATATGGACTGCATGACGACCAGCAGGAACTGATGGCTAAACATTCCATTATGCAGCAAAACAGATTTAAGACTCGTATTCGATGAATCAATAAAGAGTCTCCACTCATCTGGATCATTAACGATGTTGAAGGCTGCCATCATACCATCGATATTGTTGCAGACTACAAGATCACCTTCCATGAAGAAGAAAGGGACAAGATCCATGTGATGGTCAAGGAACACGGAAACCCTGACATCACCTGTCGGGAGATTCCACTGCTGTAGTATGGAACCCAATAGCTCTGCCTTACTCTTGATAAGTTCAATCCCTGACATGGTCATTAAGTTCACCTTGTGTTATGAGGTGTGCTTCAGAGAAGGAGGATAAGAGAAAATATGGGTCATGTGACATTGATGGTTCAGGACTAGAAGTTTCATTCTTCTCCTCTTCCTCGTTTGACTGAAGTGAGAATGATTCTGGTGCATCAGGAACCGGCAGCCCTTCTCCGTGAGGTACTGGACGTATAGCTGATGAAATTTTTGGATAATGCACAGTCCACTTTTTCTTCTTTGACACACCTTTCCCAACCGGAGGCACGAGGCAGAAGTAACAATTGCTGATATGATATTTTTGGCTCTCTCCAAAACATTGGCACTGCGAAAGGCATAGATTTCCGTTTCCTGTTCAACCATTGGCGAAGAGTTGTTGCACACAAGTGTTAAAGCATGTGTGTGGTGCCAACCTCTTGTCATGAACTCCAATTTCGCAGCAAAAATAAAGGTGAGAGGTTTCTTAAACACAATGGTTATACTGCGCTTTTGTGATGAAAAGTCACTTCACCAAAAACATAGCAGAAGTTATCGGCTCAATTTGGCTAAACAGATATGTGTCCCTTTGTAAAATCAAAAACTGACAAATAAGAGAGCACAACACTGTATGATTTCTAGAGGTGATATAGGGCAATTTGTTCAGCAGAGTGATGTAAGCTTAGTTATGATTGCATCATCCATGATTTCATGGAATAACATGATGCAGTTCATATCATGTATGACTCAATGTCATCTTCAGGTTGCATCATTCATTGTATTACCTAAAAATAAGACCAGTAGATTCTGAATGAAACGTGCAGCCTAACTCAAGTAGTGCCTGTGTCTTCGAAAATTGATCCTGCTACTTTTTGAAGGAATAATACGTATCAGAAGCATTAACGTGTACCCGTGAATGAAAAGCAGAATACAACACAATTTTCTGTAGATGTTCCGGTGTATTTCCGTTACGAACGCAGAAATAAATTGACTTACCTACTCATCACTTGATACATCAATCAATCAAAGTTAAGCCGATGATGGTATGTCTTGCAGTTTTGCCATCATTTGAAGTCGAGGCAAACCTGGTAAGTCAAAATAATTAAAGCAAGACCCTTTCCAAGCGTCGCGTTAACGTATACGTATACCTAAGTATGGCCTTAGCTACACCCTCTGGCCAAGCATGGATTTAACGCTACCCTTTGCCCCTATGTGTGCCTTAAAAGGTGTGGGAATTCAGTACTTATTCCTTGTTTATAATTTCCTTAAGACTTAATGCATATAAAGCTGCGAGTCCTTGTATTATATGGAATGAAAAAGAACACAGGATAAGCAATTGCAAACGCTGATCTTCATTGACTGATAAAACATAACAATGGAAACAGTTTTCTAAATATTGGTAATGTCTTAAAATGGTTTAAGTATTGACAAAAAGAGAAAAGTGAGCAGATAGTAAAGTGTTTGGCATTATGTGAGTTTGTAGGTACATCTATCGCTGTAAATATATTGTTGAATATTCTATTTATTGTGCCTAACATCTTTTATTTGCTTACGTTAATTTACGAGTGTTATTATTGAAGAAACAAAGTTAAAGTTGAAGAGGAAAATGATTAAGCTGTTTGTGTCATTACATGTCATTGTGTTTCAGAATATCTTGCGTCAATGCTAACATCAGGGTTTATTTTTGTCAGAATGTTTGTTAGAACCTGCGTCAACGCCAATATTATCTCATTGATTGTCCGAACGGTTGTTAGAACCTGCGTGAACACCAATATTATCTCATTGATTGTCCGAACGGTTGTTAGAACCTGCGTCAACACCAATATTATCTCATTGATTGTCCGAACGGTTATTAGAACCTGCGTCAACACCAATATTATCTCATTGATTGTCCGAATGGTTGTTAGAACCTGCGTCAACACCAATATTATCTCATTGATTGTCCGAACGGTTGTTAGAACCTGCGTCAACACCAATATTATCTCATTGATTGTCCGAACGGTTGTTAGAACCTGCGTCAACACCAATATTATCTCATTGATTGTCCGAACGGTTGTTAGAACCTGCGTCAACACCAAAATTATCTCATTGATTGTCCGAACGGTTGTTAAAACCTGCGTCAACACCAATATTATCTCATTGGTTGTCCGAATGCTTGTTAGAACCTGCGTGAACATCAATATTATCTCACTGATTGTCCGAACGGTTGTTAGAACCTGCGTCAACACCAATATTATCTCATTGGTTGTCCGAATGCTTGTTAGAACCTGCGTGAACATCAATATTATCTCATTGATTGTCCGAATGGTTGTTAGAACCTGCGTCAACACCAATATTATCTCATTGGTTGTCCGAATGCTTGTTAGAACCTGCGTGAACATCAATATTATCTCATTGATTGTCCGAATGCTTGTTAGAACCTGCGTGAACACCAATATTATCTCATTGATTGTCCGAATGCTTGTTAGAACCTGCGTGAACATCAATATTATCTCATTGATTGTCCGAACGGTTGTTAGAACCTGCGTCAACACCAATATTATTTCATTGATTGTCCGAACGGTTGTTAGAACCTGCGTCAACACCAATATTATCTCATTGATTGTCCGAACGGTTGTTAGAACCTGCGTCAACACCAATATTATCTCATTGATTGTCCGAACGGTTGTTAGAACCTGCGTCAACACTAATATTATCTCATTGGTTGTCCGAATGCTTGTTAGAACCTGCGTGAACATCAATATTATCTCATTGATTGTCCGAATGGTTGTTAGAACCTGCGTCAACACCAATATTATCTCATTGATTGTCCGAATGGTTGTTAGAACCTGCGTCAACACCAATATTATCTCATTGATTGTCAGAATGTTTGTTAGAACCTGCGTCAACACCAATATTATCTCACTGATTGTCCAAACGGTTGTTAGAACCTGCGTCAACACCAATATTATCTCATTGATTGTCCGAACGGTTGTTAGAACCTGCGTCAACACCAATATTATCTCATTGATTGTCCGAATGGTTGTTAGAACCTGCGTCAACACCAATATTATCTCATTGATTGTCCGAATGGTTGTTAGAACCTGCGTCAACACCAATATTATCTCATTGATTGTCCGAACGGTTGTTAGAACCTGCGTCAACACCAATATTATCTCATTGGTTGTCCGAATGCTTGTTAGAACCTGCGTGAACATCAGTATTATCTCACTGATTGTCCGAATGGTTGTAAGAGTTTACATCAAGGTTAGCATGGTCTGCCATTATTTGTCAGATCGCTTGTAATAACATGACGAGTAACTAAAATTAGCCAATGAGATAAAATCGAGCTGTGTCAGTTATGTTTCCTCTTACTTTCATGGTACAGTTGTCAGCTCACATATATATGAAACAAGCACAAATCAGTTTCTGAATAAGAGAAGAACTTTTCCCCGTTATTACCAGAGTATTTTTCTCTTTGGGAAAATATGACATTTTGAAAGTTAAAAAAACACAACAATATGACCTCTAACATGTTACAAATGTGCTTGAGTATATAAATGGAGACCATTTGACCTTGAGTATATAAATGGAGACCATTTGACCTTGAGTATATAAATGGAGACCATTTAGCTTTGAAGGATCATCATTCCTATGTGCGAACATCTACACAGTTTGGTCTCTATCACTTATCTAACGACAATATTAAAATCCGACAAAAGTCTATGTATGATTGTACATTGCTAAGACATTATCAAATATCATTAATTCTTTGAATGAACTCACTGTAAGAGTCGATTTTCGAATTATTTACATATACAGCGTTGACATTTAATAAACGAACCTTCTAGGAGGAAAGAAAATCGCCAACCCGATATGGAAACGTAACGTGTTCTTGAAACTGCTGCTAAACGAACGTTGTACCTTCGTTGGTCTAATCATTGGACTCACCGATTAAAAGGTACATTTTGGAATCGTGCTTGTTACATTTATCTTAATATGGCCACGGAATACCGTTATGGATCCACTCTTACACGCAGTGCCGGATGAAGGCTATTTAGAGCCCTAAGCACTGAAAATATTTTGGTGACCCCACCCACAACTTCCTGCCCCCCAAAAAGAACAACATTGAAAAATAAAAAGGTCGGAAAATTCAGTGTTGCAATCATTCCAAATGAAAATACATATACGTGCAGATCGAAATGGTCGTCTGTAATTCATCCAATTTTGTCATCAACAATTAATTTGATTTTTTTTCTGGTGCCTCTGTTGGGCTAGCAGCAGGAGGGGCGAATCCGACATTTTGTCCAATCGTTATTTGGCTTAATTAGTACTTTCTGCACTCAGCGGATCCGGTGTCGTCAGCGCCTGGTAAAAAAAAAACGAAGTCGTCGTCGAGGGGATCGTCCGGACGTCATTTGGTTTAATTAATGCCTTCTGCGCGCCGATCCCAGCGTCGTCAGCGTCCGGTAAGCACATCGACGACCGCGTCGATGTCATCGCCCCCCCTGCTGCTATGATTTAACCGAATATTTGGTCAAGTCCGATACGATATCGTGTCCGAGGATCATGTAAATTTATCATTACAAATCCATGTGGGGTCGACTGAGCATGACTAAAAAAGTTTCGAAAAACATTAAAGTCCATGTCACCGCCGCACCATGTCTGCCAAATATTTCGTAGCGTGTGTGTATCAACGCCGTTGAATACAGCAAGAATATTACAGTTATCTCTGATTACTTTTGGAATCTGAGTATACCGTTGAGTGACATATATCACGTCAGTGTTTTTATGCCTGCCTCTGGAAAATATCCTAGCTGGGTTTTTCTGATTGTCTAACATAACATCATCGTACACGACTAGATTGTTAACGTCGCCATCAATATCATCAATACCCGGTGCATCATTGATATCCGTAATAAACTCGATGACATTTTTTTTAGCGATCGCTGATGCATTCTCGTTGAAATCTTTCAACACCTCGTAGCATCGTTGATCATCTACGCTAGGAGCAACCAAATACAACTTATCCCACTTCATCCATCTCATTATTAAATTAAGTAACAATTGCGTCTTGCCGGATCCAGATGGTCCGATGATAATCATCCGGATCGAGTTTGGTAACGCTGCAACATGCTTAACTGGTTCTCTTGTTTTAGTCGCTGAAAAGTCAATTATATTCATGTCTCTATACATAAATTATGGATCTATATTGTGTGAAGTGTAGAGTGCGTACTGGCACAAATGATATGACAACCGCTACAACAAGAAATAACAGATCGGCGCTTACTGGTAAGTGTGTACAATGCGGTATAAATAAATTTAGATTTATTTCTATTAGACCCGGAGATGTTTTAAAAAAAAGCGAGGAGGTGACATCGCAGCCAAGTTATCAAAACTCCCCGGAACCCCGTGGGCAAAGTATCCAGGAGAAAAACACCTCCCAGGATATAGCTACTGTGGCCCCGGAACGCGATTAGATATCAGACTCGATGATCAAAATCAGCCCAAACCCGGTGAGTATCCAATAAACGCTATCGATAAGGCGTGTCATGCTCATGATGTTGCTTACTACAAAAGTAGCGATCTGCAACACCGTCATATCGCGGATGTAAAATTAATTCACGCGTTAAATGCTATTCCTGATAAATCCTTCAAGGAAAAATTGGCCTCATGGTTGGTAAAATCGGCTATGAAAGGTAAATTAATGATTGGAAGCGGAGCTTCTCGCAGTGGTAATTGAAAACGCTAGCGTTTATAATAACAACATGGAATCCATCTATTATTCTCCGAGAGGATACTGGAAGGGGAGGGCCGCAATTGGTAAGCTTGCAAGCGCTGCAAAAGTAACGAGGGCCACTGCGGCTAATTGGTTACCCAAACAGGCTATATGGCAAATTTATCTACCACCGCCTAAACAAATCAACTTCTCGCGCTTTGATGTCAGCGTACCTAATGAAGTTCATCAGGCTGATATACTATTTCTGCCGCATGACAACGGTTACAAATACGCGCTAACCGTAGTTGATGTTGCGAGTCGATACAAACAAGCGGAGCCGTTGAAAACAAAGTCAGCAACTGAAGTATCCGATGCGTTTGAGCGGATTTATCGAAGAGGTCCTCTGCGCTGGCCAAATCTATTACAAGTTGATCCTGGTAGTGAATTTCGCGGCGCTGTTTTATCAACGCTGAAACATCATAGCGTCGCGGTACGACGAAGTCATACTGCGCTACATCGTGATCAGGCAATTGTTGAACGATTCAATCGGACTCTTGCTGAACGGTTATTTGGATATCAATACGCGAAGGAATTCATCCAAGAAAAACGATCTCGTGAATGGGTCAAAAGGTTGCCAGGCGTAATTGCAGCGTTAAATAACGAGATTACCCGAGCAATCAACATGAAGCCCAGCGACGTGATTAAATACGAGTATATACCCGGAAGGTCAAAAATAGATAGCGTTTCCAAGCCGATTCTCGGCGATGTCACTGTTAGATATCTGTATGAACCAGGAGAGCTTGAAGGCGGTAAAAAAAGAGCTACTGATCCTATCTGGAGTGTTACCACACATAACATATCAACGATAACACGATCAACTAATAGACCACCGATCTATAGACTGGATCCAACTGCCCCACAGCGGGGGTTTACACGCGAGCAACTACAAGTGATACCTGACGATACTCAATTACCCCCGCGTGGTCTTAACTAGCGCCGTTGCGTCTATTGCACTCAAGACAGGTCAACCTCACATTGTTTTTGACATGACCGAGACTGTTATCGATTCTGTCCACGGTAAATTGGCGAGCGTCTTTATCCGAATAACGCCAACTCATTATACAATTGCAACTTGCGCAGTGATTATTCTGTTGTTGTCGTAACGCAATTATTAATTCGGCATCAATATCAAAACACCGCTGTTTTTTTTTATCCTGTTGGCGGTAACCCGAGAGTTTTCTATCAATGACGCTTGCATCGATGGTGACTCCGTCACTGACTCCGTCACTGACTCCGTCAATAACAATTCTTCGAAGCTGATTTATCCTCCGTACTCTGGACACTGCAAGATAGACTAGATTGGACCATTCGATGCGATTATCAACCATCCAAACAATTGTGTCCGTGATGGTTAGTCCCTGCGAGGAATGTATTGTCGTTGCGTATCCTAGCGTCCACGGGGATTTATCAGCACGTAGCGCGTCCTCAACGACGCTGATATCAACGAGCACGATATCATTCAGCACGAGAATTTGTTTTTCTGTCCGGCCCGGGATTTCAACTTCAATGTTCTGCCGCCGTGTATCCGCGGGTCTTTAGCATAACGGCACTGGACGCGTTGGAAACCTTTCCTTATGCAACGTAAACAACTTCCGCTGAAGTGTGTCCCTGACTATCTTTCTACTCGCTACAATCAAATCGTTTGGTCTCCATGTTTCCCAGAATTCATTTAACGGCGTTTCCGGAATCACCTCGCGGATTATTTCACATTGAATTCTATCCGGCTGTAATCTGATTAATTTTTTAACCCCGCGCAGTTGTTCATCAAGTGCCCGGTAATCAGTATCGGTTTCTTCATAATAGTCCACAAAACCCCTTAACCAATCATGTGGACCCTCGCCGACAAATGGTGGTGGTTGGCCATGATCCCCACACATGATTACCGCTGCATTCGCGCGCAGTAACCACTCAAGAAACATTTGTAAAACATCTAACGAAACAGTACATATTTCGTCCCAGATGATAACTTCAGGAATAAATTTTTCACCCATTCGATCAGGAGTCCACTCACCGCCGCTGTATCGAAAAAAGCTGTGATAAGTAACGGCGTCAACATTTCGTTGTTTTATTTCTCGCGCTAGTCTATGGGTCGGTGTAAGCACGATTATACTTGCCCGCGTTCGAAATAATTCAATTGCCCGAGTCGTTTTTCCTGACCCGCCACAGCCGCTTAAATAAACTGTTTTGTGTCTACAAATTGGATCAGAACACGGTGGTGCATTAGACCATTCTGATAATTTATCACCGCGTAAGTAGTCGTCCTCAACGGTGACATCTGCTGACGGGGAATAATCGCGTCGTATTTCATTTTTAATTCTCCATGTACCCCAACTCTCGTCCGGACTAGTAAACTCGGCTACGTTTTCCTTATACGCTACGTCAACATAAAACGAATCAACGGCTACTCTAACCGCGGTGTCGGGAAATCTATTTATCATCGAGAATAAATTGATAGCGGCGTAACCCAGCATAGACGCCCTCAAATGCGGGTATGCCGGGCTGTCTCCGTCGCTGTAGGTAACAACTGTACCCAACCTTGTTCCATTGGACAAGAAAGCTGTTTCGCAGTTCACGTATCTATTTTTCGCCACTGCGTCCTTGATTACGAAATCATATTCTGCGTCATCTATAATCAGCCGTGAGCAATATCGTTTGTAGTCGTGGTTTTTTCCACCTTGTGTGAACTTACCAATTATTTTTCTACCGAGATCTTTTGCCTCGCGGTTTCGTTGGTCAAATATCCTCCTGGACCATTCGACGATATATTCCTCGTCGGCATCGATGTGTTTTTTGGACTCGTCAATTATGCTATCTAGACGCTCCGGTTCTGGTAACCAGACTTCAGTCTGCGCTCGGTATGATACAATCGCGTCACTGACAATCAACGAAACTAGCATGCTACAATCAATCATATACCGTAGCAGCGCTATTGGCAGCCACTTCTTTTCAGCCATGTGCCTACCGATCCAAATATAACAACAGCGATGAAGTCCTGCCGCGAATTCAAATGATACTATGCGAGCGAATCCGGTTAAATCAAAATCAGGCAGTGGTCCATTAATAGCAACACGAGTCATTTCATGTCTGGGGTGTCCAAATCGTTTGAAATACTCAGCGGCGGATCCATACCCGAGAAAACTCGCTGGATAACAAGCAACCATATCAACGGAAATCATAGCGTCGCGGTTGTATTCAGTGTTCCATAGTCCACCGTGATAGTATTCCAAACAACTGGATTGTACATCCGGTAGAAATTCCTTGCGCGTTGGACTCCACGCATTTTTCCTCGCTGCAACATGAGCCGCAACCGATGGAATCGTAAAACAATTTGTTAGCAGTTGTTCATCATGCTCCTCAAATTCTATGGCGGTTTTTTTCATCCTGTTGTGAAATGCTTCAGTGCGATATAATTCACCGTTTGGTCTTACAAACTGATCAAAGGTATCAGCGCTGCGAAGTAACCACACTGATACAGGGTCGTTTTTACACAAATAAGCGATAGCATCAAATAGTTTCCTCTCCGCGAGAAACCCGTTCTCTTCCCAGGAATTCCCCCGGGATATACTTTACCGTTCTATCCTGTGGAAACACTGTGATCGCGGGCGTCCATGCGTGTTCGTTATGATCAATAATTTTGATTGGGGCTCCATTTGATTTGTACTTTGATTCGTATAATACTTCACCGGTTATCGTTGTAACGGTTATTGGAAATCTCAACGACGTTTCTAATCTCGCTATGTCGCTGATGGTTGCTCCACGCTCTTTTACGGTTAGTTCCCACTGGTTGATTTTGCTACGTCGTAAATCAGTCAATTTGTTTCCTCGACACGCATTTGTAAAATGCTCTATTACTCGTTCTGCTACACAATTTATCCCTGTTGACTGTTTCATCGGCGCTAGTTTTCCGATATCAGGTTTCTTATTTAACGGGTATATTCCATAAACAACTGCTGTTTCGGGATACGCTCGTTCATAGTATGGTCTGTCAATTCCGGTTAACAGCCCCGGCTTGGAGTCGCGGCTAACAATGACTGTTTTCTTGTCGCTGAGAACTGGTTCAAATTTATCACGTATAATCCAATTACCTGATTCCACCCGGACAATGAATTTTACTCTGAAGAAATACTTGCTGGAGTCAAGTTGTGATATTATCGTTGCTGCGCGGTTGTCGTTCATGGTAGCATCAACAACGCCATCAATTCGAAATGTTGACCAACTATGAGATGCGCCATCACGCTTGAATTCATCGATACAATCGCGTATTTTACTCAACAGGGTTCTATCGTTTATTAACGCTTTTGATGCGTCCTTGAGGACTCTATCGAGATTGAACTTAATATTTTTCCAGGGCTTAATTGCTGCCAATCTCTCGAACTCATCCATATAATTAAAACAAGTATTTAAATGAAAGAATATAGTATAATGAATCACTGCAAATGGTTGATGATTGGGTCGACAACCCCGTGCAATAAATCATGTAGAGGTGAATTCTGCGGGTATCATTTACAAAGCGTTCGTAATGGTTCTCTTGGCCCCCTCCCGTGCTTGGTTTGCCACGTCGGTGTAAGAGGAAAATCGCAGTTGTGTATTAATTGTGGCGGAAAGCGATACAGGGAACTAAAACGCTATTATGACAAACGAATAAAAAACGCCGTCATTGAACCCACCGCTGACTTCGTCATCAAAACCCCCCAAGACTGCGTTGAAAGATTCATAATTAAACCAAATAATAAATTAGACAAGTAGTATTATTATATAAATGGACCAAGAGTTCAGACCTCACCCCTTGCTCGTCAATTACGAGGCATCTCGCGACGGCATTGTTAGAAACCGCAAACTGAAGAAGCCGGTTGGATGGAAAAACAATCACGGGTATTTAATGTTTGGTGCCGGAAAGAAGAAGTATCTTGTTCACAGGGTGGTATATGAAGCGTTTAAGGGGCCAATCGAGGATGGTTTCGTTATTGATCACATTGATTCTGATTGTCTAAATAATTCTCTTGCAAACCTGCAAGCCATCTCTCAGAGTGAAAACAATAAAAAAGGCCAAACTGGTAAGTTTTCAAAGCAAGCAAGGGGTGTTAAATCGTTTGATGCAACAACCCACGAAGAAAAAATATTTCAGTCGATGAACGAGGCGGGAAAATATTTCGATATTTGTAGAGCCTCAATACGAAAAGTAGCAGAACGAGTATATCAAACAGCGATCTCAAAAAGGACGGGCCACAGAATTCGATTTTCATATGTAACAGAAATCAGCGAGTGACGAAGTCACCGGCGCCTATGGCGCTGACGAGGTCATGTCTGTTCCGGAAGAAAACAAAGTATTCAGTATTGTTGAACACCTCGGGATTGATACACGGGGTTCATTTTTTTTTATTTAAAAACAAGATGTTTTATAAGAATAATGAATATCGAAGACATCAATAATATATTAGCCGAGATTTCAAAATTAAAAAATCAAGGAATTGAATTATCTGATGGTCTCGACAGTGAAAAAATATTATCCGATTATGAGATTATTAACGAACAATCGAAACGGGGGCGTTTTACCCTGGCCCGCGAGTACTTTTTCATAAAACGATTACAACATACGATCAATGAAAACTTGTACCACAATGACGCAAATGCATTCATTGGACTATTCACTGCCGTTGAAATAATACGAAAAAAACTCGGACGTGTTTATGAACGACGCCGGGAGATTTCTAGTAAGATCAAAAACATTAGAAGGATTATAGACGAAAACTCCGGCGAGAAATTAGAAATTGCTTCGCAATTGCAATAATGGTAGGCGAATCACTCACTACTCGGCTAGCCAGAGAGCGGCTAGCAGCGCTTAAAAAGTTCATACCGTTACGAGACAGGGTCCGAGAGCAACTTCAAACGCGGCAGCAACTACAAACCGATTTTACTGTTGGAAGCGAACAACTCTTTGCCCCGGTAACTAAAGCGACCAAAGATGTTACGGCGGCAACTGTACCCGTCCTCGATGCGCTTGAAAAGATAGCGGCGGAGACAAAACAAACAAAAAGGTCTTTAGAAACACTAGCGGCTGCTACAACACGGAGGCCACCACCACTCGCTATAACCGAACCACAAGAACCTTATGTTACAATGGCCGACGAAGAAGAACTAGGCGCCACCGCAAGAGAACCAGAAGAAGAAATACCGGAAGAAACACCGGAAGAAACACCGGAAAAAAAGAGAAAAGGGGGAATATACTCAAGAAGAGCACAATAGATCAAATTAGAGACCTCAGCAGCAGCAGGGAAGAATTAATTGATTTTACCGCCAACAATTTTGCTAAGAGCATACGAGATAAGGAGCATATCAATAGCGGTTACGAGAAAAATATAAAGTCGTTAAAGGATTGGACAAGAATAGTGTATTTAGCGAGTGAATACAAGAATGCATTACTACGTGGTGATGGCCCCGATTACGACGCATTCCACAAGGAAGTTGAAAAAAGGGTAAAACAAAAAAAAGGAAAAGGATACTCTGTTGGCAAAGAATCCTACGGCGTTACCTGTCCTAACAGTGTTCTCAGTGATATATCACGGCTAGAGGTACTAATCGGAGGAAAACGAGCCGGAAATAACTCTCCGGAAATAATCAATGAGGCTGCTGATATTTGCAAGCGGTTATTTACGGGCGGTATCATGGACGTTAGTGCGTATCGAACGCTCATAGACGAACTCGTGGATGATTAAAAAAATTATCGTTTTGTTAATTTTGACCGTTTTTGACCGTTTTTGGTCGTTTTTTGACCGTTTTTGGTCGTTTTTTGCCATTTTTTGACCGTTTTTTGAGGGCAAAAACCCCAGGAAATCATTTAGAGAAAATCGATGTTTTTGCTGAAAAATCGAAAAAAAACGACTATAGGCAACAAAAAACGACCAAAAATGACTAGAAATCAGGAAAAAACCGGAAAAAAACCGGATTTTTATCGAGGGCAAAAACCCCAGGAAATTTTGATAAAATTTATTCCGGTTTTCCACACGGCGGTGGGGAGGGGTGATGATCACAATCACTAATTGAAAAACCGGTGTTTTTATAATAAAGATGATCATACACTACAACCACGATAAACCAGTACTCGTCTACGTGGTAAACTCGCGATTGCCTGTTTACCGCGCGTACTATGGAGATGGTCTCGGTAGCACCATTGCGGGGTTATTTACAAGAATGGCTCCAAAAGTAGCGCCGTTAGCCAAACAATTAGGAATGAAGGCTATTGATGTTATTCGTGATAAGGGTATTAGTGCTATTGGAGATGTTGCCGGAAAGGCGCTTTCTGCTGCAAAGGACAAACTAATGTCGTTGGTGAGGAGAAAAAACAGAAACCACCGGTGATGCCATCAACGACAGTGATGCCTGCAAATGTCAGTAAAGTAATAAATAACGCCGTGGAAGAAAAACTAGCGTCGTTGGTAAACAGTAATCAAGATGACGCCGCAAACATAATAGCGGGGAGTGGTTTAAAACGACGACGATGATTTAGATGCATCAGCGTATTATTAAATAAAATGTTTAAACGAACAGCTGACCCGGCGTTTGATATGGACGCACCAGTGCACAAGGATGATTCTGTCCGTAATTATCAATTTTATTCCTATCATGCAGTACAACCCGACATACGATCGCGAATTGAACTTCAAGTCCATGATACCAGTAAATACTTTTTACCGTGTGAAGCGTTTATTGAAATCGAAGGAGAACTTGTAACAGAGGCCGATACTCCTGCTGTACCAGCACCGTATCCAGATGATACCAAAGTTGGCTTAGTCAATAACGGCGTAATGGCGCTGTTTGAGAGCGCAAAATATCTCATTGACGGGCGAGAGATCGAGTCTATAGAACGCGATGTTGATGTTGCTACAACAATAATCGGGCTAGCAAGATATTCCGACGATTACACAAGATCAGCGGGCCCATCTATGATGTTTGCAAAGGATGCTAGAAACACTGCCGGAAACTCGCAATTTGTGGTAAGACGACCAAAAAAAAAATGCTGGTGACGCTGATGCTGATGTTGAGAATATGATTATAAACAGCGATCCTAATTTCAACATCGGAGCCGTAACACGCATATCAATGTTAACAGGACCGCGTAGATCTTTCTCATGCGCGATTCCACTGCATCATATATTTGGATTTTGTAGGAACGTGCGAAAAGTTATCTACGGAGCAAAGCATACCGTGGTACTTGTGCGAAAAGGTGATGATAGAAATGCAATTTGGAGAATTGCAGCGGATACTGCAAATCCAAATAATGACCCTGGTAAAGTCGTTTGAACTAAAATGTCATTGTGGATGCCGGTGTTGACTCCATCCATTACCACAGAGGCACGATTGCTATCCTTCATGGAGCAGGGAGGAAAATCATTACTAAGTTGGCTAACAACAACAACAGATACTAAGCAATCAAATATCAATGGTATATTCACATGGAACCTGGCATCACAACAAGGTATTTCGGCTCCGCGTCATATATTTGTTGCGTTGCAGGATATGACGAGAGTTGATGATCAATTATCCAGCCATATGATATTTGATCGATTAGGCGTTACTGACGTCTCGCTGAGAATAAACGGCCAGCAGGAACCATCTGAGGATATACAACTTAATTACGGTCAAAACCATATCGCACGTGTGTATCATCGATTGCTGTCGTACATGGGTCGTGATCAAAACGTCGACACTGGTTTGCAAATATCACAACTTGATTTCAGAGAACTATATCCGATCTATTACTTTTCGCTGGAACATCTTGATTTAACAAGACAATCCGTCGTTGATATACACTTCCGAGCTAATGTAACTCGCGGCACTATTGCTAATTATAGAGCTATTGCTGTCATTCTCAGCGATAAATCAATGCTGTTGGAAGGCGTTGGTGGACGAATGAGAATCGTTGATGCGCCAGTGGAAAACATGTAATTGAAAGCACAAACACGTTTACAATAAAATGTCGTATAGTGTCGTCAGTGTAGAGTTGACTGATGGTCAAGTCAAGAAATTACGATCAAAGTCGGCTAAACAATGCGGGACCACAATAACGCTGAAGCCGTCACAGATGGCAGGTGGTAATCATAAGATATCGTTGACGGCGCGTCAAATAAAACATTTCAATAATGCGATGAAGAACAGAAAGGGTGTTCAGGTAGATTTCTCGGCCGCAGCGATCAAAGACATGGAAAAGACTGGTGGGATATTTCCGCTGTTAGCCGCGATTCCAGCGTTGATTGCCGCGGCGGCCCCAGCAGTGGCTAAGGCGGCTGCGTTAGGGGCCGTTGGTACCGCGGCGGGAATGGCACTGAAAAAGGCAACCGGGAAAGGCTATAAAAAAAAACGACCCGTAGCCGGAAAGGGTCTAAGACTACCGGGAACCCCGTATTCATGGTACTCGGGAAAGGGTCTAAGACTACCGGGAACCGTTTATTGACCCGGGGGTCAATGACTCCTATGTCTAATTTTGATTTAATAGACGCCGCAAACGCGTTAGCGATAAAAAACTTCAGAGGTGTTTTTATGAGGGATCAATTACCGGCGGCACCAAGAAATATTGAAACCGGCATAATTAACCTCGATGGGTCCTCCGGAGCGGGAACTCATTGGGTTGCGTACGCGATTGATCCGCGTGCAATCGTCTATTTTGATTCATACGGGTTAGCCCCGCCGAACGAGTTCATGCGGTATATCCGGGCGTGTTCAGCCCGGGCGTGTTCAGCCCGGGTTTTTTATTCCACGTTGCCAACACAGCAGTTAAGCGACCCGCCGATATGCGGCCGTGAAGTATTGAACGTACTCGCGGAGATTTCATCATCGCGGAAACCACCTCATGTGGTTGTAAACGAATACACTAGTGGGGTCGTAGAGGTCCGGCGGGTTAATTAGAAACGCCGTTTTTTTTACAATAACGATGATTGATATTTGGGGACGACCGGTTTCGGCGCTGAAAACGCCCGCCACCGATGACATAAAAAAACTAATCGAGGATGAAATCGCTGATACGTTGAATTTAACCAGTGTTGACCCAGGTGAAATAGTTGTATTTCAAGACCGCCAGGGTAAATTGAAATCCAGTAATGTGTCGCTGGATGACGTTTTAACACGACAGCGTGACGCCGCCGAAGACACTATCGCGTTGTATACCAGCGACGGACGACTCAAACCGGGTGAACATCTATCGACGATAACATTAATCCGAGACGGTTTTACAAGGTTGGATAAATCGGTGACCGAACTTGACGCGCAGGTGAAAAAATCTATCACCGATATACAGCTCACTACCGCTAGTTTTTTCGGGACCCCGACGGTAACCGAACCGAATCTTGCGGGGATAAAAACTACTATTTCGGAGTTTACAACGCTGTCGGGCCAATTTTACATGTTACGAAAAAATGTTAACAGGATCGATAACAACTTTGATAAATTCTTTGGTAAAAAAAATGTCAAGCTGGATGAGATTACAACAACTATAAATGATATCACTGCGTATGGACAGGAAATAAAAACAATCAAAACTGATGTTGAAGCGAACAAAGAGAATGTAGACGCGAACGGACAGGAAATAAAAACAATCAAAGCTGATGTTGCAGCGAACAAAAAAAATGTAGACTCGAATGGACAGGAAATAAAAACAATCAAAACTGATGTTGCAGAGAACAAGAGGAATATAGACGCGCATACAGGGGAAATAGGAACGATCAAAACTGATGTTGCAGCGAACACAATAATTACAGACGTGCATGAACAGAGAATAGGAACGATCAAAACCGAGGTTGAAGCGAACAAAAGGAATATAGACGCGAGTCGGCAGGAAATAGAAATAATCAGAACTGATGTTGAAGCGATTAAAGACGGACTACCGAGAGTAGCAGAGCGATTCGAAAAAATAAAAATCCCTCATGAGAACATCATCAACATAGTATACACAATTCGGCATGGATCATTCGATTGGACTCCTACACAGAATACAGTAAATATCACCGCAACTGTTAAGGGCATTTATCGATTGACATTGATTTCGGCGATGCAGTTTAGTATATCATCGTCGAGTTCATCCGGGTTTAACAATACAGTGTCAACAATCATTGACAAGGATACAATTGAACGGTTTGTAATTAAGGCCGTTGATAGCAGTCTATTTAGGACAAACATCACATGGTATGTGGAATTTGTAGCGGATCTAAGTAATTAAAAACACTAGCTCTTTTAAAATAAAAATGACCACCAGGGTAATTGAATCAGAGGTATCACCGACGTCACATCAATATCGATTCGATACCGCAAAAGAATTCTCCGCGAATTTGAAAACGCTTTCCGAACAATACCGCGTAAAAATAAAAAAATACCGCAGAAAAATAACCACCATCGACGCGGTCGTGTACTCGGTGTCGGGTATAGTAGCCGGTACCGGTGTTATTTTATCCACGGTAACCACGATAGCCCCGATCGCTGTTCCAATCGCTATCTCCGCGATGACAACAATTGCTGGAGTCGCCAACGCAATCACTAAAAAGATATCATCGTGTTTTCAGAAAAAACTCGACGAGTATACAGTAAAACATCAAATAGTATCCGACGCGTACTCGAAATTATCCGGGTTGATCTCGTTATCGATTGATAATTTGTTCATATCCGATGTTGAATTCTCCACGATGGTCCAGTTGTATAGTTCCGCGATGTCAAAAATCGAGGATTTTTAACTGGAAGTCGGAACCACCTGGTTGTTGAAATTAGACACTAAAGACAACGAATAATAATAATGTCGCTGAACCCCGAAGGGTTTCAATTACTTCAGCGGATCGCGGAGAACACCACTCCGATACAAACAAGTATGATATCGATAACGTCAACGAAGCCAGAATTCAGTGTGAACTTCCCGTCGCCGGTTCCAGTGAAGGAAATAGCGCTGGCAAAATTGCGAGTATATCACAGTTGGCCTAATATTCGAGCGGACGCATTTAACGGACAACAACCTAATAACTCGCTGGTTTTTGCATGGACAAATAAGCCCGATGGGACCCCAGACTGGAATGAGGTTACAATACCAACTGGGTCATACCAAATAGAACAAATCAATGGAGAATTTCAGCGCAGGATAAAATCGATCACAGGAAAAGAATCAAAAATCGCTATTACGGTTCATGAACCGACGTTATCGTCGACGATTGAAATAAGCACACCGGGGTATATGGTTGATATTTATAACAGTTCAATAAGAACCATACTAGGATGGCCTAAGAATCCACCCGAGGACTTGCACACGAATACGAAATCGTATCATGAAATTACCCCCCGGTATCTAGATAAATTATCTACTATAAAAAGCACGTTATCACCCAGTTGGTTTTTATTTCAAGACAGGAATATCATGCAGTGGTATTTTCAGCATAAGGAAACTACTGAATCGGTCGCCATATTAACATTTATTTTAAGTGATATCACTGATATGTTTGCCGAGATTGATTATTATTACCAATTACAACTAGAACAGCTACGGGAAACAAAAGAACGAAAACACGTTGAGGTGTTAAATCAACTTATATCAGACATGGAATATATCAATGAACGAGTCGTTAAAATGATATCCGATAACAGCGATGGTAGTAAACAAAAATTCCTAACCGAGTATAATATCACAGAAGCCGATTTACCCGATTTCAAGTTTCCAGGATACAACGCGCCAGAACTAAGAAAGTCTCTTAATGATTTTCTCGGTCCATCAACTTATATCCTCAAACACGATAACGGAGATGGTGGTAGGCATATTGCCCCGTACAACGTAAATATCGCATCAGTGATAGCGATCAATCTAGTGTGTGATGTTATCGAAGGGAGTTACCAGGTGGATACCAAGCAATCAAATCAAGCTCAACAGGGATATATCCTTTATTCATTTTCACCAACAGCCCCTCCGGGATTTTTGATCATTGAGAGTCCGATTAATCCGGTCTATATGCGATGCCATAATCGGTTTTTAACGAGAATTAATTTCAGACTTACCGATCAGTCAAATAACCTAATTGACCTACAAGAGGAGGAGTTAGTGATCACTCTGTTTGTAAGATCATAGCAGCAGGGGGGGCGATGACATCGACGCGGTCGTCGATGTGCTTACCGGACGCTGACGACGCTGGGATCGGCGCGCAGAAGGCATTAATTAAACCAAATGACGTCCGGACGATCCCCTCGACGACGACGTCGTTTTTTTTTTTACCAGGCGCTGACGACACCGGATCCGCTGAGTGCAGAAAGTACTAATTAAGCCAAATAACGATTGGACAAAATGTCGGATTCGCCCCCCCCCCCCCCTGCTGCTGGGCTGGTGCCCTAAGCACGTGCTTGGCATGCTTAATAGATAATCCGGCACTGCTTACATGGATAGCATTTTAGTAAAATGTGCTGATGACCTTTGCAAACTGAGACGATTAATATACAAGACCTGTTCTATAGGACCTTAATGCCACTTTAATTTCAAGTGTTTTTCCATTGAGACAATAATGACTAACGATGTATTTTTGGTGTATTTTGGGGGATTTCCACTCATAACTGTCCGAGACTTCTATTAAACTGAGTTGTAATATTAAACGTCGAAATGTTATCCCTCAGGGGCAAGCACGGTCAGAGATTAATTTATACTTAGGGCAGTTGGAAGATGAAATCAGAGCATGTTCAAGAAATCTATTTTTAGGTCATCGTAGCTGACACTCTAATTATAATAATCTGTCGGGAATTTTAAGTACCCACACTTTACGTACAAGGCGAGACGTTTCGGTTGTATTTTATTTCTTCTTTATTATTTCGTTCAGATTTTTGGTAATTCTATCACCAAAAGGCTACATATAGCAAATTAAGGGAGCTTAATTCCAGTTTATTAAGTCGCATGTTACAGCAATAACTTGGAAATCTTAAGGGACACACACACACACACCCATACACACATATGTAGAGGGGTATTAGTATACTACGAAACGACAAAGAATATGAAAAATGAGAAAGGAAGATATCACAACTGATGTGGATTCTTCGTTTCATTTCACAAATATAGGAATATGCCCAAATAAATAAATAAATAAATAAATAAATAAATAAATAAATGAATAAATAAATAAACATAGATTTCATATCATGCCATTCGACGCTCAATTGTGTGTGTGCCGACATAGTTGTACATGCAACAAAAATAAACCCGAGTATTTTGTGAGATAGAATAACTGCCTTACATTTCAGACATGGAAATTAATCTTTCATAAATTGATTTTTGCCAGATGCCGTTCACGTATTTCTGAAGTTATGTCTTCATGCTTCTTTGACAACAATAATAAACCCGTGGTGATGCATTGATGATTCGGACTTGCATTGTTTTCAGATAGCGGCCAATAATATACACAATGACAAAAATTAATTTACTGCGACAGATCAGGTCCACCTAACGCTACCGTTTCCTTAAGTCACGTGTATTTATATGACCAGGCTATGGAAGTGAGATGAATTTACGAAAAGGGAATGGGGGTTAGGGTAGTGTGCCGGAGAGTGAGTTTACTCTTTTAAACTTCGATTCTGAAGAAAGGTTAGTATATAATAGAAATAAAACCAAAATCTATATATTTTCGTTAAAAATACAATGAAAGGGAAAAAACTGGTATATTTATTGGTTGATTAGTCACCTGATTGGGCTGAAATAGGTTCTATCTCTGACAGGACAACGATCGAATAATAGCAGATCGAAGATATTGATTCAGGAGATCAAATATAGTAGACAAACGGATGATAAGGTCAAAGTATTAAGCCTGTGTTGAAAGAGTGACAGAAAGAAAACAGAAAGAACTTGTTTTTTTTAACAATGTTTGTTTGTTTTGGTGCACACAGATAGCACCGAGGCACAGACAGATTCTTAAGAATTTTATTTTGGTAAATATACAACCCCTTCCATTTCTTTATAGGATGTGTCGAAAGATAGGCAAAATTAATAGTTCCGTTCTGTCTGGTATATATTTATAATTCTGTATAATTAATTCTATATACCTTGATTTCTTTCATAGGAATCCGGAATGACCGTGTAGATACATGAGAATTAACTACTAGGTCATCATGCTAGTGTGTCTGCTGCACACAGTGCATGTAACACCGATTGAGTAACATCATTTTTTTGGTGATGTGTGCTTACTCGTGAGGAAATATGGGCTCGTGTGTGCAGGTAATTGGTGCCGTTTACCCGCGGACCTGGGTTCGAATCTCCGTAGAGTACGAATTAAAAATTCTCTAACTTGTAAGATAGTATTATTTGTATTAAAATATTAATTCTGCATACTATTAATAAGCATTCTTCTATATAATCCAGGGATAGAACTTTCCGTTCAGTCTGGTGTATATTTATGATTCTTTCCCTCTCTCTGTCTATATATATATATATATATATATATATATATATATATATATATATATATATATATATATATATATATATATATATATATATATATATATATATATATATATATATATATATATATATATATATATATATATTTAAACGTCCTGCTTCCTTCCTTTCTATCATCTATCTCATATACTGCCCATGTGTAAATATGCGGCCCTTAATAATAAATTACTGCTTTATGTGTTAAGAATTGGATTATAAATTCTTGTGATAATCCTTATAAGGGATGTTTTCAAGCATAAACAAACGTCAAAAATTTGTAATCGTATCCATCTCATGACGTTCCAATTGTGTGGTTCAAAGCTGCTTAACACATCAACCATGTAAACAATCACTTATATTATCAAGTTACTCTGGTTTGGAACAGATTAACTTCTGTCAAACGAGTTTTGATAAGAACTCTGTTAGGATGTGTTCGGGCAGAGCAGACTTTCATGTGTCACATAATTTAAGTCAAGGGCTGTCAAATTAACACCAGTGCTAGATGCACCTCTAAGTGTCAGAGTTAGGTTTTATCCTGAGTACACACTTTACTTCTTACATCTGATAAATAAGTTATTTATATTTCAAATATACTGATCAGACAAGATACCTTACAATACGTTTAGTTTACTCATTCGAGACAAACGCCTTCGAATAGAGGTGCATTTTCTTTGATCGAATAAGGAATAATTCATAAATCTGATTATTACTTTGTATTACTTATCTTTCTTTTCATATATATTTTGTCTTTAATAAAAATGTGTGTAAACTGAATAGTTGCTGTACTAATCCCAATGTTCAAATAAATGCTCCGTTATTTTAAGATTTTCTTTCTCAATGAATTTAGTTCATATATAATGTTTACAACTGAAATAGTGAAGAGTGATTAAAACAAATTAAAAGTGCGTGCTGCATAAAATTTGTTTAGAACCAAACATTCACACGTTTTAAGAAAAGGCAATTCTGGTGGCTATCTCCTCAAATCGAAAGTCTCTCGAGTACTTGCAATAATAGAGAACTGTATTCAGCCTCACAACTTTTACCTCGTTATAAGGTAGAGTGTGCGTCTGATCAGAATTGGAGCATGACTCAGTATTAGATCCCACTAGTGAGTATAGGCCATAACCAAGTGTATTCAACCTAATAGTACTGTCAGACGTGTCATGTCACGATCAGGCAGAAGACATTGCCAGTTATTTGCTAACACAGGTTAGAGTGTTTCTTGTCCCCGAAGTTCGTTTGTTTTTTTTTTAAAAAGTTGGATGTTGGTTGTTATTTGAAAATACCGGTTTATACAACGTATGAATTCAGATTTTAAGGTAATCTTTGCATCCTGTTCATAAAAATGTATTTGGACTCCTTTATTACTTACATTTGCACAGTTGTTATTGTTGTTGTTGTGGGGTTTAACGTCATTTTCAGTATACGATAGGCTATGTATGGCGGCCAGTATTAATGGTGAAGGAATAACCGGGGAAAACCCCGGGAAGAACCACCGACCCACGAGAAGCTACTGGCAAGTATTCTCACATACCCACATTGGCCGAATCCTAGACTCGAACCCACGCAGACAGAGTTGAGATGGCAGTGATCCGTAACGGAGAGCACATCAGACCACTCGGCCACTCGGGGACCCTGTTTGTTTATGTGTTCCTTGTCATTATCAAACACTACAACCAGTGTTACACTGGCAAATGAGATAGGCCAGACAGTCTCTTCCTGATATTTCCTTGCTTGATTTAGTGTTCTCCCATCAGTAAGAAACAGTACAAATCTAACTACTCTCACTCCAGAGCAGACGGATCCAGCCCTAACGTACGGATGGAGGCCCAACATACGGATCCAGACCTGAAATAAGGATCCAGGCCTGAAATGCTGAAGAGTATACCTACACAACTGTAAAGCTAAAACGTTTCTTCTTCATACTTTAATGAAATTTCGCAAATTGAAAACATTTTGTCGCGTCTTGCCTTAATTTGTCTAGGGACACAACAACAGTTTTATTTCCGTGAGTTCCTTAATATTGCAAGACCGTTTCAAAGTAGTTGACCATTTACATTATCTTTGCTGCATTTACTCAGGTTATGAATTTGAAAAACTTTAGTTGGTTACATATTTAACACTGCATGTTTCGCAAAATGACATGTTTAGTGCAATATCCTGAAAAAGACATGAAAAAATTGATGGTCTTTTTTTAATGAAGATTTTCGGCAACCTTTGATCAAATTAGCATAGTTAAACTTACAACCTTAAATAAAAGGTGTATGTTGGTTGTTATTTGAAAATATCGGTTTATACAACGTACGAATTCAGATTTTAAGGTAATCTTTGCATCCTGTTCATAAAAATGTATTTGGACTCCTGTATTACTTACATTTGCACAGTTGTATATGATCCATATCTTACATAAAGGTACACTTTGTCTTTCTGTTGTATATAACCGTTATTATTCTTTGACTAACCATTACATACCTGTGATATCACGTATCATGATACATCAGAATGTTACCCTAAACTACGAACTTCAGAGTATGCATCGGTAACATGCATGCGCAAGTATCGATTTAGTCGATTTTAATTCGCCTCGATACGTATGCCCAAGTATCGATTTAGTCGATTTTAATTCGCCTCGATACATCATGGCACCGAATGTTGAGCACTGTAAAATGTTATGATTCATCTATAATCAAAAGTGGCAGTTGATGTAGGAATTGAATATCATGGTTCACACACTTGGGGACCACTTCTTTTCTTAAAACTCATAAAATAATCTGCTTCTTCGCTTCATTTTGCCATCTTTGGGTAAGGGGAAAACAAATTGTCGCGTCTGCAGTCCATTAACGATGATTAATCAAGATCGTGTTACAGAGTGTTACAGCAGTTTAATATTCGAAGGTTCCACCCTTTTCATTAGATTGATTTATACAGCATATTATATCGCAATAAATCGTGACTTGAGCATAATTCATTCATTTTTGCTTTTCCTCTAAAAGGCAGAAGGAAATCAACAATCAACAACAATTTCGCAAAGATATCACGAAATATCTACTGAAAATCACGCGTCATATGATCTGTAGTTGAAAATTGCATACTTTTTATGTATTTGCTGTATACTTAAAACGTTTTACCATTACTTGAATGTTTTGAGTTCCTGGTTCTGCAACGCTTAAGGAGTATTTTATATTTTTTTTTTTCAATTTTGATAAGTCAGTCATTAGTTCCCATGAAGTTGATACCTCTTGTGAAGTTTTATCAAAATTCTACGGGATGAAAAGGAATGTAATTTTAATACGTGATCTCGTGAAACAAAATAGCCTAGATTAAACAAATATTTGCAAAATGTAGGAACACTTTTCGAGATGAAAACGATTTCTAATTAATTTAGTTATTTTATGAACGCACGTATTTCTAATTATTTCTGATTATGTTGGAACAAAATGTGTGCATTAATAATCCCCTTTCGGGATTCTCTTCTAGAAATATGCTGTACTAGAATACATTGCTTGCTACGGTTCACACACCAATATAAAAATATGTATGAAAATAAAATCACCCGTTGGCTTTTATGTACTGTATGATTCAATCTCGGATAATGGTTGCCCTTTGACACTAGTCGACAGGTTTTGCGGCGATACCGTCAGAGTCATATCATGTTATGGTTCAGGTAATACGATTCGAACGGCTTCTGTTTAAGATTGTATAAAAATTATTTTAAACTCGGTCTTCTATTTACTTAGTAAAACTGAATCTTCGAATATTCTTTGTTTCCAGGGGTACACTCTTCTGCATGCATCAATATGCCCTGCCATCCAGGATAAGAATTAAAAATCCAAGCTGTGGTGTTGTGTAAGTACTTGAAAACAGAGCATTAGTGAGTGTGAAGACTGTGAAGGAAAGGTAACGTCGTCTTTATTGGCTGATGGTGACACTCAGCTGAAATGGGTATATTATAATCACTGTGGTACACAAATTGGCGTCTTTTTCATAAACTTCAGGCACACGTTTGGGTACTTATCTTCCTTTTTCTTTCATATAGCACTGAATTTGTTAATACAAAGGAGGCACGTTTTAATTTGAGAAAACGTTCACTTAATAGAAAAGATGAGAACACGTATAAATTCAGCAAATAGAAAAACGTCTCATAATGTCAGCTAGGAATATCAATATCTAGCTTTGTAGTTAGTACGTAAATAGTTATAATAATTTAAATTTACTGGGGTACATGATTAAGTACTTTTGCTGGATCCTGGGCTCCAAATCTGATCATGATAATTATGGAGTTGCCTCAATCTGCCCATAAGCCCTTGGAGAGAGAACGGATGAACGCCCAATCCCCCATTGACAGTTTGTTGTAATATCTCAAAGCCAGATTTTTTCACACCGAGAAATAGTTTTAATTGCTGCGTTACTCTCATGTGTTAAGTTAGATTGTTTTGGTAGTCTGATCAAACTAAGGCATATACGCTTTTGTTGTTACAGATCTCTCCTGACATGGAATTTCCTTTAGAAAGATACGCATGTTAGAGACCTATATCAAGTTTGGTTTCAAATATAACTAATATACATGTAATATAGTACATATGAGTGTGATTGATTCTGCCTTAACAAAGATGATAGACAGGTAACTGATTTGCATCACGGTTATATATATGCTGATATTATGGTACACGTTTTCACCCCTTCCTAAGGCTTCAATACAAATAGTTGTGTTTTAGTACAGATGTCTGCTATGGCTGTTCATGCAGGTTAGTCTGCAAAAAACTGGTTCCGAAACTGTTGCAATTAAGACCTGGCAAAACTTAAGTCCGATCGGAAAATCGAGGTGATGTTTAAAAGCAAAAGCGCAAGTAATCTCTCAGATTTTTTTCGGAGTATCAGCATTTCTCTTCAGTAATGATTCTGTTTTCCTCAAAAATAATACATGATCACACAGTGTCTGCTAGCTTAAATATTTCGATTCAATTAATGCAATTATATTTTTAGTATTATTCCTAAGGCATAGTTTTCATGTCAGTTTTCTCTCATAATCCATACATATTGTTGTTTGTAAAGTGCTCTAACAAAGACGGAATCTTCCAAACAGAGAATCAAGAAAATTGATATAGAAGCACAACTGTTTTAAAACGTTTTGTCTAATAAATCATCGCCAAATACGCGTTTATATTGTAGAAATAATTAAAATGTTTATTCAAATTCATTATCCACAAACGTCAATGCATTATAAATGAAATATCGCTAGTTAGTAGGGAGTTGTAATCAAACATAGCACAATGGCATACCACGAGCCCTGGATTCAAATTACGGTATGCTTGAAATATTTTCACCACAGTGTTCCCTGCAGGCGCTCTATGGAATCCAGTAGACGTGACCGAGCAAACATTTCTCTTATTTGAATTTGAAAAAAGGTTTTAGTTTACAAAGGAAAACTTCAAAACATTTAACCGAGTATGTGGTTGTTGTCCTAACAGCACGTGAGAAGAAAAGTTATTATGTCTGGTTATAACTGATTTATATAATTTTTATTTAATTAGCTAATATCACAGACCATAAATGTGGAAATATGATAGAAAAGTACAGTTATGACAGTTGTAAGCCTGAAGCCCACACAGTCGTTTGCTTAATCCATCCTCCTGAGTTATCATGGATGTGGCCAGATATCACGGTCGTGAAGGAGCTTCGCCTGAAATTATCTTCAAACGATATCTGCTTCGAACCTCTTGCAACAGTTGACTACCAATATATAATACTTAACATAGGATCACCACTATAAGTAATTACTTCTACGCTTCAAAGCAGAAGTTGAGACAGTTAAAGGCTAACGTTTTGTATCCATATCATATCATGAGACATAGTGATCCCATTAATAAATAATGTACTTAAGACAATTAAAATACAACTAATTTCTTAATTTGGAGGTTGAAAATATTATTTTAATACGTTCAACAGATTTTTTAAAGTAATATCTTTAAAGCAACTTGAGATAAATATTATCATTTGTTGTCTTTATGATTTATATAAACTACCAGAAACTACCAGAAATTAAGTTAATTGCAGCAATCGTGGAATTCAAAAAGTTCTTCGCAATTTGAACAACAGCCACCGCGTTCAAGAGTTGAGTCCACCACTGATTTAAGTGCGGATTTCTGAAATATAGCCAGTTAAAACAAACAAAATAGTACCAACACTTTATAACAGTACGATTATAAATGTTTAAATGGCAAGCCAATATCTACATATGTCAAACAATACTATTTAGTGCATGTCAGAAGACCAAATATTTTGGGGCCACGCACCAAGCATATGGATAACTAGACACAATAGTTACTTTACATTTAAGGTTGAGACTTATACATTGATGTAAATAACGTCTTTGGATGTTTTCTATAAGTGAGCTATGAACAGAAAATGATATCTATCACCATGAAGTGGTATGACATTCATCAAAATACTTTGTAGCCAAGGTCGAGACTTAGTTCGGAGAATTATGAATGAATATAACGGCAATTGACTCCCATATACTGTATTTTATCTGAAAACATGTTCTTCTTGGATTTCTTCGGCCTATGTACTTATGGTTTCATTGTTTGAAAATCAGTAAAAGCTTGATCAACTTTGTTCAGTCTCATGAAAACGAAACTTCACTTTCCTTGCTGTGTGGGAAACAAAATTCAAAGTGTTGTCATATAAAGATCTGTTTCTAGTTCTGGGATTTTTTGTTTTCTATTTGTAGCTTTTGAAACCTTTGCAGGTAGACAGCAGACATTTACGTTCTGCACTGTATTTGGACTCATATTCTCTCTTGAAGATTTACTTGTACGTAGTTTCAATAAATCTTTTTCGCCTCCTGTTAAGCGAAGACGGTTTGAAAACGGTCTTTGTTTAAGAGGCTGACATAAACAGCAATTCACTGAGACTGTTTGATAATTCATCCTATTCGTTCCCCACAGCTTTGCTGGAACCTGAAAACAATTATTGTTTCAAAGTGAAACACCCACCATGTTCTGATTGCGAACTCACACAAGGTAAACCAGAAAGCAGTATTCTCCACCTTCCTGGGATCGAATAATACAGTCAAATGGTCTGAATCAACAGTGCATGAATCTAGATTTGATAGTGCATCTTTAAAAATGGTATAAATGTGCTGTTCCAGCACGTTCATATGCAGCTATGATTGAACTGCTTTGTATATGACAGGAAGTAGATTATTTTTCGGTCATATCTAAAATTGTCATAATAGAATATTTTTAAACGTTATCTATATTTCATCAAAGGCGTAGATTCGTATACGATATATTTATAAGGAGTCAACTGATATCTGTATTTGTCCTTTACACGTACACTATTTTATGTATGTATGTATGTATCTCGATCGGACCATGGTAAATCTCTAAATTCCAGAACTGTTTTATCTGTATATCTGCATGATTTTGTCAGAAGATTTTGACTAGAATCATTGCATTGTAAGACCTATATCCATGACGGAAACATGAATAATGTACTAGCATTGGCCCTTTGGCCTATTTTACCACAAATTAACCAATCTTCAACAAAATTCTTATCTTTCCTACAAAAGGCGCTTCATTTTTTATTCAGCGCTCGGTTTCATAGAGAAATGACACAAAACGTTCAGAGCAGGAATTGTTCAAATTCTTATTTTAGATGAAACGTCTCCACGATAATGACTATGGCAATATATAATTTTCATTTGTCAGATTCCATTTTCTTACATCACTTCTCGGTATACTAAACAAATATTGGGACCATGATAAATGGATGTGTTTTGATAACTGCCTCTTGTCAGCTTGCTGTTGAGCTTTAAACGTATCTATCTAATTTGTATTTGACCATTAATTAAATATGATTATGACTTGATACAAAATTGTCCATAAATAATATTATATTTGTGGTCAGTTAATGAATATTTTTCGCAGTAACTGTGAAAATAAAAAACGTGCAAATTGAAAGAATTTTGACCGTACGAGTATTTTATTTAAAAGATCAAAGTAATGAACTAGGTCGCTTTTTGTCTGAATGAATCAAGAGACCCATTACAGGATAATGGACAATATTTTTAATTAATCATTGATCCAGTCTGACAGTTGATAAAGTAATCGTGTGAAATAGACCTTTCTCTTGGGGACCAGTCGTTGTTTTGGAGTTATAGTCAACCACATTGTCTCATTCATCTTCTGTCATATATGTAATTGCTGAGAAACAGTGGGGTCACCAGTCCATAAAGCTTGATTTATGTAGATCGTCTGACAATTTGTCACAAAACCGAGACAAGTGTGGCTGCAGATTGCATTAAGTAGCTTGAGTTTAAACGTGTATGTAATCAAAATGAACCAGGCACCGAGAAGGCTTCATTTAATTTTAATTTTACTCAAGAGGTCAGTGGGGAAATCAGAAATCAAAACTAATATTGCGCAGAGATCACCGAGTACCTGACAAAATTACATGTCATCTCAAAGTGGCATGTTTTTTTTTTTCTATATGATAAATCGATAGTTCAGGCTTTTTTTTTTTTCAAATGTACATTCTTAAAGAAATGGGATCTTTAAAGACAATTACTTAATGATTTCAGTTTTAGAAAGTTAATTCGCAGCTTACAACGTGAATGAAGTGTTTAGTTTCACTTATAAATGCTACGTCTTTATTAGACATTATATAACAGATTCACAAGATATTAATATCAAATAAAAACAAATTTAGTTTTATTGGAAGATTTGGCAAGAGGATGAGTTAAAGTCCATATCAATGGAAAACCTATTTACACACACACGCGCGCACACATACATACATACATACATACATATATATATATATATATATATATATATATATATATATATATATATATATATATATATATATATATATATATATATATAATCGGTAAAAATAAATCAATTTACTACGTAAAATGTACACAATTTAATGGATTAGATAATAATACATGTCAGAGGAGCCTGCAAATGAGTTTGTCTTCTTGTAGATAGAGATAAAAGGATAGTTTGTGTCTCAATTTATTATTTAAAGTCTAAAAATCTTCCATCTCTCAAGTTTTGCTCCCAGCAAAAAATGAATCCGGAATCCGGAATTTACTCTGAGTAGTCAAACATAATTTTAATCTTAATTTTGCGCCTAAAAGAAATTGATTTGAAGACATGTGATGAATCTGAAGAAGTACGAAATAGAACTTCGTTTAATCTGAAACATAGTAAATGCAAGTATTATTTAAAAAATAATGCTTTCAAAGATGGAGAAAAGAAAACAAGGCGCCATAAAGAAAATGTAAGAGTACGAGACTGAACATGATAAATAATTAAACCACTACAAGCAAACGATATGATCATTTGCCTAACTGGAAGAATACTTTTAAAAACATTCAACTATTACAGTGGATCAAATATGATATTACAAATAGCATGTATGCCATCTCCTGATTTTTTAAAGACTGAAGGTTGTTTGTGTTGAAAATTTAGACCTTTCATCATTTCATTTCATGCCTTCGTTTATTTGTCTGATCCAGATTAAAGTAGAAGATGTTGTAGTTTGCCAAATACCATGTAAATGACTGCCAGTTAAAAATATTCCCTAAGAAGATACCTTCCAGGAAATAGACTCACCATCATATACTAAAACAGAATTGGAACACGTATGTATAACATTGAAACATGGGAAGGAGGATTTTGTTTAGCAATCACGTTAACACAGAAACGGCGTGGAGGTTTCATATTCTTCAGAACATTAAGTGAAGAAGATTTTAAAAATTTAGGTCTAAAAGACAATTATTCTATAACTCGGCTTATGAAGGTGGTGTGTTTCCTGCCTTGAAATTAATCTAACAGCCTTACCAGAAACAGAAGAAACGCAGCCTATATATGTATTAAAATCTACAGTTGCATATAAAGAATACACTTTTCTCATGACGCAGATATTGAGAAAGAGAAGCAAATGATCAAGGTGTGAAATAAACACCAAATCTAATAGATGAATACTACGACGAAAGACTTCAAAGTAAATACAACAGTAAGTAATGAAAGATCAACTACTAAAAAAAATGAAAGAAACTTCATGGGTTGAGTAAATGTTACCTAAGTTGTCATTTCGAAAGACTAATCTGTGAAGTCTGATGCTAAAATGGGTAGCAAAGAGAAAGAGGAGAGAATGAATGATTTAACAAAGAAACGGATGCAGCAAGGAAATTTCAATGGCAAGAACTGTTAGAAATTGTTAAAAGTAAACGAGATCAGATAATAGAATAAATAACATATTGGGAGTAAGTGTTTATGTAAATGATGTAGAAATTCCCAAGTAGAAATATGATATGTGAACAGTTATGTATTTGCAATTTGTGTTGTGTGATTGACCTTTGTCCATAATTGAAGTTTAAGTTTTGGCGTAAATGACTACTTTTCCTTTGTGTAAGCTTTTTTACTTTGCTTTGAGTTATATATACAGATTTGATTCTGACATTAGAAGACTGCAGAAACAAATTTTGCTATAGATTGGAGTAAATTTCCGCTAAGATATGAGAGTATCTTTAGAAAATGGTAATTGTGACATAGGTCAAGTGGGAATATATATATATATATATATATATATATATATATATATATATATATATATATATATATATATATATATATATATATATATATATATATATATATATATATATATATATATATATATATATATATATAGCTATTTACATCAGAATTCCTCATTCCTATCTTAAAGTCTATACTGGAATCAGTCCTTTAGTCGTGTTTAGCTATTATTTGAGAGGCTTCTTTTGTTTAAATTATTCAGTGCGCATTGATTTTAGGACTAAATCATTATTTTGAGATTATTGTAATTTTTTTCAAGGACATTCTAGGTTATATCATTGTGATACATCAAGATTATTAGCACATCAAACTAGTCAAGGCTATTGGTATATAGGAGCATTAAAGATTTGAATATTTTCGGAACACCACTTGAATTCATTCAGAATACTCAACTCTTTTGCACTTGTGATATACCGTTTTGGACCATGCGGGATTTAATTACAAATGCTGAAAGTTCGTTTTAAATTTTCAATTTTTATTGAAGGTAAATATTGTATATGCTAAATGTAACTCAACTTGCTGATTTTCACCCTTTTCTGTTACTCAGTTTATAACCATAGAATCGTAGCAGAACACATTTTTTGAAACGAATAATAAACGGACACAGGACATAAAGTCAAATATTAGCACAGAACAGATATAACAAACAATTTATGTTGGAAGGACTGCTGGAAAATGTTGAAAGTATACGCAAAGACTGTTGGACATATCCCAGACTTAGAGAAAAGCTGTACAGAGAAGAAATTTTAAAATCATATAGAAAAAATCTATTCGAACGATCATGAAAATCGGAAAGGTTGGGTAGATCGGAAAAGAGAAAGTTTCCTTTAAGTTAATATTTACACCATATTTCAGAGAAAAGTGTAAATATTGTTGTTGTTATTACAGCTCTAGGTACTACTGTATCACTTGTTGTTCAGTCTCAATTACATTTGGTAAACTTGTTTAGGGGCTGTGGAGGAACAGGTGCTAGTGGTGAAATTTTAGTTGTGGAAAAATCAGCACATAGACTTTTCTAGATAAAATAAATATGGCAAAAAATGTTGACAACTATTTATTTCAAATATTCGAAATTACATAATCAGCATTTTTTACTTTCAGTGTCAAAAGGTTGCTTTCTAAAACAGCTCGAATGTTTGTTTCATTTGTGGCTGATCGTATGATTCTGCTTATTTTAGCATTTGTTGGCTTTTAATTTTGCTGTTAGTTTTATCATGATTGTAGGTAAAACGAAATGCGGGATCATAAATTTGTAACATATTTTAAGGTAAAGAAAGGCTTATCTATATAACCACTTAAATAGAGTATCGAATTATCTTGTTTTGTCTTGTACAAAGTTTAGTGTCACTGTGATATAATTTTTTTATTATGGCAGTATTTGCGCAAGGGTGTAGTCTAACATTTATACGAGAAACTAGATTACTTTAATGGTGTTACATCCAACGAAACTTTTCCATATTAAAAACAATGCCACTAGGTAATAGAACGGAATACACTTCACTCTTCAGTTTAATATGGTTTTTGTGGTTTTGGAGGGGGGGGGGATTTTTCCAATCCTACCATGATGTTTCGTTATGATCGTAACCTTATTCAACAAATATCAATTATTTAAAAATTAAATATTTAACAGTACCTGAATGTGTTTCCGTAAATTCAGAAAATATAACTATGTTAGCTTAACCTTGCTGTTGTTTTAATCGTGATGTAGCTCAATATTTGAAGTCTGTTACTAACTGTTAGATAGAATTTAGTCTAGTTTTTCTGTTATTTTAATATATGTAGGATATTTGGTGTATCAAAATACGAAAGAAAATCATTATGTTCCTCTTTATCCGATTGTTTCATCATCTGTACAATAAGGTGTAATATCAGTCCAGTGAGTTCTGTTGTCAATTACAGTGTTTTATTTTCACCCGTTAGATATCTCCAATCATGATGAGGAGGAAGTAAAATTGTTGCGGTTGTGATTAAATTTTTCAAGTCTATGCTGTTATTGGATGCTTCCAAAGCTAATTCACAAGTGAATAAGCTAGTTAAGAAATTTAACAAGCTAATTCACAAGTTGAATAACCTATTTCGCAAGTTGAATAATCTAATTCACAAGTTGAAAGATTATTTCACAAGTTGAACAATTTAATTCACAATTTGAACAAGCTAATTGCAAGTGGAACAGTCTTATTCACAAGTTGAACAATATAATTCACAAATTGAAAACTCTAATTCATATTTGAACAAGCTACATCAGAAGTTGAACAATCTAATTCACAAATTGAACAAATTAATTCTCAAGTTGAACAAGCTAATTCACAAGTTGAACAATCTTATTTACAAGTTGAAGAATTTAATTCACAAGTTTAACAAGCTAATGCACAAGTTGACCAAGCTAATTCAGAAGTTGAAGGTATGCAGCAATCAGACGGCAGTTTTCATATCTGAAAGTCAAGGTAAAGACTGCATAATTAATGTACTACTTCTAGTAAACTTTGATTTGTTCCGTGTCAGTAGGAAATCCTACAAACAGTTTTTGCTATCTATATTGCATAGTTACAATGACTCTGCCAAACTCTCATATCAAACTGTCATCTGTTTTTGTTAAATAGATTCATTTTCAAATATTTAATCTCTTCAATTTCCTTCACTGTAACAGCAAGGTATGTTTATTTATTTCACATAATATTTTTGTATGACTGGGGGGGGGGGGGTAAGGTGGAAGTCGGTTGAAGACTTAAAACTTTTAAATTATTTTGAATAAAAATGTATTAAACGTGGATAGACAACAGAAAGGGTTTATATTGAAGCTCATCATGAAAACAACTCGTAGTGATATTTTAATGTAACTGTATAGGTTAGGGTCGAAGTTGCACACTTTATGCAAGACTATCTCTCCAGAGTATAAACTTTTGTGAAATAGATATAACAGATATAAAAGATTATAAAAGGAAAACTAAAATTCGGCACAAGTCAATATGTACAATTGGGCCTTTGTTCCTACCTTGCACGCGCCACACTTGGCGATCATGCTAAGGGAAATGGATAAGTCAAAGCAAATTACAGTATCTGTGAAGACGCACATTAGTTTTACTTAGCAATGTATTTGTTATCGAAATAAATGCAACCGGTGGCGGCTATGTCATTTTTACAATTAATTTCGCAATAAAGTGCCTGCATGGACATCAACAGTCAGTCCTTGCATGGTCCAAAAACCGCCAAGAGAATTTATGAAAATAACATATCATTATCAACCTACATCTGTTTCCTTGCATTTCCTCTCGGCAAGAAGCTACCTTGCTCAATGTCTGTTTCGGTTCAAGAGAGATAAATATGGCTGATCTATCTCGTGTAATGTTGCCTTATTAGTATGTTTCGTTTGGTCCTTGAAGGCACATCAACACAACTAGGTTATTTAGTGGCAAGGAAATTAAAGTGCCTTTACCAAAGACTCACTACTATATCTGACCCAGGCGGGTCCGATGGTAGAATTAGAATGCGCAGCATACATTCGGTCGTGAGTGATTCACTCTTACCATGAGCCAGCCCTACTCCCTGATTAGTCTGTAGTAGTAATCATATCAATTGGAATTTTTAAGGTACATTATTTCCTTTGAACATTCTATTTAAATTAATACTATATTTTGTCATTATTAGATAAATACACTCTCTATTTTGCTAGAGTCAATTGAGATAAAATAAATTGGGCAATTTAATGTTAGAAAGCTTCAGCGACGCCTAGTTTTCGTATGTTTCTTGTCAGAAACGTGTGTTCTGAAGAAGAAAAAAATGCGTTTCGCACGAGAAAATTAAAGCATTTCTCTAAAGTTTTGCTTTTTAAAGAGCAAATACGTAAATACCAACCCTACCCCCTCGAACTCTTGAGCTGTCCGGGAGCAAAATAGCTGATTATCTGAGCCATTTGGAGAAACAGACTCAGTAGGAGTAGGTAAGATTAGTCGCAGAACAAATGCTTCTGCCTGGCTTAGGCTGAATGACGCGATAAATTGTGCATCAGTACGAACTCTCCACCCTCTCCAATTTTCTCCTTGACCATACCACCACCCCCTCATCAGGAGGGCATATTATCTGTGTGCAGAATCCAGAACGAATGTTAATACAGTGAGGGGGAGGGACGAGTCATCGAATGCTTCTTGTGAAAGGAAATATTTCTACAAACTCGAAGGATCCTGTAGAAGTCATTGTCAGACAATATAAGAATGTTGATTATTCCATTAGCTAACCTCCCTGCTCTCCAGTGTTTATGCTCTAATTAAGACTATTGGACCTGTTAAATGACATCGCAACACCACGAACCTACCCCAATCCACCCAGCGTGGAAATTGCGTGGAAATTCAATAGATTTAATGGACTTCGTTTGGTGAAATTTTCTACACTACCCGAAAATACGGAAAAGATGACTAAATAGGTTTAACCTTCTTTATGAATATAGCGTAAACCTTCTACATCTATTGAAAGCACTTAAATATAATCTCGAGACGAAAATGAATTTATTTTGATGTTATAAACAGATAAAGCTAATCCTGTCCTGATGGTGTAAATTCCGTATTGGTTCTGAAAAGAAATTTTGGGGAGCTTGCAATGGCAGTCAATACAAGACTACTTCGTGCTTGAACTGTTCCGCTGGTTATAAATATCGAGCCAAGAGATTCCGTAAACCCGAAAACAGTTTTGGCCTGTTCTGCCGAGAATCGAATTATACATCAGATTTCGGTTTATTTACTGTGAAAAATCGCAAACCATAACACAGAGGACAAGGACAATAAAAGTGTTGCTACTTTAGAAATTTAGAAATTTAGAAAGAAAGAAAGAAAGAAAGAAGGAAGGAAGGAAGGAAGGAAGGAAGGAAGGAAGGAAGGAAGGAAGGAAGGAAGGAAGGGAAAACAAACAAATTTAAAAATATGTATGCATGGGGCTAGCATTATAAACAACGGTTCTAGATCGTCTTCGGAAAGTCAGGCAATGTCCTTATTTTTCAGTAATATTTTCTGATCTTCTTTGCACGAGGGTATACATATTATTTTCGGTTTAGACGGTTTCAAGGTAGCGAACTGATTTGAGTCTTTCAGTGGATTAGTTAATTTAAATGATTTATTTTCAACCCAGTTCCTTTCAAAATCAACTTGATTCTTATTTTATTCCGTCAAACATTCATTGTCTGGCACACCGTGCTCGCATACGAGCACACCGTGCTCGCATACGACTTAAAGAGCCCAGCAGTATTGCTGATTGCGTAATTTGAGAAATTTTGGTTTTAACTTCCAATTTTGAAAGTCAAACTCTGCGACGCTTTCATTCACTAATTTTCCATTCCTGGTTTTCCGCATAATTTCTTGCATGCAGAATATGTTAATGGCTATCTTGCAGGCATATTTCTGCAAGTGAATATTTTGCTTTGCTTGTCCTCAAAGCGCATTAAGCACCTTTAGCATAGATAATAGCAAGTGTTGATAGCCAAGCCCGTTTCGCTGAGTAAATATGGTTTGCGATACCGTCTTTGTCAATTTGCTGACGCCTTTTCCTTCATCGTCAAAAATATGTTCTATCCTAAAGATTCGTACGAGCAGAAAGCATGGCAATAAAACAGAAACAATAAATGAATCTTTTTATTCTTCTTCAACAGTACCTCTAAAACAAAACAAATAAAACCATTTTGCGAAAATTTTCAAAGCTTAAATTTACGTGGAAATACATATCAGTAGTAAATGTGTTGTTTGAAATCGTAGTGTAAAGAATTGTTTCTTTTGAGAGTATGAATTGGTGATATATAGATTTTCAGAGCATGAATCAACCGTATACAGGTTTTCAGAGTATGAATCAACCATATACAGGTTTTCAGAGTATGAATCAACCATATACAGGTTTTCAGAGTATGAATCAATCGTATACAGGTTTTCAGAGTATGAATCAACCATATACAGGTTTTCAGAATATGAATCAACCATATACAGGTTTTCATAGTATGAATCAACCATATACAGGTTTTCAGAGTATGAATCAACCGTATACAGGTTTTCAGAGTATGATTCAACCATATACAGGTTTTCAGAGTATGAATCAACCATATACAGGTTTTCAGAGTATGAATCAACCATATACAGGTTTTCAGAGTATGAATCAACCGTATACAGGTTTTCAGAGTATGAATAGGTCATATAAAAAATTTCATAGTTTGAATCAGCCGTATATAACTTTTCGGAGTATGAATCAGTCATATATAAGTTTTCGGAGTATGAATCAGTCATATGTAAGCTTTCGACAATGCAAGCAGAAACATTGGCTAATCATTTAAATCTTCTACTTTCTATAGAGGTGGCAACACATTTACCGCTGTTAATACATGGAGAGTGTCTATCAACGGACAAGCATAGTTCATTGGACCAAAAAGAATAGGAAAATTATTGACCGAAAAACCAAATTGATAATATCCATCCATGATGCACTACTCCCAGGAATCGGCATTAACAGAATGTGCCTGCCAAGGAATATCGGTTGTAGATGCTTGGTAAGCGTGGAAGACCGTGTCGAGGCTGATACAAGGAACCTTCCAGACAATCAGAAAATCAGAGGAAGAGATAAACAATTTCTCAAGGAAATGCAAATGCGGCAAACCAGGAGTGAGTACAAATAGGCGTGAAAAATTAGCTCTTCCAGAAATATGGGCTTGAGTGTACCGCCAAGTGATACGATTACAAACTAGAAAATGTGGTCTAAAACACTGAGGCAAACATTCTGTGGACAAAGATATACAGAACAGAAGGCCGTACACGGAACTGACAGTCAAAGAGGTGACCAACATCACAGAGTCAGCAGTACCAGAGGACTCCCATGTTGCAAGAAAAGATTTTTTTTTTCATTTTACAAAATACGGTGCTGCATCCATCTAAAAAATGCATTTAATGCAGCAGCAGGCAACTACTCAATGGAGCTAAGCATTACGCTAAAGCAGATATATTTCACAATGTACCACTCCAATGAACAGCAAAGATATAAATGGCAATGAGATCTAATGGCATTGGAAGTCTCATTGATTCAAGATGACAACAAACCAATAACATTACCACAAATAGTTTATGGAATAATGTTAATAGTAATAATAATAATAATAATAATAATAATAGCATTGTTATCTTAGCAATCGCGGATTTATGATTCTTGATATATGTATTACTAGAGCAATACAGTTTATGCTGTAACAAATTTATATGGCATTTTTAAAGAGCTGTAAATGCGGCCTTTTGAAGAAGGGAAGAACAAGTTGTTAGTATTTATTTTATTCATTTCAATTACACTTGAAAGAAGAATTGTGAATGTCCGTAGTAAGCTGGAAGGGACTATATTTAGTCGTCCCGATACTTCTCCCAACCTTTGAGAGCTTCAACCAGAGGATATGATATTATACAAAGTGTGACTTACGAATCGTTTGGTGGGCTTAAACAAAAATGAAGTTAATATTTCACAGTCACATACTAATGAAAAGTGTGATCAATACACTATGAAACATTTAAACATATTCTCAGCCAAACGTTGTCCTATGGTAGACATTTGGACTCAAAAGCTTGATATTTCATCATACAATCTAACATGATCATAAACTTAAATGGGACAAGAAGACTATCTGTGCATCTAGTCAAATCGTATTCTTAATTAGCATTGTGATGTTCTCAATTTCTGTATTTCCTTTTATTCAACAAAGAGATAAGATGTGCATTACTTGGATTGCATCTCAAACTCTCTATGGTGACCTTAAGAGGTCAATTGTGGTTTCATTGTTGTGTTTCTGCTCATCAGGGACTTTTCTCATATTCAAACATCATTAGACCTAAAAGATCCATTTATTTGCTCACATGGTCTATCAGCTGATGGTAATAAACACATATTTGCTTCCTCAGCCGACATATAAAGAAACAGAATTTTGTTAACTTGATAATAATCCTCACGCTTACGATCTTGACTAATTTCACCAATCTCTCAACTAACGTGCCATTTGAGAATTGAATGAGACAAATGAAGCGATTGCATTTTGGCTTAGAGGGACTATAACGTGGGCTTATGTTCTTTCCTTTGATTCATACATGCTGATGTTCGTAGATTTCCTTTTGGATAAGAGAAAACTAATCCCATATGGTCCAGATTTCCAGGCTCTCATCTAATTATTACACCATGCGATTTTATAACTTGTGACAGAAACAAAGAATCATTGATTAGCAAGAAACATTAAGCTGATTAAGATTCCTAATTCGCTCTAATGGCTTTCCAAGGGAGGAGAATAGTTAAGAGATATTATTCATAATGGAACGAAATATACGAGATAAATTCTATGAAAGAATATTCTATATTAAATTTGCCTTGTGAAACCTTGTATCATTTTCCGATTTGGTTTCTTCAAAATGATTAATGAACCTAAAGTAGAATCCTGATACAGTTATCAAAAGTGAAAATTCAGCACGTTTTCGCAGTATCTTTAACGCACCAAACATACTAGCATGTTGATGTTAGCATGTGAATGACAAGCAACATACAAACATATACATATATTGTATGCATCACATCTCCAAATCAATCAAAGACCAATCAGTTAAGCAATTAGCTTAACTATCATTGAAGTGATTGATGTTTATAGCTAGACTGCAATGCCGTACATTCAAAGAAATTGAAGTGGAGACTTACAAAATACAGCTGTAAGTGCAACAAAATGCACCAAGGGTGATTTTGATACTTGCAAGTAATCAATCCATAAGTTTGTTCATATATGATGACTTCGAAGAGGGTCACATAGCTGCAAAACTCAGCCGCATCTAACACATGAGTATAATGGGCTACAAGCCCATTAGATCACAGCCACAGTGCTCAATCACTCGTATTCCATTGGATACTCGTTGTGGAGCATATAAAAGTATCCATTCTACGGAAACAAAAATGTGACCTAACGCTGATTTGCGTTATCAATATTTCTTGTCATTGTCCTGTGTAATTTTACACTTGTAAATGCCATGCAATGGCAGTATTTGTTTCCCTCTATGTATATTTATTCTCTAACATCTCGAATGTATATACTGTCTCAGATATACAATATGCAAATGTGAATTAGAGTGAGGGAAGAATAATCCATATTCGGGAGGAAAATAAAAAAACTTTCTAGGATACAAATAAAAAGCTTAATTTTTGCTTTTCATTGATAGTTTCTAACAACTCTATTAGCATATTTTTCGAGGATAGTCAAATTCCTCGTTTCGTTTACCTGTTACTAATGCCCATAAGCTATGACGTCTGCTTTTGTAGAATTAACTCTTACTCTGAATCTCGAAATGACGTTATCGTTGCACAATGACGTCATCGATATGATGATAATTGTTATCGCAGCATATCATAGCACTCTGCGGGGGATTCTACGTAAAATGAATTGTTCGTAACTTCTGTCTCTTATCAAATATATAAAGAAAAATGCGTATGCAGTGTTTAATAACACATGATAATTGTAATGAAAACGTATACAAATAGCTCGGAAAATCTTATGGAATTTTTTATCTGCTGTAAATCGGCTTCTCATGTATTTTTGGTACAGAAACTTGGTGTGATCTCAATAAACGGTCATACTGTAAAACCTCGATGTCCAGCATACAATATCCTTTGTGTCTCTTACACCAGGAGTTAAGATGACGTTAAATACTCATTTAGCTATAATTACATGGACAGTTAGTGACAGTTCCAGTGCACATAATTGTAACGATTTAACTAAAGAGTGTCGCAAGAAAATACCACCAGTCCATACGGTGATTGTGTGTGTGATATGGATTTTAACGTAGCTTTAACAATTGTTCAGTCATATCGATACGACGTCTGCAGTGTGGCAGTTTATAGTGATGTCTAGCACTTGGGCATCATGCCGCAGACATGTAGCATGATGTCCCACCCAGTCACATTATCCTGACACCAGGCTGACCAGTCCTAACACTAACCTCTTAATGCTGAGCACCTAGCGAGGCAGCTGTTAGAACCATTTTTGATAAGTCGTTGGTATGACTTGGCTGGAGTTCGAACCCACGACATCCAACATCCGACATGGACGCTGTAACCACATGGCCACTGGAGCGGTCCCATACGGTGTTATTTGATTCTGGATTGTTTGGACCATCAACTATGCAAAAACTAGAATGTTATTTTTTCAAGAAGGATAACTGCACCAAAATATTATAAACGATTGTAAAGTGTCTAATTTTGAATTGCATTGAACCTTAATGTTGAAAGAATTGAGCAAAAACTAATTTCACATTTAGACCAGAAAAGTCTTTGTGAACGGTCAATTCGACCTTTCTTCTTTTCTCTCCCATGTGAGTATTAAAATTTAAAAGGCTAGAATTTATTAATCAGTGAGATTGGCCAGGGAATTGCTACGCTGTCATGAGAAAGTAAACATTTGAGCCGCCAACCATAACCGCTTGATAGAAACCCATGTCAGATTATCATTTTCAAAGAGAAATTGATATGCCCGTACTTCACAGATTCTATGTTATCTGAAATCTGACGGAAGAAATGGTTGTCTTGGGATAATTTAAGAACCGCTGCTTATGACTGGGCAGAGTAAATTAAGGCGTACACTTTAGAAGTAATGTAAATTTAAACTGACGACCTTTGTCGAAATTCTTCAGTCTAAAAATCTAGCGAGTGGCACCAAGGAAGCCTAAAAAGAATAGTGTTTTCATCGTTAAACAAGAAAAGGGGACCAGATGGCTGTCTTATAAGAAAAGACGGAGTTTAGTGCTAGGACGCACAATTTCTGAAAGAAAACAGCATTAAGGTATGCAATTTTAATTTTCTACTTAATGTATATTTTGATTGTTTGTTTTATGCAGATGTGTTTAATATGACTAGGATCCATATTATGTATAGTGTATTCAATTTCACGGAAATCTGTTACTGCTAGAGTTGTTATGTAATTTATCTCTTTAACTTTAAAGTTACTAGTTCATTGATAGAATTGACGATTGCATGCTATCCCAGTTTTTGTATGTTTAGGATTCCGAGTTAACGATAATCTCATATTTATATCTGATTTTGTAACGTTTAAATAATCTTGTAAGTTAGGGATTGCTGTGAGCTAGAATTTTGTGAATTTCATGCAGTAGTAATCAAGCATATGGCAGCGTAGGTAAGGAGATACGGTAACGTTCGATATACCGCTAACGTGGTATTTATTGCCTGTCGTTTTGAATCGAGGGCGATGTTCGATTTGATTAGTTCAGAATTTATGCAGTGTGGATAGCTAGTATGAATCAGAGTAACGTAAGTGAGATAATTTTATGTACGTGTAGGAAGTGGTACATACAGAGATTATGGGGTAATTTTGTCCAATAAGGAACAGCTTTCTGAGGGACGATTTCAGAATAAAGGACTAGGAAGTCAAGGAAGGGATGAAGAATAGAGGATAGGAAGGCTCTATGAAACGGGAAGACGTAGATACACGGTCACGGGAGAAAGGTGTTGCAATAAGTCTGGACATTGCGCTCGTTTCACCACTCGTTATTATGACGAAATAAATCCAAATTAGATATTGATATTAAATTATGTTGACATAATCTAGATTGAATTGGAATTTCCACTATAAATTTATTTTGATTAAACTTTTTTATTTTTCTTGTCTAAGGGGACTCGTATTGCATTATTTCTTCCCAATGTTGTTGCTCAGTGCTCTGTTCGGGGCCCCGAGTGGCCGAGTGGTCTAAAGCGCTCTCCGTTACGGATCACTGCCATCTCACCTCTGTCTGCGTAGGTTCGAGTCTCGGATTTGGCCAATGTGGGTATGTGAGAAAGCTTGCCAGTAGCTTCTCGAGGGTCGGTGGTTCTTTCTGGGGATTTTCCGGGTTCTTCCTCCACCATTAATACTGGCCGCCGTGTATAACCTATCGTGTGCTGAAAAATGGCGTTAAACCCTACAACAACAACAACAACAAGGTCTCTGTTGAAAATCTATCGTCCACTCCCACCGGGCTATAATATCGAGGGATGTCATCCTCAAAATAACGCCAGCCAAATCCAATTAACCACCCCTTTTACTAAGAGAGCGACGTTACAACGATCATGCTTAAAATTTCCCAGTAACAGTCGCGACTGGACTTCAAACGTAGGTTTAGAACGTCAGTTCTAGCAATGCGATCTTGACTTCTGGATCAAGAATAACAAGAAGTCTTCAACATGATATGATCTAACATTAACAACCTAATTATGTATCTACCAGTCTTCATATAATGTATTAAGATCACTTTACGAAATTGCAAAACTAACGAAATTGTTTAATACATAAACCTTTTAAATACAAACTTCATCTTAAATCAAAAACCGAGTTAAATTTAGATCACTCATTATCAAGACGATCACTGTCAATAATACGAATTCTTAGACGTATGAGGGCATATACATAATTTTTAGTTACAGTGCAGTGGTCAACATTTGCATCACGAAAGACTTCACGTGCTGATTGACAATAAAAACGTATATCCGAGATGAAGCTGATATTGGTTGAACTGTTTCTGGCGGGAAATTGTGAGAGGCTCCGATGGGGACGTGGCATGGGAATGATAGTATTATTGTACAGTTATGTACAGCGGGGTTTTAGCAAATGAACTTCATTCTTCAGATTGGTTACAGATAAAATATGTTACTCACTGTCATTCGTATGTCAGTTAAGGAAACGACATAGTTACTCACACTTGTTCAGTTGTAACCAGAAAATCTTGAGGAATCTGTAGTTCTAGCCTCGTTTGAGACTATGGTAATACGGAACCAGAAATCATGAGGATAGCAAAGTTATGGATACTCTTGACCAAACAGATTCATAGATATATCGTAAAATTTAATACTGCGTATTACTTTTCAAATGCAGTGATTGTGCCCCTTTTACCTTTGTTGCTAAAAGTATATTTTTTAAGCCAAAAGCTATTTGTAACTAAAAGAACATTTACCAAACAGTTAAAGAATAAATTTCGTACACGAGTTTCGATGCCAAATTGTATAAAAGCAGTACTAGTTGCGGTGGCACATTGTATAAATGGACTACGAGATTCATCGCCTCATTATATAAATGAGGTTAACAAATAAATTCCTTACATGAGTTTCGATATCACATTATATAAATGGAGTTTAAAAGTTTGATACAAGTGAAGTGAAATTTGCATGACAGGAAGCTTAAACGAACGAAGGACTGTGCCCCATCATGGTGGTTCTTTTGTTGTGACAAACATCTTACGACTTTAAACGAAAGGTCGGCTTTGAAAGGTTATTGGTAGTGAGTTTTTAATTTGCGTTGAGGGTAATTTTTTGGAACAGCAGATATTTTGGGCCTCTTTTGTCATTAATATACTGTAAATATAGACAATGAGAGGTTTTATTGATGCTACTGGGCAAAAGCAAAAGGTTATTTCCATCCCTGATTTAATTGTAAAGGAAATTTGAGTAGATAATGAGGTCTTTCCGTCATCGCACGTGCCACCATGATTGTTTTGACGCCTCCGGAATCGCAAGTGCCAAAGGTTAACACACTCAGTGTCATTTTTCATAATTATGCAGTTCGTCCATTTTTCATTATGTCTATGGGATTAATGGTATTTGTGATCTGTAAACAGATCTCTCGAAACGCAACAAAGAAATGTATAGTCCGGTCCGTTCCTACAAGTGTCTGGTAAATAGAAATAAATCTGAAATATAGAGAACAAATACATGACGAAGGCTCCGATTTACAAGTTTTTTTTCAAGTTTATGTTGTATGTAAATATGATATTTTTGATTCCACAATGGGTAATGCACAGAAGAATTAATTGTAACTAACAGTTTTATCGATGAAATGTGCGAAAGAGAGAAAGATAAACAAACAGTATAGAAAGCATCTCATTTTGTCATATATGGTCAGTATGAAAGGAAATGAATTATAGTTCACCACAAAATAAATCGATGCAGCCCTGTTAAGAAATATTACTATTAGTACTAAAACAATTTGGCTCGGATCAAAATTCAAAAACTCTGAAGTATTGGTAAAGTGATTGATAAAATGCATGAACTATCTAAATAGGACAAAATAAACATTTCTATTAAAATATATCGAAATCGAATATTTTCTGCATCATTGTTTGTTTCTTTTGGTGTCTTGTTTGTTTAGTTTGGGTATTATTTTTGTTTGTTTGGTTCTTTGTTTTGTTTTTGTTAATAATTTATATGAGGAATGATGGGTCTTTTTATTTTTTTTCTGTGGCGAAGATCAGCTCGATCTTTTGAGAAAGACGATATAAGCATCAAACGATGTATACTTATACTGGTGTTTCTTTGTAATTATGAAAGTAATAAATCTAAAATTAAATATCACAAAATATGTTCGTGAATGATGTTTAATGTCAATTTTAAAGAAAGAAAGAACTAAAGGCCAGAAAATAGTTATATGTCTGAGAAAAAAGTATTAAAGTGATGCTTATACAAACATCTCCGTCACTGTATGTATGTTATGTACGTCTGTTTCTATGTACGTATGTATAGGGTTGAACATCATACCCTTGCTATATAGAGCGGAGTAAGCTTACGTGTCCCTATGAAGACACACAAAACAAAGATAAAAACAAGCAAGACAAAAATCATTAAAGTTCCGTCACTGATTTTAAATATATAAACCTCACTCTTTTGATACAAATCTAAGACATTCTCAGTTAGAAAGGACGCATCACAAACCAAGAGGTCGCATCCATCAGCAGTTGCTTTCCACGACATGCGGGAAGGCGCATGGTGCCTATTATACAACCCAGACAATCATGGGGAACAACTCCGCATAATAAAGGATCAGTGGCAGTGTCTTTTGTGTGCCACCATACCTTTAAAGCTGAAGCAGTTAAACACAAACTAACCAACTCGTGCACTGTCGTTATCATATAAAAATATTTGTTTTTGTTTTGAAATACTGCAGACTCTAATACTTAGAAAGATGGTTTTATCACTTCTTCAAAGTATGCCTTACTTATTCAAAGATTCTACACGTCAGAAACTAAAAGGGAACAAATGAATGCTTATCGTACCCGACTCGCGACCTGTCGGATCTCGAACACTCGCCTACCGTGCTTTTCGGCAAGAAATTTTACTTAAATTGCACAAAACAACCCTACTCTTTTTGCATCGCTGTAAAACATGAAACCAAGCCAAATGTGGACATGTTATCACTAGATGAAAGCCCATTACCACCCCAAACCGTAACGTAAATATCACTCTTTGTCTTAGTGTTGTGTGATGTGATATGTGCCTAGAGTGCTTGTGTGTCTTTATGTCTAGGTACCTAATAATTTTCACTCTTCTACTTGTTTTTATGACAACTTTCAGCTATTTTCCGCTCCCAAGAATCCAATTATACAGAACTTAGGCAGCGATCATTTTCAAATATCTCTGATGTCTAGAAGTGCCTCGTTTGAATTAGCACCTTCCAGACAAATTTTACGCTGACCTCATGTAAGGGGGTCGGCTTTAATTTGACTTCACCGAGTCAATATTGTGTAAAAAAGAAAGATTTATATGGAATTTGGAATGATGAACAAAGGATAATAACGTTTTGAAAACCTTACTCTCAATGGACGTAATTTCATATTTGTTTTTAATTAACTTTGTATCTGTCTCTCATCTGTTGGCGTGATCTGGAGATGGGTTGCTTTGTGATAACAAATATAGCAAGACCAAAATAAAAATTTCAGTTTTAAGGTCTAACACCTTTTTATTCCTGAATTAAATGTGTACCAATTAATCAAATTTTAGAAACTTTTCAATTTTATGGAAATTCTAACACTTTCCTCAGAGATAAGACGAATCTAAAGTAAATGGCAAACTTTATTCGAGTAATTTGATACCATATGCCAGCTGAATGTTCTTCGAAAAACAATCATTGTTAATAATCAAGCAATAACAATAAGAAAAATATTCAAAACTATCAATCTAAGGAAGTATTTTGTAGATGCCTAGTGGCCCTCATCACTGTTTACAAAATATTACCGACAGGAGAAACTCCTTGCCATGTGTTCCCCGCTCACCTCTGAAAAACAAACGAACAGCTGTGCAAATTAACCCTTCCGTGCTAAAATCTAAGTCTAGATCGTCTACGTTCATTCTTGTTACAATGTAGGCTGAAAAGATTGAATAATGTAATTTATACTTCTAAACTTGACGAAGGTTTGACAAAAAGTTTGGAAATTTGTTCACAAATTTCTGTTTTGATCATCAGTAGCGTATGTATTATAATTACAGGTTAATTTTAATTGACTTATTTTATTTCCTTCCTTGAGATGCGATTATCCGGAGGAATGATTCGGTTTTAACATATCCTTTAGCATGAGCATATTTATCCTGTATTATATCTTCTTTGTTGACGATTTCGTTTTACATTAAGACGTGAATGATTCCTTGTTTCGTTTTCGCATCGCTGATTATTCCAGTTTTGCCATTGGTCTGACTTCGATTATTAAAAGTGTCAAAATTTATTTCGATGTCATATAAAGAATTTGGTTATCTAAATGTCCTGCTGCGTTCCAATTTACACAAGAAGAGAGCAGTTTCATTGTCCATGGCCATCGAATAAAATAGACAGTCTCAGTGTCAGGGATCATGTTTGGTAAAGATCGTCCTTTCAATATAAGATACACAAAAAAAAATAACTTCTTTTACCAATGATAACAGACAATATACAAAATGCATGCTCATCCGATATAGTAGTGTCACACGTTGCTTGCAGCTTCCCATAGCAATGAAACCGTGACTAGCACTGCACATCCGTACAACACTTCTCTCTATGAAATTGAAGGAAAATTTGAGTTAGAGTGTCCAGTCTAGTTAGAGAGCTAGTCCATAATCGACATAAATTATATTGCTCAAGCTCGAAGTGTGCGAAAAATTAGCAACACATATTAATTTAAAGCCTGTGAGATAAGAAATATGAAAAACAATGTGGACATTTTTGGTATCTCAAATGTCAATGTCAACGTAAAACCGCGACATCAACATTAACTCTACATATTTATCCATAATTATACCACCACTGTTCCTCGAATTGTATTGAAGATCTCAAATGGGTAACGGTTTAATACTAAATTTATGAAACTAGTTGAATAATGTCGAGCTTTTGCGAGATATTACCCATCTGAGATTTTTTTATCACATAGTTTTATTTCGGTAGAAATTATTTAGATAGAAAAAAGAATAATTAATTTCGTTAATTCTGACAGACGCTGTACCTTTCATTTTTGTGCGTAAAAAATAGTCCCAAACAAAGTTGAAATAGTAAAAGTATATTATACCTTTTTGCTACCTATCAAAGAAAAAGCGTCCGTCCAAATAAACAGAACATTTAACAAAAGACTAAACATTTGTCAACACAAAATGTCTAATGCGTGTGATGTCACATTGTTTGATATGGTGCACAGTACCGGTTGAGTTGGTCTATATACACAACACAAATTCCACATCACAACTAAACATTACATTGATGCGATATTTTTTTATAAAGAAGATTACTGGATTCAGAAATACAAATCTTTTCTGTAATGTATTTGTGACCGGCTATTTGCAGATATTTGATTTGGAACATTAGATTGTACATAAGACGTAAACAAATCTCCTTTATTTACCGCGTAAATATGCTGTGGTTGGATAAAGTTTTGTTAGTTGGGAAGACCGGTTTATGACTACATTATTCTGTGAACAAAGGTGAGGTTATTTACTTCAGTAAGTTCACAGTTAAACCAAGCTTGTATATAAGGTGGATTCCTTGCTACATATGTACCGCCCCTACATCCCCACCCTCACCCTCGCCATCATCAGAGCAATACCGGTAGTTTGACTTGTTGTTATTGTTCTTGTCTTGGGGCCATTGCCATTTTTCATGTTATATGTTATACATGACATAACAATCCCCTGTGGGGATATATTGGCAATATTGAAACTAACGAGACCATTTTTCCTCAATTCCCTTTCGTGAGTCGAATATAAAAAATGGCGGCCAAAAATGTTCAATGAAAAAATTAAATTCCAGAAGGCGGGGTTAAAAATGTTTCCCACGATCGCAGCCAGTCAGTAAAGAGAATGCTGCACAACACTTTCTTGGGCTTATTTGGACGAATCAGAATCACATTAAGTGATATGTTTACATGTTATAATATAGAAAATATGAAACTGCACGCACTATATATAGGTAAAGTGTATCGACTATGTGATAAAGGTGTATATGTTTTGTTTCTGTTTCAGTTTTTATTTTAGAACTTTTGTGTTTACTTGTATTTTTCTAAGCTTCAGGGGCCTATCAGGATATCGGATAAAAGCAAGTAAACTTCAAATGCAGTATTTTAGCTTCGTTGAATATTTGTCCATAGAATTGTCGATGGAACACACTAATTACAGCATTAATAAATGTAATACATTAGCAGTAATACCAAAGGCACAAAGTGTATAGCCCAGTTACAACTCAAATCTGCACAGTCGTCACTGATGTTTAACTCCACTACACTGTATAATATCAGAGTCGTATAGACGAACTAACACTCAAGTTACACTTTGAATTGGGTTGGTAATCTGAAATTGGCTTCAACCTATGGAGTAATCACCTGCTACAAGCCTGGAAGATTAAACGTAAGTAACAAGACAAGGTAAACCGATCAAGCATTCAATTTTCCAAAGTATAAATTTATTTAAATAAAATAGAAAATCAAAAAGAGTGGAAGAATTAAAAAATAACTCACAGTTTATGAATTCAAAGAATATTAACTTAAACTGTACTTTCAGTTTCACATTTATATTGTGTTTCTGTGCTAACGTGCTAACACCAGTGAAGAATCAAAGTTCTAAATCCCAATGATTTTGCTTCATGGTAATCCCATGAACGTAGAGTATCAATGAAGTCCTTGAAGATCTCTCATGATCACATAAAACAATTAAATATTCAAGTCCTTGAATACATTCACATAATCTAGTAGGTACTGACAGTTTAAATGAAATATTTTCCAAAATCCATGATCCAACGAACAAATATTATACATAAATCACTTTTGCTTCTCGACGAGTCTTACAAAACTGTTATACACTGAAGAACATAATACTTTGCGCGTGTATTCTCATTAAACATGCACCAAATCAACAAAATCTGAGTCATTAAAAGATTCTAGAGCAATTAAATCGTATTATTTTGAAATAACTCTAACAGTCATGTTCCGACCATCTCAAATTATTAAACCATCATTAATAAGGGCATGCGTGATAGTTCTTGAAAAGAAATGCACTGCTAGCTTCACGTAGCATTTCGTGCTTTCTCTTCGAATTAATGGAGTGTTTGTCCTAAATAGTTGTTGAATTCACCAAAGCGATTTAACTCGGGTTATAAATGGTAAACCTACAATGTACTGTACAAGTACTTTACTATAGTGCTGACTAGCCAATGAATTAATAAATTAAAATATAAACGTCATAAACTCAAAGACTTAAATAAAAACTATATTATAAATGAAAAAGACGATAAATTAATTTGAGCACAGAGGCATTTTGGTCATATCTAAATATGAATCTCTATGGCAATCATGCACGAATAATGTGTAAGTTTTAATCTAATTCATGTACTTCACTAGACGTTTTTGTATCAAAGTAAAAACAGATCTTTTCGCATATAAATTTAGGAAAAATATTATATCTCCTACATTTTGATTGTATCAAAATTCTTCAAAACCATAAACGGCCTCTTTAAATTCATGAACCTAATATTTACTTCTGTTTGTTTCAGCTAAGTTAAGATGCATTAGTAGTCACCTATAAGGGGGTTTCTGGTCCAAGCCCCTATTTTGTATTGGACGACAACACGATTCTACCCACCTCTATCCCCCCCCCCAAGATAGTCTAAACAAATACGAAAACAAACTTTGTTGAGACAACAGTGTCTGTTTCATAATCGTTTACTCATCCAGGACATGTTATTGAATCATCACCGTCGGCAATCGAAATAGGGGTTTGATCAAGAAACACCCCTTATACAAGACTATTTGTATATTTAACACAAAATTGCTAGAGATTTCTAACAAATTTTATATATAATATTTTACACGCCATTTATTTGAAATTGCTGTCAATTTTTATGATATTGCTAGCGATTAACTGAGGCAACCAACTATTTTGGTGAAATCAACATCAGTTTTTGTAGCCTAACGCTAATGTGTTAATGTCATCAGAACAGTATCTATCTCTTACCATCGATATTGCAAAGACCAGATTTTATTATGACATCAGTCTCAATTTTGTGACACTTTGATTGTAATACCCTCACTTGAGCACTAAACCAATCTAACGCAGACTTTATTCCCTTGGCTCGTTTCTAAGCCTTGTCTAACTATGCCGCCATAAACTGTAAGCTATCAATAAATCTCAACTTGCCAAGTTTAACTGATATATACTTTTCCGTATTATTTGGGATGCATTTTATTTTATCGTTGTATTGAATTTTAGATGGTTTATTATATCTTTGTTGCCGAATGCTACTATTATAATATCAGAGCCGTATCGACAAAATTATGTGCGACAACAGGGACGAAATCTAGTGCGGTATAGTTAAGATTGCATTTGTCACTAGCTGCACCGCGATACTTACCTGTAATGTGACTGTGATGTTTTACTTTTACTTGATCTTGAGTCGTAAACGCCTGCACGCAAATGTGACATATTTTTCCTAAAGCAAATGCTATTGTTTTATCGTATGCGGTTTCATTTCATTGTCCTATCGATCAACAACATGATGGCATCAACCTCGTCGATAACATTTTTCAGTAGCCACAAAGCAAAATTGACACCACGATAAAGTTTAAAAGTTTTTGGTAAACTTTTATCAGCAGCATATACAACTGTGTATGCGACCCCACATGGAACATGTTCTTGTACCTTTCTTCTGGAAGATTTGTTAGGGTTATTTTCTGTTCCTTGCACAGGAAGCAGAATAGACTCAAAATCGTAGTAGATTATAAATGGAACTTTGGTCTTGTGTTTATAATTAGTTAAGTGTGATGTTTTCATCTTTACCAGGTATTGATATTCGTGGTACGTTAGAAATACTAGCTGTGACTTACATCAGTGTAAACGTCTGACGAAGAAAAATTTTATTTTTTGTTTGTTTGTTGTACTGCCCACCGACTAACCTGTTACAGTGTTTGATCTAAACGTTGTGGTTATTTTAGAACAGAAAATGTATTGTTGTTTGCGTGGATCTGATCTTGCGAGATCTGATGTGGCTCGTTCGCTGATATATCTTGGATAAATCTTTTGTGTATCATCATCTACTCCAAACACATTCCACCTGATAAAAGCAAAATATTTTGTTTCTCAAATTTTGGAATTTGATACTCGGAAACGGGAAATACAATACCGGAAAAGTTTAGATTGTTAGAATGACAAAAGTAATTTAATACATGTCGGCGTGCTTATCTAGCGGAAACAACGCTGATAATAACGCCAATTGAAAACAAGTGTTACCTTGTTCTTGACATTGAATCAACATTTAGAGTGGGGTTTTTTAAATTTTAGTTGTCAGATCGATATATGGGCTACCTCGAAGAGGATTGTATTTCGTAGTATGAAACAGAATTTCTGTTATTTTTTAGAATCTCCAACCCGTTCCAAATGTTGTATATTCTTCTATTCTTTCTGTATCTCCTGAAACATATTATCTGACAATGATGTCAAATTTGTTCCAATCAAAACTCGGCGGGGTAGCGATGTAATGTAAGGATCAGCAAGTTCATTGTTCATCTGATATTATTACTGACGAATCATCAATATATATGTTAGCGTCATTTGTTATAAGCTCCATGTAGATATTTCATTTTATAGTACGATTAACGCGTTCGACAACAGCACTCTTTTCTTCGTTACCAGTAACATATTTTTTCATATTGTTTTGTTCCAGAAACTGCAGGAACCGTTTGTTGAAAAACTCTAATCCATGGTCGGTCCATATTTTGTTTGGTTTTCGTTCCGTCTTAACAAAAGTATCTTCGAACACATTCGTTATCGTCGATCCAGATTTATCAGAAACAGGAACACTAAACGCGTAATTGCTAATGACATCAATGACGTTAAACCTATACCGTTTGTTATCGTTGTACTGTACAATATTCTGTATATCGGCAAGATCTATTGCCCAGATATCACTGACTGCGTTTGCGACGACCTTCCGTAGAAGAAACGTTTTTTTTTTAGATCTGTGAAGCTCATTTGCTAGCTGATTTGACGCAAGTTTCTGAGGCACTGTGGATGCTTTCATCAGAGTGCTTTGCATCCCAGCGCCAAGTTTATTTTTGGCTCCAATGATATTATGTGCTAGTTTTCTGTGAAATCGTTTTCGCGTATTATCCGGTTTCATATCTCGTAGTTTATCAAGCATTACCCGATCGCAACCTAGTTTATCGTCGACGTGATTACGGCAACAAATATCATGACGCATTGAAATTGCATCAACTGCATTATAAGGCTCTTGTCCTGGCAACGGATTATCATTTTCATCGCTTTGCTGATCAAGTGGATTCCATGGACTAGTATATTTATATGCTGGCAATGACCAACCTCCCTTTGGTTTCAGTAATTTGCCAATAATTTTATGTATATCCAATCCTGATTCGATGACGGCTCTATGATTGCAACGCTGGCAATAAAGAATAAGCAACTATCTTATTTTGTTCAAGACAAATATCTTTGTTCACATCTTCGCAATTACATTTGATCTATTTTTAGTCACTAAAATAATTATATCGTCGGCTTGCACAACCACCAGTGATTGTATCACCGGAAGTATCTTGTTTAAGGAAAAACTCTTTCACCTGCCACAGACATCACATATACTTTTCAGCATTGTTCTGTTATTGCTAGTTGTTTCTGTTGTTTCATCGATGTTATTGGTTTTAGTTCTGCATTTGAGACAGTATATTGTCATTTTATACTTGATGTTATATAAAATTAATGCTATATCTTTTACGATCTACGTACCGCTTTACAATCATTACGGATACAAAGAAACGGGATCAATTGTAGAATAAACTTTAAAATGTTAACTTGTTCACCAGATGACAAGGACATCTGCGAGATAAAAATAACGCAATAGTAAGCTCTTGATGATGTTCCAACTGGCTGAAGTTGATTAGAGTTAAAATTTACTTTTTTAGGATGTATTGTTTGATAACATCACTTGGAGGAAGACCAAACGAGTCAAAGTAGATGTTGTTGTAAAGAGCTACCCAATTTGTTGCAGTTCCGTCTTTGAAAATTTCTATATTGATGACACAGCTTTGATTAGTTTCTAGTGATCTATCAGCTAGCTCATCTTCTGAAAATACTCCGATAAATCCGATAATATCTTTAAGTGTATCAGCACTTTTACAATTATTTAACGCGGACGATTTCATCTTCTTGTTCCAGGTAGCATCAGTGCTCAGCCCCAAATCCCACGAGTCCGTCTTCGCATTGGGTATACCTGCATTCCGCGTCCTATCCCTAACATGTTTGGTAATAAATTTCCTGCTCTCCCTGCTAGCAGCGGACCTATAAACAAGACCCTGGCCGCCTTGGGGTTTGTTCGTGTGGTTCATTTATCTGTCATATGAGTTTTTCGTCCTGGTGTTGTTGGCATTGTTTATAATCATCATCAGCTAAAATTAAGATTTTTCTGCAATCCACTGACAACAACTGCTTGATACAGCTGTTCTTTGTCGCTCCTGATATTGCACCTGACGCTGCAGCTATACATAACGCTCCTAGCTATCGTTGTTCCGATTAATCCACCAAGGATCGCTTTCGATCTGGCAAATGCTGCTATTTCTGACACTGATAGATCAAGTAGAAAAGGTTTGCCTTTTAATATTTTATTTATTTCGCGTTAGTTTAGAAGTAATTGTTTATATTCCTGGAGTTTTTAAATCCATTTTTAGTGAAACTGCTTTTCGTTGAGCTATATATCATGCTAGTTCTTGTATTTGTCCTTGTGACATGTTAATATCATGTCAAATATATTTCATTATTTCATTATGAATTTTATCAGATAAAATAATTTTAACACTACACCTGTACAGTCATTCTACCTTTGACGGTGTCAAGTGTTATGTATCTGTAAGATGTTACAAGAGAATAAACATAATCATTATCAAGTATAGCCTTTCCTAACGTGTGTGTAATTTCTATATCAGCGGTTGATCCAATAGTTCGTTTCCTGTGCGTACTGACATCAAAGTGTAAAATCAACATTTTTCAACAGATATCTGAGATCCAGTATCAGCGTCCAATATTTTTGCATCGTCTAAATCAGATACATATAAACACGAGATAAATGTTTGTTACAATCATCTCCAAAACATGTCCAAAATTGCAATCGATCGTTCTTTTGGGATATTGCCTAGAGTTTATTCGGACAAATATTCGTCGGACATCAGCGTTATCAAAAACAGGGCTATTGTATAATTGATTATTACGTCGATCTTGTCCAAATACAACAAATATATGTCTCGGTAACTGTTCGCTAGACGCTATTGTTATTTGCAATGAATTATAGGATTGGTTCGCAAGCTCCAACCGTTATTAACAAGTGCAACTTCTGTATTCAAGTCAACATTACCATTAGCAGGCGTTCTTATACTGCCTTGAACTACAAGCATAGATTTATGAGGAAGCGAAGCCACAATTTTCGATCTGGCAAATGGCGTTATGTGTGCTACTGGCAGATGTAGTATAGAAGGTTTGTTTTTTAAAATTTTGTCTATTTGTCGCTGTGTTAGAAGTGAGTTTGTTAATATTCATGGAAAGCACAAGTACAGCTTTATGAGGAAGCAAAAACACATCTTGATCTCTCGTATCAAATATTCTGATTCCCATCTTCTTAGGTTTATTAGAGTTCTCGTCGAGATATTCAACGTACTCGAACTCCATTGCAGCATCCTCTACGGTTATCTCAACAGCAAGATCAATACAATTTTTTATAGACATTTTTATTGTGATCATTATACTAATTGGTGATTATTTTGCAATCACGTAAAATGCAAGAACATCAGGTTTTGGTCTAGCTCATGTTATTAACTTTCTAATAATATTTTCTCCGGCCGGAGACAATACTATATTTGTTGTTGCTATCATCGCACGCGCTGTTTACCATGATGGTGCTATTTCAGAAATAACCTTTTTTATATTATTGTTGTCGACGACACGTGGAGTTCCATTTTTTATCGACGATTTTTGTCCAACAGCTGTTCCTGCTGCAGATGCTGGTCCTGTTTCAAAAGCTCTTTGTTCCGTCTAACCAGATTGGTGCCGTTTTGAGCTATTTTAAGTATATTTTCTATTATCATTGACAAGATATTTCAGAAAAACACCTACGATGTTTCTGTGATAATGTTTTCCTTGTTTCATCTTGTTATACTAATTGGCTAATAAAAATTGATTTTGTTCACCTACTGACACGCAGATATAGATAGTAAGTAACAATTGTTGGAAGATCAATGATAGGTTAGCTAGACATGGGAGGTAAAGTGATATACAAGACTCAACTAGATAATACTCAACTGTTCAACTATAGCTGAGTAGCAAACGTAAAATATGTAAGACAAACTTTTGTTATACATTTCAGCGACACAGTGATGGGTAATCTTGACCTGGGCGTCAACAAGATAATATCATTTTTTTACAGCAACAACATCTAATATGACAAACAAGAACTACATTGATGATATGATCACTTTTTACACCACAATATGAGTAGCAAATTCCGGAGACACAATGACAGGCACGTTAAACATGGGATCAAATAAAATAGCAACAACATATTATCCAGTATCTCCAATTGATCTGACGAACAAATCTTACGGCTATATCAGGAGGTCTCGAGTGGGCACCATTGTATAGCGCAACAGGTGTTTATATCTCATCGAGCCAACATTTTACTATCGCTGATGCTAACACGGTTAACAGGTACATTTACTTTCGGATATATGTTGTCAACGCAGAAAGTCCTTACCCTGGTTTAACAATGTTTCAGCTGTACGCGATTGCTGATTTATTGTAGATGTAGTTTATAATGTATGTTGATCGTCAGTCGATCAGAGTCGCAAAAGAGTTTAACAACACCATATTTGATCCTGAAACAGAAAAGGAAATAGCTGACGTTGATCAGCTAGACCCAGAAAGCGCTTAATGAAATCGCTAGAATAAAGTTTTTCACTCAAATCTCCTGATCAAGAAAACGAAGATAATTTTGTTAGAGTTGCTGGAAATGTGAGATCAACAGCTTACAAAATGCTATATAAGACTTTGATAGTATCGTCATCCAAACGATTGCGAGGAACAGACACAAATACACTGCTTGAGATCAACAAGAAAGGTTATATGGCAATCAACAGATCTAACCTCCTAAAAACATAATCTCAAGGTGGTAAGGAACAAGAACAAGATCGAATAAAAAACACGATGAACTTGACGAACTAGCAGAACTATAAAAAAATCCGACTCGCAAAAAATAGTAGGATAAGGAATTGTTTTGTGAAACGTAGAATATTTGGTGAGTTGGGTATGGACTATCCAGACAAGAAAAACGTTATTCGAGGTAGCCGATATTCATGATGACGCCAATTCGTTAGCGACAGCATATCTGATATTAGTAGATTTTCTAACAAACAGCGACCACTAAAAATATTATGATAAACAACCAAATGCGGCACTGATAGCAGTAAATACTATTGAGTCAATGATTGAGTCTGACAGTGTTGTTGAGAGAGATCTATTTAATCAAATACTCGATGATATTACAAGTATTAGTAATATTATTAAACCTGTTGATTATGATATATTTGATCGTGATCTTTCTGTAAGGATTTCACTAAAACAACATAAAAAGAAAGCTAGAAAGTTACTGACGGAAAACAAATATAACAACATAAAGATCTGATTGTTTGGTATCTAAACATACCTATAGATAACATCAAGTTTGACAGTGATGAACGTGGACTGCTATTTTCATCAACAGCATGTGCAATACTTGCACAGCATCTGGTATTTAATAATGTTACAACTGAGGATCTAATATTAGTATTAGGTTATATTGATTATATAAAAGGTCTTTACCAAAATAACGTGAATGTGGTCGCCGAAATACCAATGATTTCTGATCCTCCACTTAATGTGATCCGTAGGTATAAAGATACATCATCTGAGGCATGTGATGAATATAAACAATTTCTTGCTGATCCTTTTCATAGTAGATTTAGTGGTCTGATTAATAAAGCTGTTGCTAAGAAAACGTTTTCCTTCTGAGCGTTAAAACTTCTTAGCGAAGTTTAATAATGACAGCAAAGATGTAATCGAGTTCAGCCATATACCATCCAGTCTCTCAGACAACGACAGGAACCAGTTGATCAAGTACTGCATGTAATATCATAAAAACGTGTATTTTGTCAGACGTGCCAGCAAATATTACAGCAGAATTATAAGCGTGCTAAACTATATGGCGATTATGTTAACAACAGCAGAAGGAAATGCAAATCCATTATTGCTGATAGTATCTGGAGCAGGTATTGCGTTATCAGCGATCAAGAAAAAAAATAGAACCAAAATATGAGAACAAAACGCGTCTTGTAAGAAAGCAATAGCGACTTATAATAAAATATTGAATCAACTTCAAGCTTATCTCTGGTGAAAAGTTTATAATGTTAGATCTGATACAAGAACTACGAGTCAAATACGATTTATTTGTTGATCTGATACCAAACAGAGCTTTGAAATATGAGAAACAGTATTCAGCAAATTTTGTGTGCAATAGGAAATACAATGGAAGATATTACATTGGAAGATACCAGGTTAACGATTAAGAGAATTCTCTTTCAGGGCAAGCATGTAACGATTATACTTAACAGCGAAAAGTATAGCACGTACTTAACAAACAAACAAAAAAAAAAATAAACAAACAAAAAAACAAGATAAAGTTGTCTCTGGTTTGCAATGATTATTTTGATAAAGTTCGTTAAGGAATAATACTTTCACCATGGCCGTTTGTCATTATTTCTATACGATTTACAAAGTGTCCTATCGAAAGATAGCCATTCACTAAATATAGATGGTCTGTACAACTTTGTTTTATTCCAAAGATCACAAAAAGAGCTCGTTAAAACTATTGACAATCTTTATAATCCAATAACGCAAAACAAATACACAAAAATAACAGTAGATGGTGGGCTTTAAAAAAAAATGTTTCATTAATAAGACAATAGCTTCTCATGAAAACGTTATCAAAATGTTAGAACCGGATTATCTTCTCAGCGGTTAAATTAATTTGTATTTGTTCTATCATGACAATGAGAGTTATATTATTGCAAAAGCTGAAAAGTTACAAATATCTCGAAAAGCCTCGAGCAATTTTATGTGAAGTATTAAAAAATAGATGCAGTAAAATTGCTAGCAATTACAAAGTAAAATTTATGTGAAACATGTGAGTAGTCTTATATATGGTGTGTTTCTGGATCAAACCCCTATTTTGTCTGACGACGGCGACGATTCAATAACATGTCCTCGACGAGTAAACGATTATGAAAGATACGCTGTTGTCTCAACAAAGTTTGTTTTCGTATTTGGATTAAACATATCTACAAGAATTAAAACATGTCTTGTTGAAATTTGCGCTCGCACCTATATATTCCTTTATTTCTGGATAAATTAATACATACAGCAACTTAAGGTCTCTCAAACATCGATAAAACATTTTGAGAGAGACAGCCACACACACACGCTCAAGCTCGCGAAATCGAGCTATTTGGTATTATCTTATAGCTCATTCCACACAGCATGGTGAAATTTATTCTATCTGTAACTCAGTAAATTTTCAGGTCAACGTCATTAAAGTAGCTAAAAGTACCTATTCGTTTTAAATACTTCGTGTAAAACGATTTAGGCAATTTAGCTACATTTAAAGACAACTGCAAAAAACAACAGAAATGTGCTATGTTAGGCCTGCGTTCTTCAAATTATGTCAAACACCCCTAACCAGCCCAATTGAATCAAAACTTGTAAACTAATGAAAATTCTTGCACTGACCAATAAGAGTAGGTTTTTCATCAGTCCACGTGATTTTCCTTAAGAATATTTCCATGTAGAGTATCATCGCACTAGTAATTGCAACACTGGCCATATTTCCAGGACAGAAAATATAAATTTCCAAGAACATCATGAATTAGAAATCTCCTCTGTCATTACACAATGCGTGATAACAGCACCCAGTAGTGTACTCTATCCTACCGTTGTCTTACATATAAGAACTGATGAGCGTTTAAAGTTATCCGTAACATATATTAATTACTTATAGTTACTTTTGTATGACACCCATCGCTGTGATATCATAATACAGTGGTTTTATATTTATTTTTTCTCATGCTTAGAGCTTGTTTACTTAGTGTCGACAGGTGACCCCATTGTCCTCATTAACAGGTTCGTCTTAATGTATCTTGAAAACGATGTTATGTGACTCGAGACGCTCTTTGTGCAATACTTCCCACACATAAGATTATAACTTTTTCTTGATTTTTTTATATTTTTAAAACGGCACATACAGCTAGATTCTCAATGGTCTACACTTTTTAGATGTCGTCTACTTCAGAGATCAAATGTGCTATTTATTATGGATTTTAATGTGCTGAATTCAAATATGACGATTAAAGCAATTGATTGGCTACTGGTTTTCAAGATATTTCAGTTTTTAGATTTTACTTCAATGTATATTGTGTAGCTAGTAGAATTTGAATCATAAAGTGCAAGCCTGGGTCTTTTCATATTTTTATGGTTGCTTTACATGATAATAATTCACCTGTCCTTTTTATGTAATACTTTAAAAACACAGCAAAAGGGTTATATAAATACCATTTATAATGAAACCAATGGCAAAAACTAGTATGTATATATAAGTACATAGTTAAGTCTTGATTCAGTGTCTACATTGCACTTCTTGGCTTGTCTTTTATATTCATTAAATAGAGCATCTCTCGCACTATCCAGCAATAGTCTGCAAGCGTTAGTGTGTTCCATTTGCCCACATAGCGTTTCTCCATTGTTGCAATGTCCTGGTTGAAATCACTCGCCGTGCTTGTCACAGCTCGGTGGCAAAATAATCTAGAAGAGAGTGAAAAAATGTATTTTAGTAACATGTTAGAACCAAGGCTTTTGTATGCCTTGAATAGGTTTTCCACCAATACCCTGTAGTTGTCTGCACGATCAAATGCATCATCTCGAAGAAGTTTACGAATATGAGGACCAACAAAGACACCTTCCTTGATATTAGATTCACTTAACCTTGGACATGTTCCAAGGGGAACTTAAAAGCTGCTTGTGTTTTGTCCATGGCCTTTACAAAGTTCTTCATCAGACACAGCTTGATGTGCAACGGTGGTACAAAAATCTTCCTTGATTCAACAAATGGTATTTGCATAACACTTTTCCTCCCAGGTTCCAATGACTGTCGGAGTGGCTAATCTCTCTTGATATAGTGGGAATCTCTGGCACGACTATCCCATTCGCAGAGAAAACAGCAGTACTTTGTGTATCCAGTCTGCTGACCAATCAAGAGAGCAAGAACCTTCAAATCCCCAAAAAGACATCACTGATGTTGGTCATAGTTTACGTATCTCAAACATTGTTTCATGTGTTCATGGGTTTCCTTTATATGGACTGCATGAACAACTGGAATCGATGCAAAAGTTACTTCACCACAAACATAGCAGAAGTTAACTGCATTGTTCATACAAGTACGAGGCGTCTCTGCTGACTTTGGCTAAACAGAAATGTGTCCCTTTGCAAAATCAAACACTGACAAATAAGAGAGAACACCGTATGATTTCTAGAGCTGATATAGGGCAATTTGTTCAGCAGAGTGATGTAAGCTAAGTTATGACTGCATTATCCGTGACTTCTAGGAATAGCATGATGCAATTCATATCATGTATGATGAAATACCAGCTTCAGAGTTCATCATTCATTGTTTTGCCAGAAAATCAAGTACTGTCCAAACACAGACATACATTTATTCATAGATCCAGTCAAAGAAGCATGTTAGTCATTGCTGGTTTAAACTAAGATCCCTTCTCTTTATAACTCTCTTATCCTCCGCCATTCCTATGTCAAGGGTCGTATATAATGACCAAGTATCATATCTTTAAAACTAGAGACAATCAAACATTTTAAGCATCATTTTCGTTCCCAATGAACCAGAATTAGTCAAGTTTGACTACATGGTCCGAAGCATTTTGACTTAAGACCATGTATTTTCATAAAAGAGTAGAAAACCTGATGACCTTTGTATGGAGTGAGAGGCAATAATAGTACCTGATAAAAACCGTGCTGTGAGCATGCTAACTAAATTGCAAATGTGCAGGGTTAATTTAATTTATTTCGGACAAAAATTAGGTGATAAAATAATCTATGTCAGTGTTGGTATCAAGATAGCCTCGTGGGGAAACAAATGATGTAACCCCTTGATTGGGATTTCCTTGTCTCGGTGCAACCCCCAACATAGATTATCGTTGTCTTGATACGCACCCACATACAAATTCTATAGATGTAATAATTTTAGAAAACGATTATTCAGAAAGAAGATTACTAGTATATTTTGTATATAAAGCCCATATAATTGATATTGCTGCCTAGACAGTTACATAGTTACTAGAAGGTATAAAGAAAGATATGTTCCCGAATGAGCTTCTGATAAATTGACTTGTATCTCTAGTTTTAGGTGTACATATTTATATTAAGATATTCGTGAAGGGTTCCTGGTTTTTACATTTTCATTCCGTTTTACAGTTTCTCTATTTACAATGTAATGCTACACTCTAATTTTTTGTTATACGAGAAGATACCTCATGTCGTGAACTTTGTACGGGAATATACTTCATTTGAAGTTTCTATTGGTACATAATTTCACCTTTTTTGTCTTTGTCTTTGAATGTATCACAATGCTTATGTAATTGATTTTAATCATTGCATTTACAGTAACTTGTACTTTGTCAGTCAAAGGTAGACCAAGAATATAAGAGAAACTAATAGCAGAAGCGGTTTCCATGATATGGGATTCATTATTCGTGAGGCTGTACAATTGGATTAATAAAAGGCACGCATTAAAAATATTAAAAGTAGGAGAATAGGACCCGGTATTGAGTTCAAAGTTAGGTGTATACTCTTGGATAATATTACTTTAGAAGGAATCAAATTTATTTTCTATCTTTTTCCAGCTTTATGAGGACTTTTGGAAAGTATATTTGTATGCATCCTGTACTTAATTATTTATTAAACCCTTTTCACATCAAGTCGGTTTCTGAAACATACAATTTATAAAACTAATAAAACAATAATTGTTGATTGCCAGAGTCGGGAGTGCAAAACTCGAGGAAGCATTTAAGCTGGTTTAAGAAACGGAACATTTCCATATGTTTGTTAATCTTCCTATCTCCCGGTGAGTAATTTTTCATCCTTTCATTCTGTATCGAACATGAAAACTATAAATGTGTATATTTCGTGGGAAGACTCCAAAATGCAATTTTATTCATACGGTATGGAAATTTCGCTGTATACAGGTGGTTATAATTTGTACAACAAAAGTATCCAATACGCTGCATTGAACATTACATGGAATAGTTCCTTTATTGTTAAGTTCATTTAATATATGTCGAACGCTTTGTATGCAATATCATGCTGTATTTCAGATTGCAATTAAAATTGAACATGTGCATTAGCATGACCTTTAACGCCATATGTAAACATGATATAACTGTCGTCGATTTTATTTTGCCTTGATGATACAAGACACCCATCACTGTGCAACATTTGGTAATATTTCAATCAAGCACCGACTGAACATGACACCCGACGGGGAAATTGAATGAAACTGATTGTTCCCTTGGGGAACCAGTCACTGTTTCAAAGTCGTAAACAGTCTGCTACTCTCTTCATTTTTCTTTTGTTATGAATGGAATTCTACAAAAATGATTGCGTCCGCGATCCATAAACCTTGATTAATGCAAATTGCCTTACAACACGCCACGAGACTCCGGCATTCAATGTTGTATCTTTTTCATTAGTTTGAGTCAAAAAGTATATTTTATCGCAATAAATTACCCCCCAGTAGGGTTCATTTATTTTCATTTTACCACAAAAGGCCAGTGGGGAAATAAGCAGTAAAATCGTGTAAGGCGCGTAGACCACTGACTGCCTTTTGAAAATTAACAAAAATTAAATGATTTCGTTTTTCTTGTGCTTTATCCCACATAAGAGCGCAGATGATGAATTTTTTTTCCCGCTAAGATATGAACTCGAGCAAAATTGCTAACTTTGCTTCCTATCTATTAAAAACGTGCTAGCTACCCCATTCTATTTTTAATTGCATCAAGGATAATTTAAGAACCTCAGACTGGCCGTCTGTCAGAACGTTACATTAAATAGACATTTCCATGTATATCTTTTTTACTAACTTCAACATGCATTTATAGCCGGTAGTGGTATGGTCTATGTGACGGTTTGAGTTAATGCTTCTGGTCCCCTGATATATGTTACATCTTTAATATGCAGTACAATTGTGACAATTTACGATGGTGAACTAATGCAGTTGTTATACTTACTGCATCTTTTATGTCATTGCAGCCACCCTATTTTTATAAATTATTTCAGTTTCTATTTTCGTGATACATTTTTGGGATTTATTTACCAGAATTACCACTCGTAGGAAGGATTCCTCGTAGACTTTTCTCGTCCTAGTGATGCCATTCAGCAGATAGAAAAGCGTAAAATATTTTATTCAAATTTCAAGAACGCGACAATTAGCAAACAAATAAATGCGCTGCAATTTACCGATTGATCAACAAAAACGTTTAAAATGCACTTTCAAATTACAATCCTGGCAATAACTAGTCATTCATAAAATAAAGATAAGATTAAATCTTTGGAAGCATTTCTGTGCTTAAAAATGCAAACAATATCCCAAACGTTCTGATATAGTTGTAGTGTTTTATTTCTTCCCAATCGATTTTGATTTTAGCAGAGAAGAGAAACGTTTCAATAACGGTACAGGTTCCATTAAAACTTCCAAACGAGCTATCAACAGTAATAATGGTTACTGTTGTCATTGTTTTGTTTTGTTTGCTTTTTAGTCTGTTTTTACTTTTGGTTAGCTTTAATTTTTATTTCATGATGTAATCGATTGAAAATTAAGAAACTCAAGGGTGTAAGAGCCCCACCTGCCTCATGGCTTGTTTAAATTTATTTAACAACATGTAGTAATATATAATTTTGTCCATGGGAATTAAAACAGAAAAATATCAAACAAACATTAAATATTTTCAAATCTCTTTTTATGTCGTACAGAGTTGATTCGATTCTCGTTACATGTTTTCATAAATCTATTTTCTCACGCAGTCTCGGTAATATTCCAAGATTAATGTTGCATTCCACGTGCTTGACCAAGGCCAGGATTTGGATATAAACGAGTCGCCATGATCCAATAAAGGTATAATCAGGACTCGGGTTCTAGATTTCATCCGACTTTGAACTCGTTCATCTGTCATGGGGAGTTAATTTCCTGGAAAGGAAGCACATGTTGCTTGTGGGATTAAGCTACTGATGCGGAAGAAGATTACGCTTGATTTCCAATATCGTGAATGAAATAGTAATCAAAGACCGGACAGTACTGTTACTTTAACAGGACGTCAATAGAATTTGCCCAACAATTGCCCTGGGATCAACTGCCTTATTTACGACATGTGTCCCACGTCGACTTCGACTTTTTCTGCATACTCTGTATCGTCATGGAACAAAGGTAGTAAATACGAAATCATCATTATTGAAACAAAAATTCTTGGAAGCCACATGAGTTGCAAGCTTTGACTTTCATTGTAAAGCGAGCGATGAGTTATTTCATAGAGTTAACTCAGTCGTAATTCATCAGAAGAAAATTAATTTTCATTCAGCGACAGTCTTAATACAGATTATATTTCTCATGCTGATTTATAAGGAACCATTATCGCGGTTTGAATACCTTCAACATCAGTATCTGTACTCATTCAGAGTATGCCCATAGTCTGTTGTATTAGTATTATTGAAAGTTGTATATACGTATTAGTAAAGGTTGTATATTCGTGTTATTAAAGGGTGTTGTATTTGTATTATAAAACGTTGTGCATGCTTAGGAATGGCAACCTTTCACAAACAAGTTTCGGATTCAGTCACACCTGATTGCTGAAAGCTGACTTCATTTTCAGTTTAATCAGAGGAAAAAGTTAAATATTATTAATAAGACAATTAATGTTGTTTTGCGGTAGTTTTAACACGTCGATCCTTCGGCGTAATTGTCAGGCATTAACTAAGTCCTATTTTTACAATCATATTTAGATCACACACTGATAGAATGGCATTAATTAATACCTATTTTTATGGTTCTAGTTACATCGTACACTAATTGTAAGGAATTAATTATTACCTATTTTTACGATCATAGATAGAACATGCACTGCTTACAAGGTATTAATTATTACCTATTTTTATGGTCCTAGTTAGATCACACGCTGATTGTAAAGCATTAATTAATATCTATTTCTACGATCATAATTATGTCACACACTGATTATAAGGCATAAATTAATGCCTATTTTACGATTCTAGTTAGTTCATGCACTGGCTGTAAGTCATTAATTAATACCTATTTTACGATTCTAGTTAGATCATACACTGATTGCAAAGCAATAATTAATACCGATTTGTACGATTCTAGTTAGATCATACACTGATTGTAAAGCATTAACTAATACCGATTTTTACGTTATTAGTTGTATCATACACTGACTGAAAGGCATTAATTAATACCTAATTTACGATCCTTGTTAGGCATTAATTAACACCTAATTTACGATCCTTGTTAGATAATTCACTGGCTGTCAGGCATTAAATAATGCCTATTTTACGATCCTTGTTAGATCATGCACTGGCTGTAAGACATTAATTAATACCTATTTTACGATCTTAGATCATGCACTGGCTGTAGGGCATTAATTAATGCCTATTTTACGATCTTTGTTAGATCATGCACTGGCTGTAAGGCATTAATTAATACCTATTTTACGATCTTAGTTAGATCATACACTGGCTGTAAGGCATTAATTTATACCTATTTTACAATTTTAGTTAGATCACACACTGATTGTAAAGCATTAATTAATACCTATTTCTAGGATCATAATTATGTCACACACTGATTGTAAGGCATTAATTAATACCTATTTCTAGGATCATAATTATGTCACACACTGATTGTAAGGCATTAATTAATACCTATTTCTAGGATCATAATTATGTCACACACTGATTGTAAGGCATTAATTAATACCTATTTCTAGGATCATAATTATGTCACACACTGATTGTAAGGCATTAATTAATACCTATTTCTAGGATCATAATTATGTCACACACTGATTGTAAGGCATTAATTAATACCTATTTCTAGGATCATAATTATGTCACACACTGATTGTAAGGCATTAATTAATACCTATTCTACGATCCTAGTTGGAGCATGCATCGGCTGTATATCATTATTACAATTTTACGATTCTAGTTAGATCATACACTGATTGTAAGGCATTAATTAACACCTATTTTTACGGTACTAGTTGTATCATACACTGATTGAAAGGCATTAAGTAACACATATTTCACGATCCTAGTTAGATCATACACTGATTGTAAGGCATTAATTAACACCTATTGTACGATTCTAGTTAGATCATACACTAATTGTAACGCATTAATTAATACCTATTTTACGATCCTAGCTAGATCGTGCACTGATTGTGAGACATTAATTAACACCTATTGGTAAGGTCCTTGTTGTATCAATTAATGCTATTAGTACGAGTTTATATCGTGGTACAGCTTATCCATTGACTTTCATTACTCAAATCTGATTTGGCAAGTAGCAATTTTAGTTTTTCAACTTGTTTCCATCCCTAGTCTGTAAGATCCTTTGCTGCCTTCGCTATTCGACATTATCTTTAACTGATCTTAATAGCATAGTTACAGAACAAATTTCAGTCAAACGTTTGCCCTAACATGCATCTGTTTACCAATTTCTTGGCTGCCCCACCCACATCAATAACGTGAGATGAACAAAGTAAAATATTATATTGTAACCTCCATAAATAAGTCAAAGGCCTAAACAAATCAAGGAAAGCATCATCATCATCATCATCATAATAATAATAATAACAATAATAATAACAACAACAGCAACAACAACAACAAAACCATATTTAGTTTTTGATGATAATGACAAGGACGGCAATTACGATATGCCACTGATTATGGCTATTTCACCATTTCTATTGCCCACTTGAGTAAATATCTTTTAAACTAATGTCTCAAAGTCCATACAATTCGTACAATTCTGGAAGGATGTTTTGTACATATTTTGTAATTGAGAGGTTCATCCTAAGGCGTTGACAATTACGCTGATAATTGAATTTTAAAAAGATGGATATTTGGATGTCATTGCCCTTCACATTTCTTTCCTAAAACAAAACGCAATTATCCTTTCCTTTTATGCCTAGATGAAAATGATGCAAGGCTGTTTCAGAATGTAAAAGAAAGAAAAAATTCTGACAATGTCATATACTGATGAATATTCAAACGTTAACACTTGTAAACTCTATGTGGTCTTGAACCCGTGTGACGTTTGTTTTTTTTTTTTTGTTCTCTAATGTTAGTATATTTATTTAAAGTGACAGAGATCCAAGTTGAGATTCAAGAATCAGATTGTCTCTGTGCGTTGGTGGGAGGCGTGGAAAGAGGCGTGGTCAGAGGACACAATGTAAACCGCCTCTGCAAGCAAGGAGTAACAGTGACGAGGCAGTACAAACACGTTCCGCCTTAGGACTCCCGCTTCCATTGATCGAGCAGACTGTATGTATCTAACGTGTTCCCATGTCCTATGCAATATGAAATCGTGATGAAGACCAGCACCATATCTCGTGATACTTATTAGAAAACAACATATTCCTACTTTGTAGGCGTATACCCTTGAATGTTAAAGTTGGATCTGCCTCATCTACAAATGGGTAATTTTGATTGATGATGTATCACCCCTCCACCACGACCACCTTCTCTCTCTCTCTGTCTCTGTCTCTGTCTGTCTGTCTGTCTCTCTCTCTCTCTCTCTCAGTAAGCATTCATTCTTCTGTCTTTGAAGTTTTTGATCAAATGCATGTTCTTTGCGCAATACACAGACAAAAACCATAAATTGCATGAAGCACGTTTGCATCGGAAACCTTTCTACCCCTAAAATGATCACTTTGACCACCCGCTCTTATTTAAAAAGAAAACTACGCCTATGACATATGGTTTTCAAGCTGCACAATTGGAGTGCTGCATCATTACAACAAATACATTCAATACCCATTATTTATATGGAATCAACATAATTACAACTTCTGATTTTGTAACTGGAATTTAGTCACAGTTTGACCGTGGCTATAACAATATGGATGGGTATATATCAGCCTTTGAATGTCTTATTCTGAAAATTCGATTTGTTTAAACTTTCTTGCATCAAGCCACAAATTCTAAATATACGACATTTAGACCAAAACTATTTTGTGTGATTACACCTAAAAGCATTAACCATCGTTATACCAGACAGATGGGTAACGGCTGGGTTGACACGCAAAGAAAAATATATACTGTATACGCTTTCTTATCAGTCCAACTGAAAACAACATTGACCATGACCTGGCATATCAGGTTCCATATTGCATGCTCTACTGATTCACAAAGTTCATAGACTTAGATCTACAGGCACATTATTCGATGGCACATCGGTGAAATGGTCTTACATATGTTAAATTCTGGATATATATCCATTCCAGAGATTTTGTTGATTAATGTGTACTAAAACCATTTCATATAATTCGCCGGCAAGAAACAGAAGAGGGTAAGAAAGAATTAACAAATTATGTCAGAATATTTATGATAGAACTCTTGAAACTTGGAAGACCGGGTTGAAGAAAAAGTGGCATTTCTGGTATCATTAAAATATTAGATTAAATTCGACAGGTAATACAGCAAATACAATGGAAACTAAAGATTCAATAATTATAAATTTATTCATCAGACATATAATAATCAATAAATATTTCATTATCTCACTCACATTGTCGCTAAAACAGTAAATACAAATACAAAATAGAAGTAAAAAATTAATAAGTCAGATATGCGTAGTGTAAAATAAACGACTTTTAAAAATAATCCTTGAAACATAAATAATTTATGAATTCCAAAAGTGTAACTAAATTTGCAAAGAATTCTCGCAGTTAGATCGAGTATCCATAATGGCTGACTTTCTGCTTTTTGTATCAAAATGGTTTGACAATCCCATAATCAAATAAAGTAATACAATTGAAGAGTAGTCAGAAAAATTTACGATGAGAAGAAAAAAAGATCACGGATGCAGATAACTTGTTCAGAAAGAGATTATCGAATGATATAAAAGCCGTTCAAAATACGAGGAAGAAATCAGATGAAACAGAACAATTTATAATTATAACCCATTAAAGAAACGATTAACTCAGTGATAGGCGCGTTAGAGGCAAAAGAGAGAAAATAAAGAAATCTCACGAAGACTATAGTACATTACAGTCACAGTTAAACATTTACAAAAGAATTAATGAAAACAATAAAATGATCAAAAATATAGACAAACTAGTTACTGGTTTTAATGGTGTTGTAATAAAGCTCTAATATAACATCTGACAATAGCACTTTGTCACAGTTGCAACATATGAAATTCAATACTAATAATAGAGATAGATGACAACAATAACAAAATAAATGTGCGTGAATCGATGTTTATATCTCTGAAAACTTATTAGGAATCAGACTTTGCTCTAAATATGAACATACTGCCGAAATAGAAAGACGAAAAACATGCAAAATAAAGTGTTGACAGAGCTGATTAACAATATCGTCGTGATATAAGTGATTGTTAATGAATTAGACAAAAGAGTGAAACGATTAAGAAAATATGTAATGATATGGAAGAAGCGTTTACAATAGAAATAGAGTCATTTAAAGCTGAAATATATGAAATACTATTACAGTATGTGGAAGAATCGATACCTTATATTCAGAAGAAAAAAAACGGAAACATGGAGACCGTCAAAACTGAATTAAACACATGAATGGCTATATACATTATTGCAATAAGTATATAATAAATGAGATTAAAACATGTCAGGTGATTGGATGATTATTCATAAAGATACGTGTGTAATTCTTTATGATTTTCGTATTGTAATTTAGATTTAGGAATAGGTATTTTAGTGTAGATAAAACTGAACCACACGACATCCAAAGGCCTTTAAAACGTAATCATATCGGTATACAGTTTCTTGGCAATTCGTAACTTTGCAATTACACTTTATACAATAGCCACGTCTAATGGATTTAGTTATACTTCGTCATGTTTTGCTGAATATGATTTACACTCAATAAATGCCTTACAGTAATATGTCATACAAATAAATGCCTTACAGTAATATGTCATACAAAATAAATGCCTTACAGTAATATGTCATACAAATAAATGCCTTACAGTAATATGTCATACAAATAAATGCCTTACAGTAATATGTCATACAACTAAATGCCTTACAGTACATGCAAATAAATGCCTTATATTAATATGTCATACAAACAAATGCCTTACAGTAACATGTCATACAAATAAATGCCTTACAGTAACATGTCATACAAATAAATGCCTTACATTAATATGTCATACAAATAAATGCCTTACAGTAACATGTCATACAAATAAATGCCTTACAGTAACATGTCATACAAATAAATGCTTTGCAGTAATATGTCATACAAATAAACAAATCAGGCTAAGATGCAAGTTTTATAAACGTCTACATTAAAACTTATACTAATGTTGAATATCATTGCTTTTTTAAGCAAACAATAAACTTGTTGCTTACTCATAAACACTAACTAAAGAAAATGAAGACTAAAGAAGTAGTTTTAGATAACACAGTATAAAAGAATCACGGGCATATTATCTGGAAGAGATCACTATTCTATCATGGTTATCTGGAAGAAAACACTATGTTATCATGGTTATCTGGAAGATAATACTATATTATCATGGTTATCTGGAAGAGAACACTATTTTATCATTGTTATCTGGTAGAGATTGGTATTTTTAAGGAAATACGATTTTAACATTGTTGTCTAGAAGAGAAAACAATTTTATCATTGTTACTGTAAGATAATTTGATCGCGTTTGTCTGGAAGAGAAAACCATGTATGACTGTTGTCTACAAGAGGACACCTTTTTTATCCTTGTTGATTAAGGAAGGACATTGAAGTAGACATATATCATTCACCGTAATATGAAAGCTACATCAAAGTGCGGACGTTTTCAGACTGAATGCAGCATTTTTTAAAATGTTCAAAGTTGTGTGGATACCAGCGTCTGCAGGAAACAAATAGAACAGAGCAAGGAGTAATGAAAGTTACGATCATGGGCAGATAATCCGCAGAGCAATGCTACATAAACGCTTTAGTTTATTGTATACATAACGAAATTCAGCATGCCACTTGAATTCCAGATGCTAACTTACCATTGTCCATTGTATCATTGTGATCTTCTTCCAGGTTTCATATTTTACAATTATATTGGAGAAAGCACCTAATATGACAGAAGACTCCGTGATTTGCAGACGAAGCTTGAAACCTTATTGACCAGCTGTCAAAATCGATATCATCTATAGAGAACCGTTTATTAGCTCACTATGCAGTACATCACGAGATTACACAATATGTGGTGTCGTATTACACAGCTATAACATTTCGAACAAATAAACTATTTATTAGTCATGGTTTGTCTCCCTTTCATAAATACAGTTAGCGGATAAAAGTCTGAAAGCTATGAAAAGTCTGCTGTTGTGACATGATGTTTTCTTGTTTTAAAGTGCACGAAAAATATTTGATAGTTATATATTGCTTCTGTTATTAATATATGCCTCACATGTTTAAGGCTTTCGTCCAACTGAACGAGTACAAAGTCAATTTATTAACGTTTGTTAAATGTAATAACATTCAGCACGCAACTAGCTTTATTTGGTGAATTAACAAGGTATTTTAGTCCATAATGACATTGTTAAAAACATGCAATATTGCTTGAAAATAAGGGTAAAAACAAACAATAAATTAATGCGATTACATGATGTAATTTTATCTTTTGTTCAAGTAAATGAATGATATATATTTTATGTAGGTATGGTTTCTCTAAAGAATGGTCTTGCCAGTCTTGGAAGGCTAAATAAGTTATATTGGCCTTAGAAAACAAAGATAAGATAATGTTGTTTTATTTTATTTTTTATAATTCATGGAGGTTTTGAAATGTATAATTTAGAGTAGATTCGTTTTCGTTCAGAAATTAAAGTTGTACAGATATACGATAAGCATCTAAATGTACTAGCAATATGACCTATAGAAAGGCATAGACAAAATAAAGACGAAGAAGCCTGGTTCTCGTGTACTTGCAATGCAACTGTTAAATCGTGGCGACTACAATACGGCAAGTCTTTAAAAATTAGTTTAACCAATTAGCTTTGTATACTATATTTGACAATGTTTTAATCTTCACAAACATTAAAACACGGAATATCAGTTTGAGGTTAAGGAATTGTTTATGACAAATATACGTATCACAGAAATGGACATAACCAAGGAAGGTTAATATCGAACAATGCACATCGTACGTGTCATATGATATCGTTTATTCAAGTCGATGTTAAAGACAGGTCATTGGCAAAAGTTTAAAAGAAACTTCGTCTGTTGACGTTTCTTTTATTATCAATACTTAAGATGATGAAATAAAGACAGCGTTAAGGAAATTGCTACTGCGTGCCAATGACTCTTAATTGGGTTCAAGATTGCAATGACACGTTTACGAGAAGTTTGACTCCACAGATCGAAATAGTGCATTATCGAAATTAAACAAATCAACTCTAATTGAAGTCATGTGCTTTAGATATAATGGTCACGAATGTTGACCACTTAAAGTTGTATGGTGATATCGTAGTCAAACCATAGCCCTGCTGCTAAAGAAATAATGAATGCCTCACTTGAGGATATCAAGGCATTTAAATAACAAACAGTTGTATATTGGTCACTAGAACATATACAAGTTCAATATATTTATTTTGAAGATCAACATTTAAGTTTGATATACAGAATAAACTTCTTGGTCATTTCCTCAGCGACCATATGTTATACTCATGGTCATTTCCTCAGAGACTATATGTTATGCTCATGGTCATTTCCTCAGAGACCATATGTTATACTCATGGTCATTTCCTCAGAGACCATATGTTATACTCATGGTCATTTCCTCAGAGACCATATGTTATACTCATGGTCATTTCCTCAGAGACCATATGTTATACTCATGATAATATTTCATTCCTTTGGATATTTCAATAAAAAGAATTTTAAGACGATTAATCGTATGATTCATAACTGTTGGTGAAGCGATTGTAATGTATGATTTGTCGGATCAGAAGAATATATGAACTTTATAGAATATTATCGGGATCAAAAATGAATAGAATTACCTCGACTTCTCTGTCGTTGTTTGAATGCTTTATACGTTGAAATGAAAGTTTGAAATCAAAGAAACATTGAAATACTGTGTAGCCTCTGGGTCAGTCAATGATTCAAAAGTACGCAATACGCAGGAGAATCAAGCACAAAATTTATTCTATCTCTTCCATTTCGTTGACTGCTTCTGGTCTGAGATACGCATCTGATCTCATATGTGTGTACATTCCTGCTAGAAGTCTGCGCACGTCATCTCGCACTCGTATTTTTTGTATTCTCAAGATGAAAACTGAGTCATATGGACAACGTTCATTGGTATATAAGGGCCAATGTTTTCGTAAAGAACTGCCTCTGGATAACAGACGCAAAGAGACCATGGTCGCAGTCAATAGGTCTCTCAAGACACAAAGAGACCATGATCACAGTCAACATTGCTCTCAAGACATAAACAGACCATGATCACGTTCAAGAGTGCTCTCAAGACATAAAGAGACTATGGTCGCAGCCAAGGGTCAACTCAAGACACAAAGAGATAATGATCACATCCAAGAGTGATCTCAAGATACAAAGAGACCATGATCGCAGTCAAGAATGCTACCAAGACTTAGAGACCATGATCACATCCAAGAGTGTTCTCGAAACACAAAGAGACCATGATCACAGTCAGTCAAGAGTGCTCTCGAGACACAAAGAGACAATGACTGCAGTCAAAAGTGCTCAAGAGACGCAAAGAGACCAACCTGGACTCAAAATCTGCGAACCATGTAGAATTTTCTAAATGCAAAACAATTTTAAAGGGTGTCCGTAATAACTTTACTAAGGAAAGACGTATTATTAGACAATACGTGATTAAGTAGTGTAAAATAGGTGATCAAGTAGTGTAAAATAGGTGATCAAGTAGTGTAAAATAGGTGATCAAGTAGAGTAAAATAGGTGATCAAGTAGTGTAAAAATAGGTGATCAAGTAGTGTAAAATAGGTGATCAAGTAGTGTAAAATAGGTGATCAAGTAGCGTAAAATAGGTGATTAAGTAGTGTAAAATAGGTGATCAAGTAGTGTAAAATAGGTGATCAAGTAGTGTAAAATAGGTGATCAAGTAGTGTAAAATTTAGAATTCTTAAAGGCAGTGGATATGCTACCAATACATACCTCTGCATGATAAATAAGCTGACATGTACAAATTTGAACGGGTCTTGAAGAACGAAAGATGAGCAGTAACAAGTATGTATTAATCATTTAACAGTTTTGAATCAGCTGAAATTATTATATTATTAAAATAAATCAATGAATCACCATACATAGAAAGCAGCACTAAGGAGCATGAAATCTGTAAGCTTTTTTATTAATGTGGCTGATGTAAAATGAATGCTGCATTTGAATATAAGGGAGTAAAGATCGTCATGCAATAATATGTTGATAACAAAGATCATAAGGAGAAAAGACAATACACTCGAACGCTATTGCAAGCATACAAAAAAGAATGATGCATATGAGAAACGCGAGAAGGCGACTGCAAACTGCACAATGTCCGAACGAGGAAACAAATAATGTGGCTGACGGAATGAAAAGAGATAGCATTCAGAAATATGAAACTGGTCCCAATGACATAACTAAGCACTTTAAAACAGCCTGAATATAAAAGACTACAAACATGTCAGTGACATCACAAATAAACTCAAAGACAATAAAAACCACACAAATGTCTATCAAACATGAAGACACTGAGATTTCATACAAATTCGTACAACGAAGATTCAATAACTATACATAAATTACACATTTTTTCTAAACAACATCTGAACCATGAAGATACTTAATGCCTCAATACAATCGTAACTCACAAATAATTACCACGAATTCAATAAAAATCAATTCATATGGGAGGAACGTATGAGTGAGACAGATCTAAAATTAGAAATACCTTTCACGGTATGTAGAAGAACAGGTTTAGAAGCAAAAAAGACTATTTTTAGAACGTTAACATTCAGCTGTAACAAAAATTAAACAACACTAATGAAGCTGGTCCGACATCACCAATGCAAGAGATTAAACAAATACATGAAACAAAATTACAAATATTAGAGATTATGCAAACAGTGTGTGAGCACAGTAAGGTTTAGCTTGGGTTTTTTGTTGGTATTTTACAGCACAGCAGCATAAGTAGGCTAATATTCAGTGCCAAGGCAGTTGGTGCAAAGTGCATTGTCCAGGGACTCACGACGATAGACGAACCTGGCTGATTCAATGCTACGATTCTATACCGCACCAGTGTGCGTCTGTTCTTGTCTCTGTGCCTCATACGACATACGTATCCAAGCCCATAGGGAAAAATAAGCACAATAAACCAAGCTGGTATTACAATTGAATAAATGAGAGAGAGACAGACAGACAGATAGACAGAGACAGAAAGAGAGAGGGAGAGAGCGAGAGACAGACAGACAGTATAACCCAAACCAGAGATACTTTGTCATGTAATGAGTCTTAGGTAACACATAAAATATAATTAAGTTTGCATAAATCTACCATCGACTATTAATAACATGCTGTTATTCTTGTGAGCGTTAGATTGTAAATGTTGGCTCAAAAAGAGAAAAATAAAAACAAAGATAGATTAACAAAACCTTTTACTATGTAAAATTAAACACTTCTTCCAGATGCATACGCCATTAAAACATAACCATAACCATTAAAGCTTGCAGAAGATCCAGTACCAAATATAGATATTGAAGAATATTTTAAATTGATTATTCCCAGTACTGGTCAGACAGTTAAAAGGAGAACCCAATAGTTCACAATTACTACCAGATAATACTGTTTCTTATTAAATCAGTACTAATGGATAAATGATGCATATATTTCTGTTTTGAAAAGCAAATAGAGAAAATTGTTTTAAAAATCAGCAGTATAGCCTAAAATGTCTAAACAATTAATAAAATCGGTTACCGGTAATACATACTGATACAACCTCCGCATTATATTCTTCCTTGTAAATAGACCAGACTATGTCCGTACTACGTTAAAATTGTCTTAATGTTTGGATTGCAAAAACAACTGAAACTAAGGGAATACAATATAATTATTTCGTATCTGTATTGGTTGTTGAAGGAATGTTATAGATATAGGCTGAGTGGACTTTGTATCAGTGAAGAGACATATATCAAACATGACAATTACATTTATTTGCTAGATATAAATCTATGAAAATTATTTCCTACCGAATCCAGTATGCGCAATTATAAAAACCGCATCTCTGCAAATCACATTTTAATCACAATTTTAACTGAAGAAATACTCTCTTCAAAATGGTTCACGTATGTACTAGACACTCTATTTCAAAGAATTCCAAATGAAATACTAAGAATGCTTCCGCATATTGCCTAGTCAAATATGCACGTTGGTTATTTATAGAACGAACATAAAATGACATTGTTCTGTTCATGTAATGAGACTGGCAGTCTATGTCGACAAGATGACTGTTCATTTAATGAGATTGGCAGCCTATGTCGACAAGATGACTGTTCATTTAGTGAGATTGGCAGTCTATGTCGACAAGATGACTGTTCATTTAATGGGATTGGCAGTCTATGTCGACAAGATGACTTTATGAGGCAATGCATTTCACACAGTTAGCAACACAAATATGCGGATTTGTGCATATCAAGCAACATATGAATATATAGCAATACACCATTCAGTTAATGACATGACAATGCCACGTCTTTCCCTAAAACGAATATGCGATTATAAATAGTGTCAAGGGCTCTGATAATTGCATCCAAAACACAAACATCACTCAATAGACGCCGTTTATAAAACTAAGCAAACGACGGAGAGAGACCAGGCTTCAAAACCCGAGGCATCTTAAAATAATACTACATACTTTGTTCTTCTTATTTTTTTATTAAATAAATACCCTGCAAAATACAAATTAGACATTTGATAAAGCCTGGGTATACGTCACTGTTTAGTTTATATATACCTTAACACCCCCAAAAATAAAATAAAAAACAAACATTATCGCTTTCTGGACAAAGGTTAAACTCAGATTGAAATGCCTACGTTCCACTGAATCATTGAAATTTTTCCGAGTATTAGTATAATTCATGAACGTAGGATGGAAGTTTTATGAATTTGTATTAAATGCAATTTTTACTCTTATAATTCAAATGTGTATTATAACTTTTCTGTTTGTGTACTAAACCAGCGAATTCTGTTATCAGAAATATTGTATAAGTCTAGACGGGAAAGCACTGTTTTTTAGCAAGTTTTCCTTTTCTGGCGTTTTCCAGCTCATCATGAAAAACTGCTACTGAGGATAATTTTTCTGTGATGATATGTGTAAATCTAAATAACAGGTATTGGAAAGGTTGTGAACTATGAAGTTAACGGAAGTTGAACGTTCCCAGGAAGGCGACCAAATTTTGAAAAACAAAAATATTATATCACAGTTCGTAAATTTTTTTAAAACTCCGGAAAAGGGACCTTGTAATTTTTCTTAATGATGAAGCATATGTTAAATTAATTAAACGAGGTCAATACCATTTTTGAAAGTGAGTTATGATTCTCCTATTTCCAGAATTATGTTAAGCATCGCCAGGAACAGTTTTCCTTTGTACTTCATGATGAATAAATAGTTTGCCTTTTCTCTGCAGGTAAGAACAGAACTACGTACTATATTTTAAAGATTTAATTTAGGCTAGCAATGAAAAGATTTAAATGTTTGGATACAGTTGGATATAAGTCCCTTTCAAAGCTATGAAACAGTTTTGTAATTTTCTTAATTATTTAGTTTAAAAAAATTAAATATAGCATGTAATGGAATATTTCAACTTTAGTAAGAATTTATATGAATTTGTAATCGCTGCCAACTTGATGATCAGTAATATTTAATTTAGAAATAAAATATTTTACAGTTACAGAGCATAGTATTTTGGTATTTTAGTTCAAATGTTCAGTACAATACCGTTCTACAAAAGATTATTGTATTAGTCTGAATTATTGACTATTCAAGCATTTTGGCAATCGTTAATTTATTCGATATTTAATTACTTTCATTATATTCTAAGAGACAGAAATCCCAGAATTGTATGAAATTGGTAAGCTTTAAGGAATATCGTAATTTTATTTGTATTTTTTATATCTAAAGTGAAATACTTATGTATACGTATTTTTATATCCGGAATGTGATTTTCAATACCTAATTATCTATAATTTCAATAAAAACAGTTTTTTCATTTGGACTTCGTGATGAATAGTTCACCTTTCCTTTACAGTTCAAACCCAGCATCTCTCGCACTCCAATGATGCAAAATGACATCATCATCGCCAGTAGTGACACCTCCGGAAATGAGGCTCGAACTGTCATCTCTATATCGACCTGAGAGTGCCCGTCAAAAAACTGGACAAGATGCAGGGGATTCTTACCATCAATCACCATCACATCATGATGTCCTGAAAGTACCGGCCAAAATCATGTCATAAAAGTTATTAGAAAAACCCTCTCATGACACATATCAACGGTTAAATAAAACCTTAAGTATATTATCAAAAATGTAAACATTAAAGTGTATCAACTCTACAATGCATCCGGCATAACGTCATTATTTTCTTAGCATACATACGTCAGCAAAAGTGAAAATAGTGGACATTTTTCAACGGTCCAGTGAACCGGGAAATTGAAAATTATAAGCATAATTCAGTGGTTAAATGAATCATGAAATCTTTCACTTTTGCCATGGCAAGTTGTACTTAATGTTCCTGATAATGGCAAAAGTTGATATGTAACCATAAAGCATGTCTTTTGTAATTCTCTTATTTCAATTCCTGTTATATTTTCTGTATCAGTTTCAATTAGACCAAGAAGTTCGATTGCAAATACGGAGATTTTTTTGTATATCAGTCCATTGCAAATACTTTAAAATAATTATATCAGAAGCGGGTGGTTTGGGCTTTCAATATTTTTCTATATAATCTACCAGCTAAAATGTATCGACTGAAGATATCATTAACTATATTCATCAAATCATTAATTCAAACTATGCAAAAATCCGGACTAATGATACAATATTCAATTAGATAACATATTTTCAAGATACAAACATGTCATGACCTTTCGACCATACAGCATGTGCAGGTGTTATTTTTCCAACGTCAAATTTTCAATGGAATACCCTTCCTGGACACATTTTAAAAATTACCAAACCTAGAGTGTTTTAGGGGTACAATACGAAATTTCAGCCACATCAACCAATAATTCACATCTTGTCCCAGGTTATCATCTGAACTTTGTAAGACTTTTAAATTTTATTTTAACATTCAATTGTTTTTTAAATTATCAATCTCTTAAACTATCTAAAATGTGCTCGAAATCCCACGCCTCTTTCAAGATACTAATAGCAGAAAGTTCAAGACTCTATACACTAGCAACCAAACATGTACTAGTTAAGAATGTATCCAGTCATATATACCTACACCATTAAACAAAGGCGTAGATCACACGTTGGATTGTTCTTGATTATATCATGATATGCATACATGCTTACGACTTCTGACAGATTTGCCTCTATTTGAATCTGACTACGCTAGTGAATATCGAGTTTTGTATTCCCACCTCGCGAGTATAACTGCGCTAAGAGTCTGGCTGCAATAGTGGCTGAGTGTAGATGGATATAACCCGTTGTGTTGGTGGATCATTTTGAAGTACGTCATCAATTTAATTATTGGTAATTCAGAATAACAACGTGGCGAAGCTCACGTTTAAATTGTAATATAGTTGCGAGTCTTTAATAATTTATTCCTGTCAATGTACTAAATCACATTTTATTCACTCAAAAACTAAATAGTTGCTACTAGCAATATTCGTTTGGTTCCATCATAGGTTACGTCACTCTTAAATAGGTACCTCAGATGACTCCTGTGATACGAATCTCATTTTATCATAATATAGTGTAATCATTATAAATATGAATTCTGGTACGTTGCTTTCTTTGCCATGTTGGTAAGGTAATAACGACGACAGGGTACCAAATTACTGATGCATAATTACATAACGGTTTTGCCGCTCCGTTGACCTAGTGGTTAGAACATCCGCCTCGGATGCGGGAGGTCGCGGGGAGGTCGCGGGTTCAATCCCCGGCCGAGTCATACCAAAGACTTACAAAAATGGTACTGACAGTTAGGACTGGTCGGCCTGGCGTCAGGATAATGTGACTGGGTGGGACATCATGCTACATGTCTGTGGCATGATGCCCCAGTGCTAGACATCACTATAAACTGTCACACTGCAGACATCGTAGCGATATGACTGAAAAATTGTTAAAGCTACGTTAAAAATCTAAATCACACATACACATGCATAACGGTCTTATTGAATCTGTTCAGTTATCCATATACAGACTGATTGGTCTAACGCGCTCGCCTTTTCACATCATTCACATTTCACCTCTGTCTGCGTGGGATCAACTGGCGTGGGTATGTGAGAAAGCTTGTCAATAGCTTTCCGTGGGTCAATGGTTCTTCCTGGATTCTTCTTCCACTGTATATACTGGCTGTCATGCATAGCCTATCATGTGCTGGAAATGGCGTTAAAACCACAAAAAGAAAACAATCTTATATGTAGCTGTTTCAAAAATCATATATATTAATTACGCCGGAAAGCCGCTGAAGCTTAGTTGGTTGAGTGGCGGACCAGTAAGCCATTGGCCGCGTGTTTGATACCCACCCAAGCGAGCACGAGTTGGTTGCCTCAGTGCATCCTATGGAAAAACACTTGACTCTCATTTTGTAGGCTTCATGTAGCCAATGCTATCTTTAATAAACAAAAGCAAAAAGGTTATTTCTTAGCTACTTCACCACTCCTAAAACATGGCGACTTACTGGCTTTATCATGATGACGATGTTTATTCTCGTATCAAAGATAATTCAGACAACATTTATGAGAAAATTAATAAATAAGGGATACTGAATAGTACGAATTTGTGATTTGATTGGTTTTAATATTAATAAATCTTTACTACTAACAATCCTGTAAAATAAAATTAAAAGAACATTATACTTGAAGGATCTATTAAGAAATAAATACACTATTAAGAAATAAATATACCCGTCAATTTTTGTTTTAAACTTTCGCATTATGAATGTAATAATGATCTTTCTTTTTATAAATTAGCTCACTCAACTCACTTTCAAGCAATATCACATAAAATTTATTCGTATTTATAGGATAACCATTCTGTCTCTCCAGTAGACGAGAAGAGAGTCGTTGCGTCCTTTGACTGGGTACATTAGCGTAGCCAGAAATTCTGACACGATCCCCCTCCGAACTTAATCATGGTGCCCCGTCCCAATAAAAAATTTGATGGGAATTTTTCATCTCCTAATGGGCTTGTCCACCCCACTGCACCCGTTCCCCGCAGTTGCAGTGATTGCATGGGTGTTTGCTATGCAACTGACTGGGTACAAAATAAATATCTCATTGATACAATGAAATCCTAGGAACTATGAATTTCACCAAGAAAAGAACAGAATAATATATAGTGTAATTTGTCGTCAAATCCACGTTAAACGTTGGTTTTACAAACGAGAATAAGGTCGCTTGTCACAGTCCATCCGCGACTTACAATTAAGGTGAGCTAACCAATTAACTTCATCTGCAAAACAGTAAAACAAATTCACCATTTCTTTTTTAAAAAAAGGACATAATGCAGTTCAGATAGATTCAATAGAACATAATTTGACCATTTCTGGTTTTGCGAAACAACAACAACAACAACAACAACAAACCAACATATAAGGATACAAGTCACACATGTAAGCTATTCTGAAATTCTTGTTCATCTTGCGGTCCGATCTAAGTTTTTAGTAAGTAAACTATTTTAACCAATATATGTATAATGTTCAAACAATAATGTTGAGAAAAAAATAATGTGCATTCCTTCATCTAAAGTTGCAATGATTGATGTAAACGGTGTTCTCTCTCCTTTCAAATATCAATTCCGTGACCATCATTGGTAAGACGAAATTGTTAGCACTGGCTACATCTAACATGAAAGCAAAATTTAAATTTCAGTTAATGTGAACGAACGAGAGTTTATTGTAAACTACAGTAATATAAGACTTTTTCGTCATCATCAAGAAAGAAAGAAAACAAAATAGAAATAAATAACCTCGTCCATGCGGACGATAATTCTAATAGTACTATCTATCTGTGTATATATATACATACATATATATATATATATATATATATATATATATATATATATATATATATATATATATATATATATATATATATATATATAGAGAGAGAGAGAGAGAGAGAGAGAGAGAGAGAGAGAGAGAGAGACAGACAGAGAGACAGACAGACAGACAGAGAAAGAGAGAGAGATTATATATTTCTCAGGCAGCGTGAGAAAATGCTTATCCAGAAATGTAAGCGATTTCCGTGTTTCGGGGAAAATATAAAGGATCTCCACCGGAAATATAAAGGGTATCCGTGCTTTGCGACGCATACTGAAACTATTAATGAATGAGCCGTCATGAGCAAAGTTTCATAAGAATTTCATTCCTGTGTGATTCTTTTGTGAAAACAATTTAAGATAATGAATTAGAGACGCATTTGTGAAACTTGGGACTGAATCGAGTCGTTTACAAAATTGGAATGATTCTTGTGATGACATGACCACGCAGCCTTCGACTCCGTGCAAAGAAACGGTACATTATCGAAATTAAATAATTGAGTGACATTGAGTCGTGTGCGTTATTCATCAAAACTATGAGCAATGTCCTCGTACACATATTGTAATATCCCAGGTCAAATTAAAATGTATAATTTCTGCTGTCAAAAGAAAATTGATCTTCCTTTCTAGGATGCTAACACATTCCAGATTCGACAGATTTCTTTCGAGTTTAATTTCGCAGAAGGTATACGAAGCCAGTAATTTAATTTGTGGTCTGATATCCTTGTTTATAACGTCCTGAATTTATGTGTGATACCCATGCTTAAAGCGTCATGAATTTCTTGCCTTTAACATTTCCTAAAACAAATACTTTTCCTTAGAGTTATGTATGTATGTATGTATGTATGTATGTATGTATGTATGTATGTATGTATGTATGTTTGCATTACTGGCTTACTAACTTTATTTCCTCTTAATACCCCCATATGATCAAGTTCATTCGATTCGGATGATACGTGGTAGTGAGACGCAACATAAGACAATGAAACTATTCAGCACGCACAAATACATAAATTTAAAAACATGTCTTTATGTGTTCTTTTTATTTGGCGCAGACAAGATGGCGTCTCTTTTCTCGCTATAAGTAGGAAAACAACCTAAAGTATCAGCTTAGTGTATTTTTTAAACTGCAGTTACCATCTACGATTGGCGATGCGTAAGAAGCGATAAGATCCTAAAATCTGTTTTGCACCATACACCACAGTGTTTATGGCTTAGAATTGACCCGAGGCGCCTTCCTGCACGTCGTATGAGGCCACCATGTTTTGCATCATATAACATAGTGTTTATGGCTTCGAACTGGCACGAGGCACCCTCCTTCAAATCGTAATAGGCCACTTTGTTTTGCACCATATAACAAAGTATTTATTGCTTAAAATTGGCCCGAGGCGCCCTCCTGCATGTTGTAAGAGGCAACTAATTCGGACAAAGATTTTGCGATGGAACGCATCCCGTGATGATGTTCTGAATGAGAAGGTCTTTGACGTTTTAAATGAGTTTTATATATATATATATATATATATATATATATATATATATATATATATATATATATATATATATATATATATATATATATATATATATATATATATATATATATATATATATATATATATATATATATATATATAAAACATTCACACACCGACATTGTAATTTGAATATTGTACCCTATTTGCCTTTATCTTTGTTTTCTATGTCTTTTTGGGACGACATAATTAACTTAAACAATTATAGCCATGGTTGTGTTGTGTCACAATTCAAATCAATAGAATAAACATTAAGTAAAGAGCGCCAATTAAGAAACGTTGATACATACGTGTCCTCATTGAATAACGCCGTTAATCACGTGGTATCGTGACGCTGCTTAATAAAGAGCGAAGTTCGTCAATTTAGAATATGCCAGACGTACAAGAAAAGTGGTCTTGTGTGACATTTACATGAGAGAAAAAAGATGTTCTCGGAAAAGAAATGGTGTCCATAACGTTGTTAATGTCGTTTAGTGGGTTTTTTCCTTCGATGATACAACACAAAAAGACAACTGTAATTATGAATTCCTTATATTGATATAATGCTCTGGTTAAAGTCATTGGTGGCGCGAAGATTCGAGACAATGTTCTTTAGTGGCGTCCATAGTTTTATTTTTTTTACAGGGAAAAGTTTTCTCAGTTACCATCGCCCACCCAACCCACTCTGCTTAATTTGTGTTTTGTGACTAATTGCCACCGCTACACAAAGGTGAAGGTGAAATACTATGTAAATTTAACCACTTTTCCCGGCGCTACCCCCACCCTCTCCTGCCGCCACTTGTTTGAGACGGCATGCTGAAGTACTTGGACTGACGACCAGGTGACTTGCTGATGTTTTAACAGAAGCATGGACTGACTGCTTGACTCCTTTCTATTTTTGGATTGCTTACAGCACAACCATCTGTGTTAATTACCACGATTGTAAGAATTGGGGAACTGTGTATAATATCGTCAACTGTATTGGCATATTATTCATTTTTACCTGTATTTCCAAACAGTTCAATCTCTATTTGATATTCATTGCCTTTAGTATGTTTAGTTAATGTATTGTGCATAATTAAAGTGCCACAACAGTGTATCTACATTTATTCAGTTTATTTCTTGGTAAAAGAGATTATATATTCAAAATACGAATGTAAAAAATCCGATTGAAAAATTTTCAGTAATAACTGCGTGAGAGCCTACCTAATATCGCGTTTGCACCTGTTTACGATCATAACCGAAGGCAACCGCCGACCACTTCCGGTATTTAGTGAAAACAAAAGCGTGACGTCACGTTATGAACGCTTGTTGTAAACAAAGGCTCAGTTGGTATCGTCACTCAAATTAATCCGTACCAGTTTGAACCCTATATTTCCAATACCGAACAATCCGAAGTTGCAGATGAAGATAACGAAGAAGAAAGACAAGATAGATTGACGGACAATTCATGGTAATTGTTTTCTGAATATGTCTACGGCCTAAGTTACGATAAATGTGTATCCGACAATATTGACAGTCTCCTGTTCCTTTACAGATTTGGATTTTTTCTCACCTGTAATAAAGGCTGCACAAGTGTATAGCATTTCATGGGTAGAGACGTATCTATACGTTGATAAGTAAAAGGTACATCGGATCACAGTTGTAAGCTTTGAAAACCTGTGAACAAGTTGATATGATTTAGAAGTACTTAAGATTTCTAGGAGAGGAGGTCCGCTTTTTTTTCACAACTATTGAAATAGGCAGGATATTACCCTCATGACATTAAAATTGAATTCATATTCTGTACGCTGTATTATAAGTTAAAATTTCGAATTTCTTATATGTATGCTAATAGTTGATTTTGATAAACTTTAAAATAAACCTTTTTTGTCTGTGGTAAGTATCTTCTTGCAACTTCTATTTTCTTTCATATCTAATTTAATTTTACAGTGCTGTACTAAACGTTTTATCTGTTCCTGACTTTAGTCAGTTTTTGTCATTGTACTGTGCTACTGATGTGTTCATAAATATGAGATTAAATTTGACAAGCACAGCACAATGCATTAAAGAAGAAAACTCTATTTTACGTGTAAATGTGGACATTGTTTGGTAATGCCTACGGCAAGGGAATGTGTATGTTGTTGTGACATAGAGAAGGTCACAAGTATCCGCACTGAATACCAGGGGATACAGTGTATAGCACACCATCCAGGGTTCATTGCAGTTTGTCTCGACATCCATGTTTTAAAAGTTGCATACTACCAGTATAGACAACAATTTGGAGAACATCCAGAACAAGGAAATGAGTAAGTAAAATATTGGAGTAATTTTTCATGTTCTTTTGTTTTCATAAATTTTGCTTTCATGATCTATGCATGACAGCATAGTATTAGGGTTATTAATACAGCAAATAAATAAACCTCTTTTTCAAGTCATTTTATGACATCTTCTTGGATTGAACCCATGTTCTGGAGGCCTACACTGTCTAACCTTTATACCAGTGATACTGATGAATCATGCCAAAAAACAACACATATACATGTACAAATATTGTTTTATTTCATTTTTTGTGTTGCAAAATAAGATGGTCATATATATATATATATATATATATATATATATATATATATATATATATATATATATATATATATATATATATATATATATATATATATATATATATATATATATGTATGTATGTATGTATGTATGTATGTATGTATGTATGTATGTATGTATGTATGCACAGATTATACTGGAATCATTTAACTTTATTGATATACAAAATAATGATAAATCACACTGGGCCACTACTAATACTATCTACTAAAACTTTTGATTTCCAAATTTGATCTAATGCATAAAGCATATTATATTTCAACTCAATTTTCAAATTATTATTTCAGAAGACATTGGTATACAGCATATAGACAATTTGCTCTGTGGTGTTGGCACATCATGGTGGTGATACATCTACCATAAGTTTTGCTCCTTCATCATTCATGTGAGACACCTGTCTAATTGTGAATGCTGTTTTCATCAGACATTTGGCATAATCTGCAAATTAAATTTAATATGCATTGTATTGTACAAGCCAAAAACTGCAACCTTTTGTTGAAGTTAATACATGAATTAAAAGTATTTGTCTTTACAATTGTTTGTATATTTTTGCTATTTTACCACAGGGAAAATTCATGACCTTTAAAATTAAAGGAGTGTCAACTTTAACAAATATTTTGCCTTTACTGTTTGAATTTAATGATTTAAAAAAAATAATATAGGTACATACACTTGGTACAACAGTATTTATATTTTCTAAGTGATATATGCCTTTATGTTCATTAATTACTAATGTATATTCTTGCCATATGTTGAGTCGACAAGGATTTTCCTGACAGTGTATTCTCCTTTCTTGTACTTTGGATACAGTATTTTATATCTGGCTCTCACATCCTTAGTGCATGCTTTCTCTCTTTGGCTGTTTTCATTAAAATGCAATGCAGCTATCTGAAGCCTATTTCAAAGTAAATAAAGATGCAAAATACAGTATATCATTCTATCAGAATACAGATAATTTATTTTTATAGATACTTTATTTGCAAACATTCCAAAACACTAAAAACTGTTATACAATTTTACATTGTAGGATATCAAAAGATCAGATCTTGATATCTATGATTTAATTTGAATATGAATATACTGGACTATAAATAAAACACTGAAAAACCTGAATCAGAATTTTTGTGTGTGCAATAATTTAAGCTTTACCTTGAAAGCACTCCATGATAGGAGAAACCAGTCATCTTTGGTGCAAAATAATTGATCACAGAGTTGTATCCCTGAAGCTTGTTGTCCAGATGACAGCATTGGTACATATTTTTTCATTTTTCTGCTGTCACAATCTCTTCAAGCTTGTCAAATACTTTAGATCCTATAAGTTATAAAATATATTCACCAAAGCTTGGTTTTATGCTATCTTGCATGAAAATTAAAGTGTGCACTAACAAAAATATATCTAAATTCAATAAATTACTAGACCAATACAGTTAAATCAAAGTCACATACCTATATGACATGTGCTCCATAAGATGCTTTTGCATACCAAATATCATTGATCAATAAGAAATAAATCTACTAATTGAAAAACTTGATGGACTTAAATGATTGTTGAAAAGATACGACTGAAAAATTGTTGAACATGACAACATCACCACCACTGAAAAAAATCATAACACAATATTGTACAATTTCTAATACATTTTGTGTTATTCAGATTTGTATTCATTACGGATGGGAATAAACCTCGTCACGTTTGTAAATATCTATATGTAATCTGATTCACACATTTGTCCGACAATGAAAAATATATGTAGGCCTTCTAAATCTACCAGCAGAAAGATTTTTCTATTCACATGGTCAAACAAAGTTGAAGGCAACATGAAAATTGTGACTATTTATCCACTGTTTATATCTCAGTTCTTGATTGATTAGATATTTAATGCATTTGTTTTGAAAACTATGAAGAAAAAAAAAACGTTCTATAGGGTAGAAATGGAAATGTTGCATTGACTGATCTGTTGAATATCATATATATAATATGGTACATGTCATTAAAAACTCACCCTTGCAACTTCTCTCTTTGAATAGCCCCTTCTTACTTTCTTTGGTGGTTACACTTAAGAAGTTACTAACTCTGATGGTGACAACATTTCTAGCCTACACAGTTGATGCTTTGGTGTTGAAGTTTCTGATACATTTGCAGTTACCTTGGCTTGGTTGTCAGTTTCCTTCACTCAGTGGAATGACGGAGCAGTAGCATCATTGAGTTTAACTTTCTTTTGGTGCCCTACCCATATGCTAAACATCAAATTTATACCTAAATGGGAAGCATTCTGGTGTGAACTGAAAGGAGTAGAGCCTAGAGGGCAGAAAACTCAGTCGGACCATCCCAGTTTGCTCTTTTGATTGTAACAAAATCTGTCCACCTGCGACGAAGTGCTTGGTCTTTCGGAAAGGAATGCATGGAAAACCCATCAGCATTTGAATTCCAGCAATCTGCTGTAACACACCTGACCCCGCTGCCCTTGCTTGTACCTCCACGATCTCCTCTTGGCATGACTGTGATGATAAAACTTTTCAAACTAGCTAATATGGAACGGAACAAGTGCTTTGTTTATGTTTCGATAGAAACGGTAGTAATGTGTGTGTTCAAAATGTGACGTCAGGCGATCTACACACTCCGGAAATTACTGAGCGATAAAATTGGTCCGATGTGTATTATTTTCTAAAACACACCTGAGCGTATTTCTCAGTTATTATGGCGAATTTTTTCATCGGGTTTTTTTTATACCGCTTCCAGACTTGATTTTCTTTTCAAATAATATTGAATTGTATTTACGTTATATACACTGGTATGGCACTTTAAGTACAATATTTTCTCTCTTCCTTTTTGTGTCGGAAAAAAACCCACATATTTTCTGCAAAGGAAATATGAGATGGGGTTGTTGCTCTCTGTTTTTATTTTGCTGTTTGGTGGTTTTTATCCAACACACATAATGAAAATACAGTATTTCGTTAGTTCGCTGAATTCAAACAGAATCGCAAGGGTACTTGAATCGATCCATTTTTAACATCTCCGATTTCCGATTTCATCTCTGATTTTAGACCTTCTGAAATAGGAGCTAATTATAAGCTAATAATTACATTGTATTTCACCATTAATATTGATAGTAAGCAACACTCGCTGTTAAAATGACGTTTACAATACGGATTTTAAATCAGAAAAGTATACACCGCTAGAATACATTTCGCGCCAGGATAGATTTTGAGTTGTGTCCTCTACCAGTTTTTTAGTAGTTTACTCCATGTAACCCAACTCGGACAGAACTTTATGTATCAATTTCAAATTATCTAGCCAAAATTATGGACGTTTGACAGGGGACTGCCTGAAAAAGTGAATACCAGCGCTGGGTCAAGCATTTGGATATTGATTTTCCAGTAATAGCTGCACACACACACACATACACGCAGACATGAAATCGTATATATATATATATATATATATATATATATATATATATATATATATATATATATATATATATATATATATATATATATATATACACGATTTCATACATAGAAAATTTCTCTATTCACCTGAAAATCATTGAACACACACATACACACATATATTTATTCAACTGGAATTCAGTCATATGTCCATACGTTATACTTTCTAACGCTTTGGCATCATCGTTATGCATGTTAATCTCATCACGGTTGTTCCAAGGTGGTTCAAATTCGTCCCTGAGTAAAATGGTGTACTTCTTTCATTTTAAGTGTTGTTGAAAATAACTGGATAAATGAAATAGACACCTTATGAAAATGATATGAAAGAGCTGGAAGGAATAATGACAATTGGTTACCCACGTAAAATATAGCTGACTTTAAAGCAATTTACGTTAGATTTACAAAGAGTTGCAAATTGCCTGACAGACAACACTTCTAAAACTCCCACAGAATCTGAAGATACTCAGTATCAGTCGAAAAGACCCGGCTGCAATCTCCTGTCAAACATATAATAAAAAGGGCAAAACAAATCTATTTTTAGTAGTATCAGCTTTTTATGCTATGAGCCTGCGTAAGCAGAAACGATAATAATGTTGATGAATCACTGTACTGACTGTGAGTTATTACGCCCGGGGTTGTATTTATAGATTCATATATTTATTCCCACAACTTTTCCATAAGTCTGTACCGTGTTTGATCTTCGGACTATAACGGTTTGCAGCCTGTGTTAATTTTATGAAGCAAAGAATTAACCTGGATCTCCAGATCTTTGTTTCTCTGATCAAAATATTCAGCGAACTTCAAAGTCGGATGCACGTGCATCTCACTAGGGCAGTCACGTGCAAATGTCGGTTTGTTGGAATACCGGAAACAAATTGTAGATATTAGTGTTATGCAAAACTCGCTGTGATCGTACGTGTCTTGTAAATATGGTATTGGTCCCACGATGTAAATTGATTTATCATTAAAATATAAGATCGCATCATGCATCGAGTCTGATTGAACTGTGCACAATTTCGTTGTAATTAGTTTTGTGTGTTAGTTATTATCCATATTATTCTTATTTTCATGGCTGTATTTAGCCATAACAGCATGCTTTCCAATTGGCGTAAAAGTACTTCAGTGTTAATATACAACATGGTGCTTGGTAATTCAATATTGATTTCAAAAAATGAAATGCAAAGAAAACAGATGTCGCATACAAGAGTTGCACTGATGAATATATGGTGATACGGACTTTAAAAAAATTATTTGATTAATAATATATCCATCTGTATAAAATAAAATAGACGAAGACTAGTTCAATTCAGGATGAAAAGACAAACTGACCGTCTTTTTTTATTAAATACACTCAAACTTACCTTAGCGGACATTTCTCCATAAGCAACAAATTTCGTCAAGACGCTTATTTCTTAAGTTTACTGACATGTTTCATTTCCATTGTCATTTCCATAAAATGCATCGAGACCACAAAACTCTACGCTTGAGCCTGAGACTGAGTTTTAATTATTCGCCAATCAGAAAGGATCTTTCAAATTTAACATTATTTGGGGTTTGATTTTGTTTTTTTCTCAATACAATCAGGAGTTTGATCTAAGACGTTTTATGATATCCAGGCCTGTTGACAAGTAAAAAGCGTATATTGTCCCTTGTGCGTTTTATTGTGTGTATATATAAATAAAGAGAATATAAGTACAATCATAATCGCTGATTATCGTTGTGTGATGCTGTGGTTGAACTTTCATTGCGCAAATTTCTTCCTTTTCTGCCTCTAAAGGTATATTGTATCGTGGAAAACAGTAACTGATTCATACACGGATACTGTATATTTTGTCTGTATCGTGAAATAACGTCAAAACTGCCAGGAATGATTTTTTATACTCCAGCAAAAGATTTAGTTAGAAACGGAAAGATTTAGTTAGAAAGGGAACAAAAGTTAGTGCACATGATTTTCTTCATTTTCAACCTGAAATAATCGGTTTCCGCAGACAAGTAAGTATTGGGGAAAGTTTGAGACTTACTAACGTACTTTAAATAAATAAATAATGTATTTTGTCATTAAATTGCATCTATTTTAGTGTCATGCGCTTAATGGTGCATTTACATGGACATGATCCCATATGTCCCAATTGAAAATAAGTGACTATGTTTTTGTCTAGGACCATTAAAACAGCATCTGCATTCATGTTGAAATTATTTTTGTTATTTGTGTCCTGTAAATTTATGTATTTATATTTTCTTTGCAAGGGAATGAAAAAATAACAGAAATACTATTTTCGTTATCATAAAAAGAAAACAGCTTACTGCATTCATCATTACTTATAAACTATTCGGCAATTATCATAAGAGTGAGGAGCCTCGCCTAAGTAGGATAACGTTTAGCCCAATCAAATTTCTAATTATGGGTAAATCAAGGTAATAAATGTGTCGAAGTCTATGAAGAAAAAGAAAAAAGATAAATTCGATAACTGTAGCGCGGGAAACAGATTTTGTCATACTATAGTGAAGACAATGCTTATGTAAACGCCCCCACTCTTTGTAAAAGGTGTGGGTTTATTGGCGGATTTTGCCTTCTTTCTAGGTGTCCGCTTTATTCGGTTCTCTTTATCTAGGAGATGATCTCCCTTGGTGTCATTGCCCGGATGGAGTAAACTTATAGGTAGAATAAATAGAGATCTGAGCAGATATATAGAATAGAATGAATCGAGCCCCGTACATAGAAAATCAAAATTTAATCAATTACATAAACAATGGTGATAATCAATACATTAGGAAGAGACACTTCCTTTTGGAATAAATCGTTCACCGAATCTCAAAACACAAATATATTTATACAAATAGCCGATCTTTTTTACTGATAGGATTAGTTCATCATACGATCGAGTGAACAATCGAAGTCGTTGCCTTGTACAATTGTATAACCTGCTTATCTCTGGTTCAAAGTCACTGTGGCTGTTCTCTGTCCTTTCGCCTTTGTCCTTTCGCATTTTTCCTTTCTTTGTATCTCCCAGCCTCCCTACTATCTCGCCTCCTGTCGGCCCTCAAACTTTGTGTGGGTAGGTGCGTATGTAAGCATGTAGATACGTCAGCGCATATGTACAGCTGAGGATACGTCTGGGAATACGTCTAAAGAGCTATTTTCCCTTTGAAAACAAGCAGAGAACAACCTAAATTTCCTGTCGGTTATCCTACTGGGGATAGAACATTATTCCCGTCTAGTTATCAGATCTTACTATCGGTCATGAAACAGATACCAAAGGCTATTAGTCGACCCAAGCATGACAAACCAAAACAAACCTAGTTTCAGAAGATTAATGTACTTCCTAATGGCTAACTCATCACTTCGTATTAACACACGAGACTTACAAGTTCCGCTCTCGTCTCAGTTACACAAATTAAGAGATCGGTGAATTCACACGGAATCTCGTAACTCATATCAACTAAATCAACTAAAGAAATACATGAAATTCTTAGAACCTAATTCCTATACAAAAAAGACGACAAAATTCAAACAATTCGACAACTTTATATAACGAAGATTATTGTATGAATTAATATATATATAAACTCAGCACTTTTATAATCATGTCCAGAGAATTGATCTACGAATTTAAACAACTAAATCCATGCACATATTATCAAATAATTCAAGTAAATCATTATATTGGTATCAACGAATTTCCTGAAATTGACGCAAATACCTTTTGTGCTTCCAAGCGTTTATGGCTTCTACCACCAAAATTGTATCCGTCGACCTTCCAGACATCCGGTCCCTTTGACAAATGTTTTACGAGAGAATTTCTTCCAAACTGACTATCAGAGTTCCCTCTACCTTTACTCAGCTAGGAAATTTAGTATGGGAAACACGCCCCTATTTAGCGTAACCAGTCAGGATGAAATAGGTTTACCGCCTTTTCATTTAGGCGAACAAATTGGGGTCAACTTGAGCTAGGTCTTCGAATAACTGTTTCGAGAATTTTTCAAGTTTGACAGTTCCACTATGAAATCGAAGTTAGCCGTGTCCCTAATGATCCGTCTCGCGGTTAAGTAAACGAATGTTTAACTTAAAAATCGCTACCTCTACCGACCAGACATTAGAAATCTCTGCATTATAGCGACTTAACAAGCGCCTGTCCCCATAAATCTAATTAGTTGTTCTCTGGCCCAAACTAATGTGCTTTTCGTAGATCGACAGACATTTGCCCCCTCACAGTTTATTTCGTATGTATGTATGTATGTATGTATGTATGTATGTATGTATGTATGTATGTATGTATGTATGTATATATGCATGTATGTATGTATGTATGTATGTATGTATGTATGTATGTATGTATGTATGTATGTATGTATGTAGTTATAAATGAGATTTAACGCACGCTAGCATACTAATGACCATAGAGTGCCAATTAAATGTTATGTTCTGAAACTGTAAAGATAAGGACACGCACACTTTAGAAAAATTAGAATAATTTAAAGTAAATTCAGACACACTGTACTACAAATAAAAACAAAACCGGTACAGATTTTAAAATGCTTTTAGGCATACAACTGACAAATGCAAATAATGTAAAATCCTAAACGTTAGGGTAAAAAAGTGCTACTTACAACGCATTCCCTCCAAAACAAGAATATTGATATGACGGTGTATCATCGCAGAGTTTCCTAATTGATTTCGCATCGACAGAATTTTGTCTCGGGGGGGGGGGATACACTCTCTATAATAGTCGAATAGTAAATGTAGGGCATATTAGTCACTTCAAAAGGGGTGTTGGATAGTAACGTTTCTGTTTTGGATAACAGATCATTTGGTGTTGGATAGTGTTACAAGCCAGGGGTCTTTACTTGACCGAGCGGTGTCAAAACCCTGGCTCGTTTCTCGCTAGAAGTCATAAGTTTACCCCAAATTTCCAAAGACTTCCATACAACTTCAGTTGTAAATTAGAAAGCCAAACGTGTCCATTCTACACATAAATTTAACTCTAATCAATGCAAGACCAAAGATCTCACAACCTACCAAATATATATCAACCGCACATCTGCATGGTTTCTCGTCATCAGGTTTCCGTACCGCCAGCCGTTCACGCCGTAGAAACTATACAAGTATCCCCTAACACTTGGAACTATTTTAACTCCGCCACCTTAGGCCAGTCAATGTATGCTTTCCAGACACATTTCGTCAATATAACTGCACCCCATTTGCCACCATGGCGACATAAACGGTATCTGCCGAGTCCCTTCTTATTTATTCCTTTGTGCAATTTACCGGTTTCCTACTGTAAATACTGCCATTTCAGTCACACCACCAATGTGCACCGCTAGATTTTAATATAACCAAATGCGCATACTCTAACTTTATTACAGTAGGTTCGTTTAACATTATATTTTCCTTTTAATCCTATATAGGCCACACATGATACACTTATGGACATTGTTTAAACACATTAGTTCCCATCTATTCGCCAGAGTGCTATAACATTATATATCTGGACGAAAGGAAAAAAGTGAAATTCGCGTTAATCATCATACAGCCTCACGTATGTCAAACGTATGGCGTAAAGTTAGTTACCTTTCTGCCCATTCATTTTTCATCAAGGCAGCCTAATGTTAATGTCCACTTAGGTCCCATAGACATTCCCATGTTAAATAGCCATTGTCCACCAAGTGCAATTTTTTGGGGAAAAAATTATTCAGAGAGTGGGAAACTCGATTTAATTTGAATATTATATTTCCCATTGTCCCCTATTGGCCATCTTCATGTTAAATCCCCATTGTGCCCCAGTTCCATATTGATACCCGGTTCTACTAGCAACTCTTGTTTTGCAAGCATGTGTGTTTCCGATAAAAGACGATTAACATATATGTGATTAAAGTTGTATTGTTGGATGAAATCTGATCAAAAGATATATCATGCATACGATTCTGTCCCACCGGCCTACAGTGCTGGTTTTAATATAAGGGACATAAATATGAGATGAGTGGCTTGGTTCTTCATACTCTACGGTGCTCTTGTTTCTCCTGTACATTTTATGGCAGCATCGCATGAATTGTGGGCAAATATCATGGCGGTCATCACAACACCATGCAAGTTTGATATGTAATCAAAGAAACTGTCGAAAGATGTATCGTAGGAAATGACCTAAATTCAACAAAAGCACAGATAGATTCAGCCCATCTAGTCATAGTGAGTCGAATCAATTCAACGTCTGATTCAATTTTATCCAAAATTGAAGACATTCACACATATAACTTCAGCCATGAAAATATTAGAAATCTTAATCCATTTTTTTCCAAGAGACGCTGTGGAACAATAACCCTTGTTTGCGTTAAAAAATGCAGTATAGAGAAAGTTAGTCGGTGAATGTATCTTTATATACAGCTTTTGTATTCTGCGTGAATTGCATCATCTAATAGATTTTAGACTATTCGTCTTCATTCATACAGGAAACTTGAAAATTGAATGGTCATTGGATATTTTTGGTCTCTTTAAATATCAATCAAGTTTAATCTTTTACATTTGTGCTATACCTGTAAAGGAAATTATTCCTTCCTTTGTCGCATATTTGCATTTTTACTCTAATTATCACTTAGTCAAGTATACAAAAACGTCCATTACTCATTGTCTGTGATATTTGACAATGTTCTACTCTTTGTGCTTATGTAGCATACATGCATATTCAATAAACTAAAGAGTTCATCAATATTAAAACTTCCACATTAACTATTCGTTAATTATCACAGATGCCGTTGCACGAAACGTTCTATAATTAGCAAAATGATTTGCGTAATCAGCTGTTATAACCAAATTTCTGCTTCATTTCATGTCTAAGAGAGATAATAAAAGTCGCCAACTGCGCTCTTGACAGAGTGGAAAGCAAAGGAAACCTAAGACACCTAAAGCAACACTTAATTTTTCATACGGTATTTGGTAATACCCATGGCAGGCAGCTCTCAGCCAATGATTTCCCAATGGCCCTATAGAAGAAAATTGAACAAAAGGAGAAGAATACTCGTGAAACAATTTATTTCGATATCATATACTAGTACATTATAAATCAATTTGATGAGTAGGGCGCATCTTAAAAATATTAGTTTCATTCAACAGACAATAAGGCAGTCTGTATTAAACTAACTTAATGGACTGTGGACGCAATTGTTTCCCTCTTGATTCGAGAAAGACCAAAGAAAAATGAGGCGAAGAAGCAGACTGTTTACGTTCGGAATTGAGATTGGTCTTGAAGGGATCTTTGAAACTCGACATCTCTGTGAACCAACACATCGGTGTAGTCATTAATCACAGCGTCTCTCAAAGTTCTACACTCGATGTCATGATTTATTAAGACGAATGATAATCGACGACAATGACATCAGGTGTACCCAAAGGGGTAAATGACCTTGGCAAGTCAATTTTATTTTTATTTTTTTATTTCATCATACAAAATAACAATATAACGGAAAAACAACCTTAGAACAGTAATTATTTATGACATGATATTGACAAATAGTGTATTGATAAGGAAGTACGCAGGAACGTAGTTTAGATAGATAGATAGATAGATAGATAGATAGATAGATAGATAGATAGATAGATAGATAGATAGATAGATAGAAGTCAATATAAATGTAGAATGAGCGGCAAACCATACTGATAATGAAATAGATTTAGTTTAAGAAAAAAAACTCCCAATGCCCCAGTACTGAACCTCAATTAACTCTTATATTGCCAAAATCCAGATTTGATCTCTAAATTCGTCTTGTTGTGTCTCAGATCAATTCCTACAGACGAAAACAATTATATATACTATTTTGAATCGTGTATCAATTGTATTTTTGTGTTCGTGTGTGAGTGAAATTCTTATGAGAAGCGTAAAGGGCCGATAATGTATTTGTACGATTTTCATATTTTGAAATAGCACTGAAATATGTTTCCAAGTTACAACATTAACAAGTGATCTTTACTTCGTGCTGTAGCATTTGTTTGGTTGTTTGGTTGTTGTTTTTATTTTGTTGTTGTTGTTATTGTTGTTGTTTGTCGATTTTCTTCCTGTTCTAGTTATTCATTTGTTTTCACTTATCGAAAATATAGGAAGCGAGTGGTGTTGGACACTTGTGCCGGAGATATCTAGACCTGAAATTGTAACAGTTTCATGATTTTTGCTTATACAAGAATGAGGTACAGAACCGTATTGTCAAATTGCCATGTATCAGCGGTACCTCCTTCATACGCCGAAGTTTCTACTAGATCAAAATACACACTATTCTAAGAACCAATCAATGCGTTACACTGCAACTCAAACATGCTCAGTTAGTATGGGTAGCAACACTATCCCCTTATTTCTCTACTTTCTTCTTTCTTCGGGTAGGTCTACTGGTCAGTTTTCATGTTTAGCGTTCTTTGTTTTTCAACCCGGTATATATTAATTTATCAGACTTGACCTTTGGAAATCATTACATGCTGCCCACTACAGGATCGTCAGATAATTTTCTTGGGAGAGATGAAACAAATTGTCTTTGGATCAGCTGACTAATGCATTTCAATAATATTCCCCTGTATATAAATTATTTTTATACATGCACTGCCATCTTGTCCTTGAATTATAATCAGCGCTTTTTCATGCTTAAGTATACCATATAAAGCACCAAAAATGTATCTAACTCGAGTCCAAGTCGTGCAATTCATGTATGCGTTCAGGACTGACTATTTCAGTAATTGACAATTTCAGCATACGCGCTACAACAAGCTTGACGCCGGTACCGGGGGTCGGGGGAATATTGTGTGCTCTACGCATGTCTTATCTTTCATCTTCCCTCACAAGTATCTAATTTCGTCATCATACCATTTCTCAAAAGAATCTTGGAAAATCTTGGAAACATATTTCAACACGTTATTGGTTATACATATTTAGTTTTAAAACAAAAATAGCAAGCTTGAATGATTGTCTTCGCTATCAAAGACAAAGATCTAAAAGGATAAAAACTGAGTCAATCACCTATTCGAATGAGTCAGAATGCGGTGTTTGATTGGTTGAATGCCTGGGATGATGTCATGTCGAAATTATTAATGGATAAAACTGTTTAGAATTTGATTTCACATACATTTAAATTGCGATTATTCACTTTATTCAGATCCTCATACTTCCATATTTCTTGGAAGATTATTATATACACGCTCTGAATAAAAAAATAATAAAGCAAAAACAGTGTTAAAGTACATTGATATTTTGAACAAGGTAAACTTGAAGCGTGATTTAATAATAACCGGATTAAATGTAACGCGCTATACGTCACAATGAAAGCTACGTTTGTTAAAAAAATAGCATAACCTTGTTATTTGTTGATTTGACTCGAGGTCATCTGTCCTTGACCCAGATTTGGACATGGTCTCCATTGTAACGGTCCATTGCGATGAATAACTTTCGTCTGGAAGATTCTTTTAATGACATTTAAGGTGTAGGGGGTTCAACAATCGGGACTGAAAAGACCTTGTTTATAGGATACTTGTATTAAATTTCAGAAGAACAATAAAATATAAGATGATAAAATGCGCCTATGTGACAAAGTTGACATACCCAGTACCATCTTTTGTATATGGTGTAATTTTGGAATGAATGTCTCGATATGTAGCTTTTCTTACCAGCGTGTGTGTGTGTGTGTGTGTGTGTGTGTGTGTGTGTGTGTGTGTGTGTGTGTGTGTATTTTTAACGTAGCTTTAACAATTTTTCAGTCATATCGCTACGATGTCTGCAGTTTATAGTGATGTCTAACACTGGAGCATCATGCTGCAGACATGATGTCCCACCCAGTCACATTATCCTGACACCAGGCCGACCTATCCTAACACTAACCTCTTAATGCTGAGCGTCAGGCGAGTCAGCTGTTAGTACCATTTTATATGTCTTTGATATGACTCGACCGGGGTTCGAACCCGCGACCTCCCGCATCATAACCACTAGGCCACCGGAGCGATCCAAGCTAAATTGTAGACGAATGATTGTATGGAGCAAAGTATTTCATCACAGGACACAGATTCTATTCACCCATTAAACCATAGAATATGCCATTCAACATTGAAATGAGAATCAGGATGCTCGGTGATAATATGCATTGTTAGCATGAATATTTCATAACCCGGTTGTGATCCGACACTGATCTAGCTACGCTCGCGTGCTTTAAGATGGTTCGGGCTCATATTCATTTGCCAGTTTAGACGACACAATTAATGCAGAATTTTATACCCATCTGAAGCTCTTCAAACAGATCGTCACTAATGATAAAAAGGCACGAAAAAGTCGATTGTCTATGATTACTATCAAACTTGTGGGGGAAACATTTATTTCTTTTACAACCACACACTTCTAGATAAAAGATCGATCTGTGGGGTTGCTTCAGCTCTTGGTTTACATACACGTAATATGATACTCTCCCCTACATATATCAAAATAATACCGTATTTGGCAGATGTTCTGGTCCCTATGCTACAAGAAAGAACAATCTATTTTAAAGTGTATCGTGTCTTCAAGATTACATTAATATTAAGTGAAATTTACCCTAAGTTGATTGATGCCTTATGTATGCCATAAGACTTTTGGTTTCCCGTTTCAGGACGTTTGCTTATATGCAGACCTTCTAAAAGAGGAAATCAGTTTAAAAATCAGGTTGTACGCTCAAGCCATCTATAGAAGTAGACCAGAGATAGATGGGTGACTAACAAAGTGTAGTCATTCGGATGGACAAAACTGAATCCACTGTAAAATCGTTTGCATTGTTCATGACATTGTCAAGAGTCAATATATAATTTTATCGCACGGATACTTCGTTGAGCTTTTAAACAATACTATTCGATTTAAAATTATTTCGAAAAGTTACATCGATAACGAAACTTTAAAAAAAAATATCTAATTTGAGATTTAAATTCAACCGTAATATTATCTTTATGCTAAACTTGAACCGGAGTAATTGAGTAAATAGATCAACACAGTTTTATATTTCTAAATGTAAACTTTTTAATATTTACTCACGTTTTAAATCTCGGATCTCAAAGTAACAGAAATGACCGAAACCGATGGCATCTAGCGAGATAAAAAGCTATCCGACCCGTCATAAATCCAAAAGAAATCAGAAACAAGCACTTCATTCGTGTTCCTTTTTTACATAGGAATAGAAATCAATATTTTACCATGACAGATAATCTAAAATACTTATCGCATTCTCACAAAGTTGGTGCGTATTGGATCAAATCATACATATGACAGCGTTTTCCATTATGGTATTAAATTAAGTAACAGAAAAGAGCGAAAATCAACAAAGTTTGTAAAGGTCAAAAAATAATTGAATTCTTTAGAATATTGATAATGATCCACACTCATAGAGAAATATTTGCAATTTATTATTTGTTTACAAAATATAAAAGTTGCTGGTCAGGTACACAATGAACGTGAATTAGGATAAGGTCGAGTGCAAAACACAATTATACATAACATAATCACAGAGAAAAAATTAACAAGTAAAGATTAAATATACATAACAGAACAGAACAAATGTACAATATTTCATATCATGAGTTTAATTTATCCAATTAACGTACAGAGGTATTGCTAATCAGAGTGTCAAATATAAATTTTTTAATAGGGATTGAAAAAAAATAGACTCGTTAATTGTGCCGACGACCAAGCGTTAGTTATGGAACCTCAAGCTGGATTTACGGCAAATATGGTAAAATTGTTTTACCTTATTTGGATTGATAAATCATAACGGAATGTTCTTTATAATAGAAACAAACACTTTAGCATAGTCAACAAAAGCACAAACCAATTTCCCGAAATTAATACTACGAGTTATTGTCAATGGCCATACTGCAACAGCTCCTTCTCCTGCCACTGATGCTTCTGTAGCATCCATGTTACAAAGATAAGTTCTCCAAGCCAAGGGCACCGGCTAGCCACACCAAGTACATCGATATGGTGCAAGCCACTATCAGCAACCTAACAAAGACAGTTGGCTCTTCAACCCAAGCATTATGAAATTACATCGCCGCTAAATACTGGGTAACAACCAGACCCTCGACAAACTACTGTCTTACAGTTGCTCTTAAGTGGTAATTTACATATATGAATTGTGTCTAATGATAAAAATGTCAATAATATTTCATTAAAATACATTTCCGTAATATTTGTGTCTGATACAAATATTTTTTTCACAATATACATGTAAATAATATTTGTCATGGGTTATGTTTAAATTTCTTTTATAATGTATTTGACATGGCATCATGAAATGCAACAATTGCAAACATACTCAAATAAAACTCTCAAACATATTTTCTGTCTTCCGGTTTACTCTTTAAACACAATCCCAGTCCCCAAATTAGTTAGGGCAGCACACACCTTTATTATTTTGTCACAACTTGATAACATGGATTCAATGCTTTCACCTTTAATGCTTTTGACATATCTGATTGGTAAAGTCCCTTTCAGTATAGTAAATATATTTTTCATCAATCCAACCACACGTTCTATATGAATACAAACAGAAGAATTTTTCCTAGAAATTTCAACATCTCTTGCTGGTAAGTGTTTTTTTTTTCCTTTAGTAAAAGATGGTGTAAGGAATCCTGCACTACAAATTGTGGCGAAATCATCTCTAAATGTAAATCCTCTATCACCAAGTATCTGGTCTCCTGGCACGTGATATTTTGGACCAATAAAGCCTGACTCGCGAACTATTTTAATGTCTGAAGCTCTGCCTCCTCATGCATCAGATATGAAATTGATGGACTCAAAAGGTGTACAAGAAATAAAAACTTTAACTGTGCAGTGTTTCTTGTATGAACCATATAATGTGCCCTTGCCAGTACATTTTTTGGCGCTTCAATGAATATTTCAAAGCAATCTATTATTGAAGTCAGACGAGGAAATTTGAATTTGAACACTGGCGATATTGTGCTGAATATTATCTCTCTATCAGTCCACTTGATCACGAATCCAATTTTGGCACGCATGAGATCAAACCATTTCCAGAAGTAGTCATTTGTCGTTGATTTGGGAGCTCCTTTTACATGTGCAAGTAACTCAAAAGACACATTATGACGAAGTTTCACAAGTGTTAGAAACAGTTGCTCATTTAGTGGCAGGTTGGCTTTATTTCTCCATTTACTTGTAATGCATGTACTTAGAAAGGTCAACAGCTTTAAACATACATCCATGCTAATGCCAGTCATCATCTGGCAGGCATCATTGTTTCCTTCTACAGAAGCTGATGAAAGAGAGGAAGCACTAATTATTTCTTCCAAACTTGATATTTTCTGTATGGCGTCATTTCTTTCTTTTCTAAGATTTTCGATTTCCATATACAGTATCTCTCTCTCAGATTTTTCAAATGGTTGTTTCATTGGCATCAATCGTGGTGCATTGAAATCGACTCATCTTCAAGTGACTTTGTTTCCAGGTGTTGAGATTCCTCTTCTAAAGTGTCATTGTTATCTGACAAAGTACAATATGGTATCTCCAGTTGTGACTCGTCATCTATTAATTTCAACTTCTTCCTTGCCTGATATGGTTCAGCCAATATCGCTGTTAAAAGAAGCATATATATTACTCATGGGAACAGTATGAAAATTCAACAGTCTCAATATTTATTGAACACATTGTTCATATGATTAATTTCAAGTTATACAATCTACAAACTTGCACCAATGTTTTGTAAATTGGTGTGCACATTTTATACATGAATCTATACAAATCGGCTTAAAATAGAAACTCTTAAATCAACTGTACAAGGTCATAGTACTAATACACACAAGAAGTGATTACATCAAATTTTATATATATATATATATATATATATATATATATATATATATATATATATATATATATATATATATATATATATATATATATATATATATATATATTATACTATTTGTGGTGGTGCTTGGAAATATGGAGGGCATATAATCAGGATTTAGCTTCGCTCTGCTGATTGTGTGTAACCATCTTTCTCTTCGTGAGCTTTCACTTGGTTTTACATAAAACTTAAGATCCTGATTTTTCCTCTTGTTGCAAGTACAACCTGGTACACAACAGCTCTTATGCATTTTACAGAGGATATGTGATTACTTGTTTTCCCCCAAACAAATATGGTGGCCGCGTTGTGATGAATGTCACGTGACAATTCCCCGTATATCATCTGCAAGAATGACATCAAGGTAGGTGCTCTCAAACAGTCCATGGAAGCTGGTGCATCTAGTTTCACATTAACTAAGTACAAAGTTTGGTTTGATGGTGCGTAGTTAAGAGAAGTCCTTATCAGGCACACACCAGTCTGATTCAGTGATTGCTAAGTAAACTCACATGATAAAAAGATATAAAATTATATTGCAAAAGCAGAGGCAACAGGGTGATGAAACCGCAGTATCGGATTACATTATTGAATTAGGGAAGGAAATATAGAAATACCTCGTGTCTAAGTTCAACCGACATGAAAATGTTAGTACTACATTTAACATCTTGTGGTTTTCGTTCCACTCACCAGTCTCCTAATCTGATATTTCGCCATATTTGCCTTTGATTCAACAAAACGAACCCGGAATTTCGGCGATTTCTCGATCTGCAAAGGCATTAGTTTAGTAGCCCGTGTTTAATGAAGCAATAATCACAACGTCTTTCGACAATTTGGGTTGTCTCCATTCGTAACGCACTTGAATTAACAAGCTATGTCGTGTAACTCCTACGTACTAAATGTAATTAAGATTGCAATACTACAACCTAAGATTTTTTTTTATTAAATGCATCATTCATGTTTAAGAAGACAAGAAGCAACTAAGCACCAAAGAAGGAGCATCGCTTTGATATATAAACATTAATTACCAAAATCAGACAAATTGCGATATATTTGTAATCAAGAAGATTTAGATATAACAACGTTCGTCTCTGATACGTATTTACTGACATTTCATAAACCAGCTAGATCGCAAAACTAAAATGGCTTTTGATTTATTCTATGAAAATAATGCTAGGGGTTGAAGGTTTCTCGGCCACGTAAAATCTTTATAGCTTCTTTTATATTTGACTTTCTTTTTCTCACAATCAGGGAATGGTTTGCGAATATCATCAGTTTCTATGCCATAGTCTATCATTGAATCATACGAATTATTTATATAAAGTTTGTCATTGTTTACACGCAACGATATTAAATCTGGTGTCATTTTTTGTCCCCCTAATATTTCCGAGTTAATCATGTGCCGTGACACTCAACGCAATGGAAAGGCGTTTAACTTTCTTTGTTTCTGATCTTCGGGATGTGTTAGGCCATTTTTTATATTTTATTTTATTTTACTGCGGACCAGAATTGGCATTATCTTCTAATCACAATAAATCCATTGTATCGAGAAAATGTCGCCTCAGGTGTTAACCTGCAGGATGTACAATACTTACGGGACCAGAAAAATCTACTCACGCATGTGCGATGATGGAAATTCTCCTTCATTACTCAAATTTAATCTCATAATTAGGGTCGTCCTTAAATTAATCTGAAATATAGAATTACAACACAGATTAGGACAATACTCTGAACTATTTGATTTCAATGTAAATCATTTAAGGACACCTAAAACCTCGTCAATCATTATTGTCATCATTGCCTCCAGCCAAAGTTTAGTTTTGAGTCAATTGAAACTGTTAATATATTTTTCAAACCGGTCTTTAGTCGCTTTCAAGCTCATCATCAAAATTCATTCTTCTCACTGCAGTGGGTCCAAAACGTGTACCATTTTACAGCATTCCTTTCTCGGTAACCAGTGTATCCACTTATATACTTATCATCGAGTGTGATGATTCGACCTTTAAAAATGATAAATATATACACCCACGCCATTACTTACACTTTACGTTTCAAGAATATGTTTTTCTTCATATTTAATTTCAAGGTGTAGAAACTCTTGTATGGAGTCCATCGTCAAACTATTCATATTTTCACCACGTATTCGTATTTTAAAACAGAGATGCACTATTTACGCATTGTTGATATTCGAGTCAGTATGTCAAACAAATCTACATCAATGTTGTTACCTAAAACAAAATATGAAAGACTAAACATCGTGGAATTAGTTCCTTCACCGAAATAGAATACGCACTTATAGAGGTATAATTCTGAAAGTCGTCATCATAATATTGGGTGCTCTTATTACGACGTTTCATTGCTGCGCGGTTTAGATGATATTAATGTACATGCATATTTCTACAATGATTTGGTACGAAAAATGCGTATTATCACTGAAGGTATAAAAGGTGAAGTGAATTGGTTTGGTTTGTTATTGAACGGCACAGCACAAC